>OY726527.1:34455449-34872949 GCA_963383655.1 Bathymodiolus septemdierum | reverse complement strand
CCACCCGTTTAATAAGTCCTCGGTAGTATAGTGGTTAGTATCCCCGCCTGTCACGCGGGAGACCGGGGTTCGATTCCCCGCCGGGGAGGACATTATTTTTTACCAACCGTTCGAAGCGCTAATAAAGGAGACACAACCCTTTCGTTCCATTGATAGATGTAAAAAGTCAAAAATTTTATCCCGCGAGGCGGATTTGAACCACCGACCTAAGGATGTCTAGTTTCCATTCCACTACAGTCCTCCGCTCTACCAACTGAGCTATCACGGGATCTATCATACAGTCTAAAAGTCAGCGTTTTAATCGTTTACCTAATAAAGTGAAAAACAAAATATACCACACTGTTGGAACAGTTCCAAAATCCGATAGAAAAATCAAAGAAAGAGACACAATCGATAATCCTAACACACAAATACATGACATGTCTTAGTACAGACACTTCAATAAAAAGCGGCGGGGTTAAACTAGTTGTATGGGCCCAAACCTCCCCTCTTAGTGAAATGATGCGGTCATGCAAGTGCTTTCCCCGTATGAGCGGAATTAGCACAGATTGTTGAACTGAATGATCACTGAATAAATAGCATTAATGGCAAAAGATGTACTGGAAAGGACAAAAAGAAAAAAAAAAAAGAGAAAAACTATTTTAAAAGTGCCAGGTTTTGTTTTGTTCAAACAAAAATGTTTCCGTTTTTTTCGTCTTATCGTTTTACTACTGACTATATGTTAATAGCTAAATGTGGTGTCGTTATGAACAGTCTTACCATCGTTTCATTGAAAACAGTGTTCGTGTATATTTGATACTGGTTGAAAATTTAGTGAAATCTCTGCGTATAATTATTAGATCAGTGTGTGAATAACGGTGCTTAAGTATGTAGAATTCCACCCGTTTAATAAGTCCTCGGTAGTATAGTGGTTAGTATCCCCGCCTGTCACGCGGGAGACCGGGGTTCGATTCCCCGCCGGGGAGGACATTATTTTTTACCAACCGTTCGAAGCGCTAATAAAGGAGACACAACCCTTTCGTTTCATTGATAGATGTAAAAAGTCAAAAATTTTATCCCGCGAGGCGGATTTGAACCACCGACCTAAGGATGTCTAGTTTCCATTCCACTACAGTCCTCCGCTCTACCAACTGAGCTATCACGGGATCTATCATACAGTCTAAAAGTCAGCGTTTTAATCGTTTACCTAATAAAGTGAAAAACAAAATATACCACACTGTTGGAACAGTTCCAAAATCCGATAGAAAAATCACAGAAAGAGACACAATCGATAATCCTAACACACAAATACATGACATGTCTTAGTACAGACACTTCAATAAAAAGCGGCGGGGTTAAACTAGTTGTATGGGTCCAAACCTCCCCTCTTAGTGAAATGATGCGGTCATGCAAGTGCTTTCCCCGTATGAGCGGAATTAGCACAGATTGTTGAACTGAATGATCACTGAATAAATAGCATTAATGGCAAAAGATGTACTGGAAAGGACAAAAAGAAAAAAAAAAGAGAAAAACTATTTTAAAAGTGTCAGGTTTTGTTTTGATCAAACAAAAATGTTTCCGTTTTTTTCGTCTTATCGTTTTACTACTGACTATA
Source organism: Bathymodiolus septemdierum (assembly GCA_963383655.1). NCBI lineage: Eukaryota > Metazoa > Mollusca > Bivalvia > Mytilida > Modiolidae > Bathymodiolus > Bathymodiolus septemdierum. The sequence continues at coordinate 34,871,355 of OY726527.1, read as the reverse complement.
TGTTAATAGCTAAATGTGGTGTCGTTATGAACAGTCTTACCATCGTTTCATTGAAAACAGTGTTCGTGTATATTTGATACTGGTTGAAAATTTAGTGAAATCTCTGCGTATAATTATTAGATCAGTGTGTGAATAACGGTGCTTAAGTATGTAGAATTCCACCGGTTTAATAAGTCCTCGGTAGTATAGTGGTTAGTATCCCCGCCTGTCACGCGGGAGACCGGGGTTCGATTCCCCGCCGGGGAGGACATTATTTTTTACCAACCGTTCGAAGCGCTAATAAAGGAGACACAACCCTTTCGTTTCATTGATAGATGTAAAAAGTCAAAAATGTTATCCCGCGAGGCGGATTTGAACCACCGACCTAAGGATGTCTAGTTTCCATTCCACTACAGTCCTCCGCTCTACCAACTGAGCTATCACGGGATCTATCATACAGTCTAAAAGTCAGCGTTTTAATCGTTTACCTAATAAAGTGAAAAACAAAATATACCACACTGTTGGAACAGTTCCAAAATCCGATAGAAAAATCACAGAAAGAGACACAATCGATAATCCTAGCACACAAATACATGACATGTCTTAGTACAGACACTTCAATAAAAAGCGGCGGGGTTAAACTAGTTGTATGGGCCCAAACCTCCCCTCTTAGTGAAATGATGCGGTCATGCAAGTGCTTTCCCCGTATGAGCGGAATTAGCACAGATTGTTGAACTGAATGATCACTGAATAAATAGCATTAATGGCAAAAGATGTACTGGAAAGGAAAAAAAGAAAAAAAAAAGAGAAAAACTATTTTAAAAGTGCCAGGTTTTGTTTTGTTCAAACAAAAATGTTTCCGTTTTTTTCGTCTTATCGTTTTACTACTGACTATATGTTAATAGCTAAATGTGGTGTCGTTATGAACAGTCTTACCATCGTTTCATTGAAAACAGTGTTCGTGTATATTTGATACTGGTTGAAAATTTAGTGAAATCTCTGCGTATAATTATTAGATCAGTGTGTGAATAACGGTGCTTAAGTATGTAGAATTCCACCGGTTTAATAAGTCTTGGTAGTATAGTGGTTAGTATCCCCGCCTGTCACGCGGGAGACCGGGGTTCGATTCCCCGCCGGGGAGGACATTATTTTTTACCAACCGTTCGAAGCGCTAATAAAGGAGACACAACCCTTTCGTTCCATTGATAGATGTAAAAAGTCAAAAATTTTATCCCGCGAGGCGGATTTGAACCACCGACCTAAGGATGTCTAGTTTCCATTCCACTACAGTCCTCCGCTCTACCAACTGAGCTATCACGGGATCTATCATACAGTCTAAAAGTCAGCGTTTTAATCGTTTACCTATTAAAGTGAAAAACAAAATATACCACACTGTTGGGACAGTTCCAAAATCCGATAGAAAAATCACAGAAAGAGTCACAATCGATAATCCTAACACACAAATACATGACATGTCATAGTACAGACACTTCAATAAAAAGCGGCGGGGTTAAACTAGTTGTATGGGCCCAAACAACCCCCCCCCCCCCCCCCCCTCTTAGTGAAATGATGCGGTCATGCAAGTGCTTTCCCCGTATGAGCGGAATTAGCACAGATTGTTGAACTGAATGATCACTGAATAAATAGCATTAATGGCAAAAGATGTACTGGAAAGGACAAAAAGAAAAAAAAAAGAGAAAAACTATTTTAAAAGTGCCAGGTTTTGTTTTGATCAAACAAAAATGTTTCCGTTTTTTTCGTCTTATCGTTTTACTACTGACTATATGTTAATAGCTAAATGTGGTGTCGTTATGAACAGTCTTACCATCGTTTCATTGAAAACAGTGTTCGTGTATATTTGATACTGGTTGAAAATTTAGTGAAATCTCTGCGTATAATTATTAGATCAGTGTGTGAATAACGGTGCTTAAGTATGTAGAATTCCACGGTTTAATAAGTCCTCGGTAGTATAGTGGTTAGTATCCCCGCCTGTCACGCGGGAGACCGGGGTTCGATTCCCCGCCGGGGAGGACATTATTTTTTACCAACCGTTCGAAGCGCTAATAAAGGAGACACAACCCTTTCGTTTCATTGATAGATGTAAAAAGTCAAAAATGTTATCCCGCGAGGCGGATTTGAACCACCGACCTAAGGATGTCTAGTTTCCATTCCACTACAGTCCTCCGCTCTACCAACTGAGCTATCACGGGATCTATCATACAGTCTAAAAGTCAGCGTTTTAATCGTTTACCTAATAAAGTGAAAAACAAAATATACCACACTGTTGGAACAGTTCCAAAATCCGATAGAAAAATCACAGAAAGAGACACAATCGATAATCCTAGCACACAAATACATGACATGTCTTAGTACAGACACTTCAATAAAAAGCGGCGGGGTTAAACTAGTTGTATGGGCCCAAACCTCCCCTCTTAGTGAAATGATGCGGTCATGCAAGTGCTTTCCCCGTATGAGCGGAATTAGCACAGATTGTTGAACTGAATGATCACTGAATAAATAGCATTAATGGCAAAAGATGTACTGGAAAGGAAAAAAAGAAAAAAAAAAGAGAAAAACTATTTTAAAAGTGCCAGGTTTTGTTTTGTTCAAACAAAAATGTTTCCGTTTTTTTCGTCTTATCGTTTTACTACTGACTATATGTTAATAGCTAAATGTGGTGTCGTTATGAACAGTCTTACCATCGTTTCATTGAAAACAGTGTTCGTGTATATTTGATACTGGTTGAAAATTTAGTGAAATCTCTGCGTATAATTATTAGATCAGTGTGTGAATAACGGTGCTTAAGTATGTAGAATTCCACCGGTTTAATAAGTCTTGGTAGTATAGTGGTTAGTATCCCCGCCTGTCACGCGGGAGACCGGGGTTCGATTCCCCGCCGGGGAGGACATTATTTTTTACCAACCGTTCGAAGCGCTAATAAAGGAGACACAACCCTTTCGTTCCATTGATAGATGTAAAAAGTCAAAAATTTTATCCCGCGAGGCGGATTTGAACCACCGACCTAAGGATGTCTAGTTTCCATTCCACTACAGTCCTCCGCTCTACCAACTGAGCTATCACGGGATCTATCATACAGTCTAAAAGTCAGCGTTTTAATCGTTTACCTATTAAAGTGAAAAACAAAATATACCACACTGTTGGGACAGTTCCAAAATCCGATAGAAAAATCACAGAAAGAGTCACAATCGATAATCCTAACACACAAATACATGACATGTCATAGTACAGACACTTCAATAAAAAGCGGCGGGGTTAAACTAGTTGTATGGGCCCAAACAACCCCCCCCCCCCCCCCCCCCCTCTTAGTGAAATGATGCGGTCATGCAAGTGCTTTCCCCGTATGAGCGGAATTAGCACAGATTGTTGAACTGAATGATCACTGAATAAATAGCATTAATGGCAAAAGATGTACTGGAAAGGAAAAAAAGAAAAAAAAAAGAGAAAAACTATTTTAAAAGTGCCAGGTTTTGTTTTGTTCAAACAAAAATGTTTCCGTTTTTTTCGTCTTATCGTTTTACTACTGACTATATGTTAATAGCTAAATGTGGTGTCGTTATGAACAGTCTTACCATCGTTTCATTGAAAACAGTGTTCGTGTATATTTGATACTGGTTGAAAATTTAGTGAAATCTCTGCGTATAATTATTAGATCAGTGTGTGAATAACGGTGCTTAAGTATGTAGAATTCCACGGTTTAATAAGTCCTCGGTAGTATAGTGGTTAGTATCCCCGCCTGTCACGCGGGAGACCGGGGTTCGATTCCCCGCCGGGGAGGACATTATTTTTTACCAACCGTTCGAAGCGCTAATAAAGGAGACACAACCCTTTCGTTTCATTGATAGATGTAAAAAGTCAAAAATTTTATCCCGCGAGGCGGATTTGAACCACCGACCTAAGGATGTCTAGTTTCCATTCCACTACAGTCCTCCGCTCTACCAACTGAGCTATCACGGGATCTATCATACAGTCTAAAAGTCAGCGTTTTAATCGTTTACCTAATAAAGTGAAAAACAAAATATACCACACTGTTGGAACAGTTCCAAAATCCGATAGAAAAATCACAGAAAGAGACACAATCGATAATCCTAGCACACAAATACATGACATGTCTTAGTACAGACACTTCAATAAAAAGCGGCGGGGTTAAACTAGTTGTATGGGCCCAAACCTCCCCTCTTAGTGAAATGATGCGGTCATGCAAGTGCTTTCCCCGTATGAGCGGAATTAGCACAGATTGTTGAACTGAATGATCACTGAATAAATAGCATTAATGGCAAAAGATGTACTGGAAAGGACAAAAAGAAAAAAAAAAGAGAAAAACTATTTTAAAAGTGCCAGGTTTTGTTTTGTTCAAACAAAAATGTTTCCGTTTTTTTCGTCTTATCGTTTTACTACTGACTATATGTTAATAGCTAAATGTGGTGTCGTTATGAACAGTCTTACCATCGTTTCATTGAAAACAGTGTTCGTGTATATTTGATACTGGTTGAAAATTTAGTGTAATCTCTGCGTATAATTATTAGATCAGTGTTTGAATGACGGTGCTTAAGTATGTAGAATTCCACCCGTTTAATAAGTCCTCGGTAGTATAGTGGTTAGTATCCCCGCCTGTCACGCGGGAGACCGGGGTTCGATTCCCCGCCGGGGAGGACATTATTTTTTACCAACCGTTCGAAGCGCTAATAAAGGAGACACAACCCTTTCGTTCCATTGATAGATGTAAAAAGTCAAAAATTTTATCCCGCGAGGCGGATTTGAACCACCGACCTAAGGATGTCTAGTTTCCATTCCACTACAGTCCTCCGCTCTACCAACTGAGCTATCACGGGATCTATCATACAGTCTAAAAGTCAGCGTTTTAATCGTTTACCTAATAAAGTGAAAAACAAAATATACTACACTGTTGGAACAGTTCCAAAATCCGATAGAAAAATCACAGAAAGAGACACAATCGATAATCCTAACACACAAATACATGACATGTCTTAGTACAGACACTTCAATAAAAAGCGGCGGGGTTAAACTAGTTGTATGGGCCCAAACCTCCCCTCTTAGTGAAATGATGCGGTCATGCAAGTGCTTTCCCCGTATGAGCGGAATTAGCACAGATTGTTGAACTGAATGATCACTGAATAAATAGCATTAATGGCAAAAGATGTACTGGAAAGGACAAAAAGAAAAAAAAAAAAGAGAAAAACTATTTTAAAAGTGCCAGGTTTTGTTTTGTTCAAACAAAAATGTTTCCGTTTTTTTCGTCTTATCGTTTTACTACTGACTATATGTTAATAGCTAAATGTGGTGTCGTTATGAACAGTCTTACCATCGTTTCATTGAAAACAGTGTTCGTGTATATTTGATACTGGTTGAAAATTTAGTGAAATCTCTGCGTATAATTATTAGATCAGTGTGTGAATAACGGTGCTTAAGTATGTAGAATTCCACGGTTTAATAAGTCCTCGGTAGTATAGTGGTTAGTATCCCCGCCTGTCACTCGGGAGACCGGGGTTCGATTCCCCGCCGGGGAGGACATTATTTTTTACCAACCGTTCGAAGCGCTAATAAAGGAGACACAACCCTTTCGTTTCATTGATAGATGTAAAAAGTCAAAAATTTTATCCCGCGAGGCGGATTTGAACCACCGACCTAAGGATGTCTAGTTTCCATTCCACTACAGTCCTCCGCTCTACCAACTGAGCTATCACGGGATCTATCATACAGTCTAAAAGTCAGCGTTTTAATCGTTTACCTAATAAAGTGAAAAACAAAATATACCACACTGTTGGAACAGTTCCAAAATCCGATAGAAAAATCACAGAAAGAGACACAATCGATAATCCTAACACACAAATACATGACATGTCTTAGTACAGACACTTCAATAAAAAGCGGCGGGGTTAAACTAGTTGTATGGGCCCAAACCTCCCCTCTTAGTGAAATGATGCGGTCATGCAAGTGTTTTCCCCGTATGAGCGGAATTAGCACAGATTGTTGAACTGAATGATCACTGAATAAATAGCATTAATGGCAAAAGATGTACTGGAAAGGACAAAAAGAAAAAAAAAAGAGAAAAACTATTTAAAAGTGCCAGGTTTTGTTTTGTTCAAACAAAAATGTTTCCGTTTTTTTCGTCTTATCGTTTTACTACTGACTATATGTTAATAGCTAAATGTGGTGTCGTTATGAACAGTCTTACCATCGTTTCATTGAAAACAGTGTTCGTGTATATTTGATACTGGTTGAAAATTTAGTGAAATCTCTGCGTATAATTATTAGATCAGTGTGTGAATAACGGTGCTTAAGTATGTAGAATTCCACCGGTTTAATAAGTCCTCGGTAGTATAGTGGTTAGTATCCCCGCCTGTCACGCGGGAGACCGGGGTTCGATTCCCCGCCGGGGAGGACATTATTTTTTACCAACCGTTCGAAGCGCTAATAAAGGAGACACAACCCTTTCGTTTCATTGATAGATGTAAAAAGTCAAAAATTTTATCCCGCGAGGCGGATTTGAACCACCGACCTAAGGATGTCTAGTTTCCATTCCACTACAGTCCTCCGCTCTACCAACTGAGCTATCACGGGATCTATCATACAGTCTAAAAGTCAGCGTTTTAATCGTTTACCTAATAAAGTGAAAAACAAAATATACCACACTGTTGGAACAGTTCCAAAATCCGAAAGAAAAATCACAGAAAGAGACACAATCGATAATCCTAACACACAAATACATGACATGTCTTAGTACAGACACTTCAATAAAAAGCGGCGGGGTTAAACTAGTTGTATGGGCCCAAACCTCCCCTCTTAGTGAAATGATGCGGTCATGCAAGTGCTTTCCCCGTATGAGCGGAATTAGCACAGATTGTTGAACTGAATGATCACTGAATAAATAGCATTAATGGCAAAAGATGTACTGGAAAGGACAAAAAGAAAAAAAAAAGAGAAAAACTATTTTAAAAGTGCCAGGTTTTGTTTTGATCAAACAAAAATGTTTCCGTTTTTTTCGTCTTATCGTTTTACTACTGACTATATGTTAATAGCTAAATGTGGTGTCGTTATGAACAGTCTTACCATCGTTTCATTGAAAACAGTGTTCGTGTATATTTGATACTGGTTGAAAATTTAGTGAAATCTCTGCGTATAATTATTAGATCAGTGTGTGAATAACGGTGCTTAAGTATGTAGAATTCCAACGGTTTAATAAGTCCTCGGTAGTATAGTGGTTAGTATCCCCGCCTGTCACGCGGGAGACCGGGGTTCGATTCCCCGCCGGGGAGGACATTATTGTTTACCAACCGTTCGAAGCGCTAATAAAGGAGACACAACCCTTTCGTTTCATTGATAGATGTAAAAAGTCAAAAATTTTATCCCGCGAGGCGGATTTGAACCACCGACCTAAGGATGTCTAGTTTCCATTCCACTACAGTCCTCCGCTCTACCAACTGAGCTATCACGGGATCTATCATACAGTCTAAAAGTCAGCGTTTTAATCGTTTACCTAATAAAGTGAAAAGCAAAATATACCACACTGTTGGAACAGTTCCAAAATCCGATAGAAAAATCACAGAAAGAGACACAATCGATAATCCTAACACACAAATACATGACATGTCTTAGTACAGACACTTCAATTAAAAGCGGCGGGGTTAAACTAGTTGTATGAGCCCAAACCTCCCCTCTTAGTGAAATGATGCGGTCATGCAAGTGCTTTCCCCGTATGAGCGGAATTAGCACAGATTGTTGAACTGAATGATCACTGAATAAATAGCATTAATGGCAAAAGATGTACTGGAAAGGACAAAAAGAAAAAAAAAGAGAAAAACTATTTTAAAAGTGCCAGGTTTTAATGTTTCCATTTTTTTCGTCTTATCGTTTTACTACTGACTATATGTTAATAGCTAAATGTGGTGTCGTTATGAACAGTCTTACCATCGTTTCATTGAAAACAGTGTTCGTGTATATTTGATACTGGTTGAAAATTTAGTGAAATCTCTGCGTATAATTATTAGATCAGTGTGTGAATAACGGTGCTTAAGTATGTAGAATTCCACGGTTTAATAAGTCCTCGGTAGTATAGTGGGTAGTATCCCCGCCTGTCACGCGGGAGACAGGGGTTCGATTCCCCGCCTGGGAGGACATTATTTTTTACCAACCGTTCGAAGCGCTAATAAAGGAGACACAACCCTTTCGTTTCATTGATAGATGTAAAAAGTCAAAAATTTTATCTCGCGAGGCGGATTTGAACCACCGACCTAAGGATGTCTAGTTTCCATTCCACTACAGTCCTCCGCTCTACCAACTGAGCTATCACGGGATCTATCATACAGTCTAAAAGTCAGCGTTTTAATCGTTTACCTAATAAAGTGAAAAACAAAATATACCACACTGTTGGAACAGTTCCAAAATCCGATAGAAAAATCACAGAAAGAGACACAATCGATAATCCTAACACACAAATACATGACATGTCTTAGTACAGACACTTCAATAAAAAGCGGCAGGGTTAAACTAGTTGTGTGGGCCCAAACCTCCCCTCTTAGTGAAATGATGCGGTCATGCAAGTGCTTTCCCCGTATGAGCGGAATTAGCACAGATTGTCGAACTGAATGATCACTGAATAAATAGCATTAATGGCAAAAGATGTACTGGAAAGGACAAAAAGAAAAAAAAAGAGAAAAACTATTTTAAAAGTGCCAGGTTTTGTTTTGATCAAACAAAAATGTTTCCTTTTTTTTTCGTCTTATCGTTTTACTACTGACTATATGTTAATAGCTAAATATGGTGTCGATATGAACAGTGTGTGTGTGTGGGGGGGGGGGGCGGACGGGCGGGCGGGCGTGCCTGCCTGCCTTCCTGCCTGCCTGCCTGCCTGCCTGCGTGCGTGCGTGCGTGTGCGTGTGCGTGCGTGTGTGCGTGTGCGTGCGTGTGTGCGTGTGCGTTTGATTGACCCACTGTCAGAACATCCCCACCTCACCCCCCCTCGCTTCCCAAATAAAAAAATATCGTAGAAAGAGGCAAAATCGATACCTCTAAATATCTCACTGTCAGAAAATTTCCAAAAGTAGAACAACAATCAAATAATCGTAGAAAGAGGCAACAACAATATCACTAATTATCCCAAGTCACAGAAAGAGGCAAGATCGATATCCCTAAATATCCCACTGTCAGACCCCCCCCCCCCCCAAGTCACAGAAAGAGGCAAGGTCGATTTCACTAAATATCCCACTGTCAGTCCCCCCCCCCCCCAAGTCACAGAAAGAGGCAAGATCGATACCCCTATATACCCCACTGTCAGAACCATCCCCACCCCCAAGTCACAGAAAGAGGCAAAATCGATACCCCTAAATGCCACACTGGCAGAACATTTCCAAAATTAAAAACAAATCGTAGAAAGAGACAAAATTGATATCCCTACATATATATATATAGAATAAAGGATGGATATCCCTACATATATATATAGAAAAAAGGATGGATATCCCTACATATATATATAGAATAAAGGATGGATATCCCTACATATATATATAGAATAAAGGATGGATATCCCTACATATATATATATATAGAATAAAGGATGGATATCCCTACATATATATATAGAATAAAGGATGGATATCCCTACATATATATATAGAATAAAGGATGGATATCCCTACATATATATATAGAATAAAGGATGGATATCCCTACATATATATATATATAATAAAGGATGGATATCCCTACATATATATATATAGAATAAAGGATGGATATCCCTACATATATATATATAGAATACAGGATGGATATCCCTACATATATATATAGAATAAAGGATGGATATCCCTACATATATATCTAGAATAAAGGATGGATATCCCTACATATATATATAGAATAAAGGGCATTTTGTTTTCGATACTGTCTTCATCAGGACCATTATCTGGCGAACCCGATAGTGTACACTTCAAAGGAATGCGGCACAAATTACCGATAAATACATATACATGACCCCCAACTGAGATATACACGTTCAATGTGGTTAGTTGTAGATAAGAGGATTATGTTTATCTTGTCCATTATTTAATCTAATATCACTATGATAACGATTTATCTACCCGGAAGTTCATTCATAATATTGTGTGAATATAGCTACTTATCAGGTTTGTATGTATTTATTTATTGTGCTTATTTACTATAGGGCTAGGGTTATGGTCTTTAAAGCTACTTGCAATATTATCTCAATTGCATAGTGGCGGTCGTTTCATTGGTGGAGGAAACCGGAGTACTCGGAGGAAATCCACTGACATAACTTTGTCACATAATGTTGTATTGAGTATTTATTTATTATATTGATTTAATATAAATTTAAAAGAGTAATCTTATTTTGTTTTAAACATAGCTATATCTAATCACTTATATCATAAGTATATATAGCTACCATATTAATGACGACGAGCGTCACATTTTCAACAATATTTCAGTCATACACCAGGCCAGGTTAGTTTTGGTAATTATATTGGTACATGTGGGTAACTGTGCTTTGCTATAATATCCCCTCCGCATTCATATATCAACTCAGTATGAAAAGCTACCAATTCATATATTGGGGTCGTCGTGGTCGTGATCTTATTGCTGAAAACATCTTATACAAAAAGGCAAAATAAAACAGAAAAGCATTAAACTTATGATTTATTATTTAGACTGGCGAAATTGGTTGGTCACGGCTGCATACAATTATTTCAAAATTATTTGAGACTGCCAACAAATACTTGTACGCTGCAATCCCATCAAAAGCACACAACTTGTGGCATGTAGTTCAATATTAAAGTTCAATCAACAAAAGCACACAACTCGTGGCATGTAGTTCAATATTAAAGTTCAATCAACAAAAGCACACAACTCGTGGCATGTAGTTCAATATTAAAGTTCAATCAACAAATGCACACAACTCGTGGCATGTAGTTCAATATTAAAGTTCAATCAACAAATGCACACAACTCGTGGCATGTAGTTCAATATTAAAGTTCAATCAACAAATGCACACAACTCGTGGCATGTAGTTCAATATTAAAGTTCAATCAACAAATGCACACAACTCGTGGCATGTAGTTCAATATTAAAGTTCTATCAACAAATGCACACAACTCGTGGCATGTAGTTCAATATTAAAGTTCAATCAACAAAAACACACAACTTGTGTGGCATGGAGTTGAATATTAAAGTTCAATAATATTCAACACACAGATCAATATTTAGCACTTTAAATAGTGTTCAATAATATGCAAATGTCTGAATTCTTTAAAATTATCCCGATCAAAGCACAATTATTTTCTCAAAGAAAGAAATTGATAAAAACTTAAAGTTGTTGCTAGAAATTTGTCAATTGTTCTGCACAAACTTTAAATTAAATACTTGACCCTGGGAACAGAAGTCAACTGAAAGTAAATTTACAATATTGGATGCCGCGTTTATGCCAACGAGAGTCATTTCAATGGAAACGCAACTTCACCAATTCATCATCGTCTTTTCCTTCTAGTTGAAGACATTCATTGGCAGCCGTGCAGGTAGCTTGTTAACCTTCAATTCACCACTCGCCAAACCTCTGAAAAAGAAAGCAAAGCCGCAGCAGTGTGTGTCCCTTTTCACATGCAAAAACAATTTCAACAATTTTGGGTGGGTGTGGTGGGTTTTTGTCTGCAGATTGATTGTAAACAATGTAGAAATACATGTTTTGCATGACCTCACCTTTCAGATGTCTTGAACGTAACAGGGGAAGTGTTTTGCGACGCTAAAATTTGCATACAATACGGGAGACAACTCTTCAGGATTCCAGCCAATATAAATCAATAACCTATATAAAGAACGACAACTCGAACAAAGGCCGATAATTCTTCAATAAATTCATCTATTCATTTTAAGTGAATAGATGTGAATATGGTAGTTGGATTTACAACTACCAGTGATATCAGTGCATATCACCAGTAAAGTTATTAGTCTGAACCCGGTTAATGGCGAGATGACATCGATACAACATTATGTGGCAATGTTTGTCAGTGACTTGCCGCAGGTCGGTAGTTTTCTACGGGTACTCGGGTTTCCTCCTCCAATAAAATTGAACTCCACGATATAACTAAAATATTATTGAAAGTGACGTTAAGCACCATAATCCTCCTATATTTGCAGTACGAAAACCACACATAGCTGACATACTGCTTACCTGCGGTGCGTTCAACATCGTAGCTGCTAGGTTGAGCTACGTAGAAAAATCCTATTGAACGGAAAGCTAACCTAGCCGCTACATAGCTCTAGCTAGCTTAACAAATGTCTGCTAGCTTCTGAATCAAAGATGGCGGCTAAAACTAAATTTAATTTCGTAAGGTAAAAATAGTGTCATTGCAGGAAGTGACAACGCTTTTAATACGGATGATAATTTATTAAGGTAACTAGACAAATACGATTAGCTAAAATGTTCCAAGAAATTATTCTATATGATTGGCGCCATATTTGTTAGCACTGCTACGTAGCTAATCGTTCAATAACGTCATGGCTAGTTTACCTAGCAGCTAGACTAGCTGCTACGATATTGAACGCAACCCTGATGTTCAAAACAGCAATCAATTAATCAATCATGTAATCTATTTAGTGTTTGTTTAGATATGTTTGAATGAGGACGTCATTGTTGTTTAACGCTAAATCTGCAATTTTTCAGCTATATCATGGCGAGAACAAGTTACAGGCAATGAGATAATAATGACACCCGCTTTATACTTTACTAACTATTCCAACGCTTTGATCCTAGTGTATCACAATAGAAATAAAAACATAAAAGAAGATACAGCAATCATAATCGCCGCATATTGCTTCAGAGAGTAAATAACATTGTTGCTGCAGTTGCCATGTGGACTCTATTAAATAACACAACTAATACCTAAGCACAGAATCTTGTCGATCGGTAACTTATTTTATGTATGAAATATTCAAAATGTTTTTGCTGTTTTATGGATTTTTCTGTTTTCATTCAATTTATATATATATATTTATTATGAAACTACCCCTTTAAATCGGGCGCACCAACCGCCGGGGTGTCGGTGGCGCGTCTAACTACAGTTATTAAAATGTACATTTATCATTTTGGGTTTGAACTTTGTTTTGGCGGTAATCTAATTTGAATTTGACCTTTCTGTACTGGCGATCCTTAAAAGATCAACCATCAACGCTCTACGTCTTAATTAATATAAGAAGAGTTTGGATATACCAAAGGGGTAATCAGAATCCGTAAATCGAAGACGGACAGACAACACAATGGCCAAAGAAAAAAGGACAAAAGAACAAACAATGATCTACAAAACATTACACATAAAACTAAAGATAGAGTAATACGAACCCACTGAAAACCTGGGATGAACGCAGGTGCTTCGGAAGGGTTAGCAGTTCCTGCTCTAATTGCTTTATCCGTATACCATTTTGATTCCTACATTTTCTTTTAACCTTCGTGAACTAGTAAACACATATCGATGCGCAATTGAATGTTATTTTTTTTTACAGATTATTATTGTTGTTAAACAACGTGCGTGAGATGTTATCCAGAAGAAAGTCAGTTCAGTTTGTGTCTCTGGTTCTCCTCTTGGTTTTTCACCATTCCGCATCAGAAAGTAAGACTTAGAAATTTTCTGAAATTGATGGACACAAATAGATTTTTAAAATGTTTTATTAGAAAATACATGGGAAATGGTAATTACTCACTGCGTTTCATCGTACTCAAGTTTTATTTTGACAAAATGAATTTGAGGCATCATATTCGAGAAAACTTTTTCTGTTCTTTTTAGAAATTTATTTTATAGCATTCTACTTCCGTGAAGGTTATTCCAGAAACGCGCCATGCTCACTATATGTTATATCTACGATTTTATTTAAATTTCTTTATTCCAAAATTTTCCCCAATGAAATGTCTAATAAGAGTCGCTGTCGTTGTTGTTTAAATATAATCTGTACATTAAAGTTCCCGACAATTTCCGCTTAACCAATCAGGGGCAACGTTTCCATTGTATCAGATTCCATGTCATAATAGTAAGCGAGTTAACATTTTCTACGGTTTCTCTACTGGATCTTTGAACTGTTCTGACAGTATGGACATATTTTGTTTTTCATTTTAAACATGTTTTACCATGTTTATGATGCAATCAAACCAAACATGAGGAGGAAAACTTTGTTTAAGAAAAGCAAAACGTGAGACATTAAAACGATTCAAATTGATTGCACACCCTATTTCACTTTACACCCCCCCCCCCCCACACACACACACACACACACTCCCGTAGAACGCACAGTCTTGCTTCTCATACAAGACCGTACATTATTTATGCAGGAAGCACAAATGTACAGCACACTTTTCCAAAATGGGAGTAAATTTGAGTTACTCGTCATGAATATGAAACGCCCATTAGCACGCTTAGAACTTATTTGCTAACATGCAGAAAAATCTAGTACTTCAGAGATGTATCTGCTGGTGGACTATTAGTCCTGAGATTAGCATCCATCCAGTATTCAGTACTACGGCAATGATATGGTTTATTAAATATATTGTTTATTGATATTTCCAGTTCCCAAATCATCTAATTATTATTAAATCTAATGTTTTCCTCCCTCAGATATATGTAACCAACTTAGGTGATGTTGGTTATCCGGTTTCAACCCTTTGATTTCCCTGCTGTCAAAGACTTTAATATTAGTGGGTTTTTAAATACATTGGTTTTGAGCACCAGATGAATAAAGGTAATAACCAAATTACCGAACTCCGAACAATCTTACAAAGGGAAAGTCAAAACTCATAATTATATAAACAGACAAAATCAGTCAACAACCGGAAAACTGTGAAAACCGTAATGACCCTGACTTGGTACAGGCATTTCTAAAGAAATGGTGGGTTGAATCAGATTTTAAGGCGCCAAACCTCCCGCTCTCATTACGGTTCAAAGGTTCCGGCTGTCACTGTAACAGTATTTAAATACAGGAACAAAATAGGTAAAATAGTAGTCAAAGCAGTACCATATTCGGTGACGTAAATGTCAAAAATATTTTTACGTCACACATTGACAAAAAAAATTATCCCAGTAAATCGTTGTGTGCACGACATTTGATATCTACGTTTTTATTTATTTATTTTTAGCGTGTAAAGAGTTTATTAACAGAATGAAGCTCATAGAGTATTCCACTTTACAATCGAAAGAGAACTTTTTTCACAGATTAGATGCGAAACTAATTGTAAATAACACTTATGACGTCACATTTACATGTATTAATGACTACAAATTGATTGGAATGTCAAATGTAAAGTGCTTTAACAATGGCAGCTGGAGTCATAACACACCAACGTGTCTAGAACAATGCTTCGACTTAAATGCCTTGGACAACATTGAGGTGAGTCTTTATATATACACTGAATGTCAGATTGATGAAGCGTCTATTTTGAGTAAACGCCAGAGAACACCAAATGGGTAATGGAAAATCCAGAGGAAACGGAAACACAGTGCATACAAGACACTTTACGAAGACAAACAAAACAAAAACAGAACACAGTACGGGTTGAACATCACTATGCGCAAACAAACACAAATAGCTTAGCATAAGATACGAGCCCTCTTACAAACAATTGAAGGTAAAGACGAAAAGAAAATTGTTTTTATGCGGAAATTGTAACGGATATCACAACATGGAACTCACAACGTAAAGACATATAATATGCCAAACAAAAAAAAACATAAAAGATGAGCAACACAGGCCCACCAAAATACAGGAGTAAGCATATAAAAACTCTCCGATAAAACATTTTTGAGGATGCCAAAGGGGTAATTAGAAGTGTAAATCCAAGAAGGACAAACAATACAACAGAAAAAGGGACAAAAGAACAAACAATAATCTCCAAAGCACTACACAGAATACAAAGTTTGGGCAACACGAATCTCAAAAGGAGCAACCAGAAGCCATACATCAAAGAAGGACAGACAATACAACAGAAAAAGAAAAAAGACAAAAGAACTAATCTACAAAACACTGCACAGAAAACTAAAGACCGAGAAACACGAATCTGACTTAAATCGGGGGAGAATACAGGAAGGGTCAGCATTCCTGCTCTACATAGTAACATGCATAAAACATGAGACCCCTACAAAACAAATTGGAGACAAGACGAATAGAACATCGTTTTTACGTGGATACCACAATTAGATATACAACTAGGCCTGCTTCATATATTGACCTTGAACTTGACAGTGAGGGAGGATTAAGAAAGAAACTCTATGACGAAAAAGATTCTAACAACTCCTGCATATGAAGTGAAGACAAAAAGGATGATTTCAATTTTCCCATTGTGAACTTTCCATTTATATGTATCATAATTCTAACAGCTCCTGCATATGAAGTACATATTTCTCAGTTGACACAATATTCTACAGCTTGTGGTTACTATCATAATGCATTTGATAGAATGTTGCTGTTACCAAGAATATAGTGAACCAAGGGCTCCTAGTGGTCAAGTTGAAGTCATCACTGCGACAGCTTCACTGTCGCCACCATGACTTGGTTAACCAAATGACCACGGATACATTCCGTTTGTCACTATTACAATAGCGTCCTTTGCTGATTTACAGACATGACACTGGGTCTGTGACAAGTATTCCAATTCCAGTGTCACTTCTGGAGCAGGAACTGCTTACCCTTCTGGATCACATGAGGTTACCCCGGTTGTTTGTGGGTTCGCATGGCTTAATCTTTAGTCTTTGTTGCAGCGCTTTGTGGGCCAATGTATTGTCTGCCCTTATATTTACGGCTTCTGATATTTTTGGGGTTTCTTCAAGCGTTTCATTCAGCTTATTACGTTGCAAAAAGTTTTTTATTCTAAATCGTACTGCAACATTTCCTCCAGGACATAATGGGCAAGGGAGATAACTGTGTTTGTTAACCCATGATTTCACACAAAATAATAAGTTGTAATGTAATAAATTTGGCACAAAATTGAATCATTTTATTTACTAACAAAGATATTGCTATTAACATTGCATCATTGTATAAAAGATTTGATATCTATTGTTTTTTTTTTCTCCTATCGATGGCGACCACGCAAGATCTCGTTTTCTCTGATGCACGCGAGATTTGAATGATATGTATAATGAAGGTCGCTTACGATGTTGAAGGCGTTCCGCCCTTTTTTAATACATACGGAATAAAATTCGTCTTCCTCTTCAATAACTGTCATTTAGATTATGCCAGGGCCCAGGTGACTCAATGACTTCGGTAGTTTGATTACCTAACAACTCATGCAAGCCTATCACCAATACGGCGTGGGTTCGCGCCCGGCTTTGTAAATTACAAAAAGGTGCATTCTACTCACAGTGATAAAGCTTACCAGTTGCTTGCACATGGTCGGTGGTTCTGTCCGGGTACTCCGGCTTCTTCCACCACTAAAACTAGTTGCCATGATATAGCTGTAATATTGCTGAAAATGGCGTTAAGCACCAAAAATCAATCAATCAATCATTTTAGAATATGCCAGAGAATGCACATGACAACTGAAAACGGTATAAACTATCTACAGTATTCATAATTTAGAATTTAATAGAGGAGACACTAGGGCGATTTGTCAGCCGAGCGATTCGGTTCGTATACACGGCATAGAGCAGACGTTTCTAGTCGTATTTCGTAAAAGGAAAATACTCTCTATTGCTGCTAAAATGTTGTGAGTATAAAAAATACAGGCAGCGTATCATCGTAAATTCTCGATAGAAAAGATGTCTGCTCTTTGACCATGTTTTTAATTTTATTTCCATGTAGATCAAATAAAATATCATTTTTCAAATTGCAAAAAAAAGGGTGTCTATAATTGTTGAAGAAGATACATAATATGTCTATAATTATATGGGTTGGGTTCTACAAACCTCAATTGATTTTAAGTCTCAATGAAACCTTAAATGTACATTAATTCAATATACATTTCAAGTACATTTAAGGGTCAATTAAGTTTTTTAATTTAATTGAGGCTTGAACAACCCAGTCCTGACTTAAATACGTAAAAAATGAGGTAAGATGTATATTTTTCTTTTTAATATTTAGATAACAACGACCAACAGAATAGTTAATACAACGGTAGATCTGAAATGTAGACTACCTAAATATAAATATGAAGGTCCAACACACCTTGTTTGTAAACATGGTGGATGGTGTAAAGACGATTCAACAAAGCTTCACAAAAAAGATTATCCTAAATGTACTTGTAAGTGTCTTGTGATTGGTTTATACAAAATACAAATAAGTCAACTTATTTCAAGATGCAATAAATCATCATTGAACATTTCACTTGCGTGTTTGGGTGATGGGGTGGTGCTTAACTCCACTTTCAACATTATTTCAGCTATATGGTTGCGATCTGTTTGATTGGTGGAAGAAATCGGTGTACCAGAGGAAAACCATCGACCTGATGTAAGTCACTGACAAACTTTATTGCATAATGTTATATCGAGTACACCTCGTCATGAGCGGGATTCGAACTCACAACGTTAGATGTAATAGACACTGATTGTATAGGTAGTTATGATCGCAACCACGCACGGCGTGTTTGGGAATTTACTACATGGCCATAGTATGATACTAACATTTGTTTTGTCCAATTTGTAATACATTGAAACCGGAGAAGTCGAGCAAACACTGTTAGGACCTAGTAGTTTTTTCTGGAGTGTGAGTAGAATACTTGTACTCGGAAAAAATATGACTGCAAGACCATGCAGGGGCGGATCCAGGGGGAGGGGGGACGCACCCGGCGCGCGAATCCCCTAAAATTGGAAAAAATAAGATTTTTTGGCGTAAAATCGTGATTTTTCACACGAAATACCCCCCTCCTAACTTGAAATCCTGGATCCGTCCCTGCCATGTGTGACATAAAGACTATTAACGGCTGCTTCATATAAGGTACCATTTGTGTAGAGAGTACAGCAATCATTGTACGTGAATATAAAAGACATGCTTGCAAAAGAAAATAAGTCACGTGACTAGAATTAATTTACACAGACATTACTAATTTATAATTAGTATATATTACCTGTTTATTACGGCTCAGTGGTGTAATGGTTAGCGTGCTCGACTCAAATGCGGTAGGTTGTGGGTTCGAGTCCTGATCGGGTCAAACAAACCACTTTGAAATCGGTATTTGTTGCTTCTCCGATGTGTCCGAGTGGGGCGATATGTCTATCCGCGGACAGTTGTTTCAGTGAACTAGCACTATAAAACTCCAACTAAGGGTATAAGTTTAGTACAATGCAGACATCTTTGTCATCTCACTGAAAAAAAATTACTTGTTCTCGGCATGAAACATTGCTGAGTTTGCGTTAAGCAACACTCACTCACTCACTCACTCACTATGCTACCTCTTTATTAATGTAATTATTGATCAAATGTAAGGTTCCCTACCCCGACGCAACCATAGCCGATTTTGGTTGTTCTACTTAGGTCATTTGGTTGTTCTTGCCCCCAAAAACTTTTGAATTGCCGTATTTGGCCTTTTATTCTTTCGACTTTGAATGTACCCGATGAATGTTATCACAGAAACGAGTTGCGAGCACTAAATTAGATATCTACGTTTTCATTATTATAGTGATACCTCAATATACATCATGGAAACGTTACCTCATCATAGCTGGTTCTGTGTGTGGAGGAGTTGTCATATTTATTGTTGCATTGTCCATATGCATATGGACAAGAAGGAGACATGGGTAATATGATTTAATTTATTTATTTTACTAAGAGAGGAGGCTTGGTGATATTTTGTTTGTCCCTTTCCAGTACATCTTTTGCAATTAGTGCTTTTTATTCAGAGGTCATCCAGTTAAACAATTTGTGCTAATTCCGCTCATATGCATGATATGGGGATGGCACTTGCATGACCGCATCATTTGACTGTTAGAGAATGTTTAGGCTCGTAATGCTACTTTAATACCGCCACTTTATATTGAAGTGCCTGTGCAAAGCCAGGAAAGTAAACAGGTCATGTGTTTGTGTGTTAGGGGTATAGATTTTACCCCTCTCTCTCTCTCTCTCTACGAGTGTTCTATTGGATTTTGGAACTGTTCCGGCAGTGTGGTATATTTTGGAACTGTTCCGGCAGTGTGGTATATTTTGGAACTGTTCCGGCAGTGTGGTATATTTTAGAACTGTTCAGGCAGTGTGGTATATTTTAGAACTGGTCCGGTAGTGTGGTATATTTTAGAACTAATCCAGCAGTGTGGTATATTTTGGAACTGTTCCGGCAGTGGGGTATATTTTAGAACTGTTCCGGCAGTGTGGTATATTTTGGAACTGTTCCGGCAGTGTGGTATATTTCGGAACTGTTCCGGCAGTGTGGTATATTTTAGAACTGTTCGGCAGTGTGGTATATTTTGGAACTGTTCCGGAAGTGTGGTATATTTTAGAAATGTTCCGGCAGTGTGGTATATTTTAGAACTTTTCCGGCAGTGTGGTATATTTTAGAACTGTTCCGCAGTGTGGTATATTTTAGAACTGTTCCGGCATTGTGGTATATTTTGCTTTTCATTTTAGTCATAAATAATTGACATCTTATGCCGTAAGAAAAATAAATATGTTATGTATTATTTTCAAGATGGCGACTCAGCATTCTTGACAACGTTAATGCTTTTCATTCAGTTATATTTGAGGATAAATATTATATTCACACGTTAAAAACACTTGCTTGATCACAAATTTGAATACAGACAATAACGTAACACAAAGAAATGTGTGTGTGTGTTTGTGTATGAGAGAGGGATGACGGGGGAAGGGGGTATCAAATTTTTCAAATGACATAAGGAAATAAACAGGATAAGACAAAAGAAAGATTAACCATCTACTTTAAATACAAATCCATTAGAAAGTTAAATCCAAATGAATGTTGGTGTGTTCGTTTCATTAAGATGAAAGGGCGTGTTCGATTTGGTATATTTTAGCTTGGATAATCCATTTGCATGACACTTGACATTTAAAATATACATGTAATATTATATAAGTTCATTTGTATTAATGCATGCATGTATTGGAGAAGACGTTTCTAAGTTGTGACACTTGTGTCCTACCCAATTGTTCATTAACCAATAACATATGCCTAAAGTAATAGAATGTTATTAGAAATCAAAAGAGTAGCAATGTCCATTTTACTTAACAAATTGCTTTCTGTTAAAGAAAAACAACGTACAGTTGCGTCCCTTCTTAACCGTCAATGTTCGTGGTTTGTGGGAGAAAATTGTATTTTCGTGAATACGTAATAAGTCAGTATATATGTATATGGTGACGAATATTGGTTGAATTCTTAATTTCGCTGTTTTATCATATCAACCAAATCCACGAATATTGAGTACACCACGAATAAGAATTAATTCACATTATACGAATATCACTTAAGAATTGTAGGCAATCCTGTGTAGATTCATTCTCGTGTAAAATCGTAGATCGAAGTGCATTTTATTCTAACTTCTGTCAAATGCTTTTACAACCTTATAAAACTGCCCCAAAAAATGCATTTAATAGTTAGAATTACATTTTTGCATTCTTAAATAAAATCTCAATTAATTTGATAAATTGTGATATTCCACATTTTCAACTTTTGTTAAATTATGTCGCTATGAGTTTCCAAAATAATACCCAGAGGTGGGCGTGGTTGAATGTTTTTGCACTTTATTGACTGATGACGTGTGCCATCCGAAGTCACGTGTCAACCTTTTCCTGAATCACATGGTCTCGGAAAGATTAGTTTCAATATAAACGTAGATATCAAATTTAGTGCGCACGACGCCTTTCTGGAATAACCTTCATCAGGTACGCTCAAAAGCGAAATATTGAAAAGTCAAATATTTTAAAATTTTGTGAGCAATAAAATCAAAGGGCCTAAACAGGATAGCCAAAATCGGCTAAGGTCACCTAAGGTCACCTAAGGTCACCTCTACCTGAGGGAGGAGAACCCTAGTTTTATTAATGATTACATTGTTTAGAAACTGTAAATTTCAGTAATATATATATCTAATAAATCATGTCAGTGCCGAAGCACTGATTACTGGGCGGATGATACCCTAGGGGACTAATAGTCTACCAGCAGAGGTATCAACCCAGTGATAGTAATATAAGCGTAGATATGTAGTGCGCACGACGCGTTTCTGGAATAACTTTCATCAGGTACGCTCACAATCGGAATATTGAAAAGCCAAATAATAAACGTCACCGTCACGTACATATATTTTATAAAGGCTCTGTAAGCAGGCTACACATTACAAATACATACCCACCCTGATAACGAGAATGATGACGAGTGAGTGAGTGAGTGATTGTTGTTTAACGCCAACTCTGCAATTTTTCAAAACAGTCTGCGAATGGACATGTTGACCCACGCGAACACATTATCATTCACCATCATGCTCTTAGCATTATTATGTGCTTACTAACACACGTTAGATTGAAATCGAATATTGCCGAGTTCTACCAGTACCACTTTCAGGACCCGGGTGGATCAATGAGTTAGGTAGTTGGATTACCTAAAAACTCATACAAGCCTATCACCAATACGGCGTGGTTCCGCGCCGGCGTTGTAAATTACAAAAAGGGTGCATTTGACTCGTAGCCGCAAGTGATAATGATTTGATTAGATTTTTGGTGTTTAACGCCACTTTCAGCAATATTTCAGCTATATCATGGCGACCAGTTTTAGTGATGGAAGAAGCCGGAGTACCCGGAGAGAACCATCGACCATAGGCAAGCAACTGGTTAACCTTATCGCTTGCGGTTGCGAGTCGAGTGCCAAGCCGGGCGCGAACCCACGCCGCATTGGTGATAGGCTTGTATGAGTTGTTAGGTAATCCAACTACCTAACTCATTGAGCCACCCGGGCCCTCCTCCGCAAGTGATAAAGTTTACCAGTTGCTTGCCCATGGTCGGTGGTTCTCTTCGGGTACTCCGGTTTCTTCCACCAATAAAACTGGTCGCCATGATATAGCTGAAATATTGCTGAAAGTGGCGTTAAAACACCAAACATGAAATAAAATTACACCAGTACCACTTTCCATGTGTATATCGTGAAAGTTTGTTCAATGTGGACATATTTGATTATTCTTCTTTCAATTAGTAAGAAAAGATATGGATGTAAATGAACATGAGAGACTATTCATCATTCCACTTAGAAATAAATTTAAGTAAGAGAACAGTGATTTAATAGCTGTTCTACATTTCACAGAAACAATAGAGTCTTCTACAATCAGCTTAACTCATACAATGAGCATAGTACAAGAAATAATTTCATTTTATTTTGTTTTCAATATGGCCAGCAAAGAAATAGATGACGAAGTAAAAAGGGATCCTGCTAGTTTGCTGTCTAAATAGTAAGTAATCAAACCTGCCCATACGGTCACCTCTATTAACCAGTCACCTCTATTAAGCAGTCAACTCTATTAAACAGTCAGCTGTATTAATCAGTCACCTCTATTAAGCAGTCACCTCTATTAAGCAGTCACCTATATTAAGCACTCACCTCTATTAAGCAGTCATCTGTATTAAGCAGTCACCTCTATTAAGCAGTCACCTCTATTAAGCAGTCACCTCTCTTAAGCAGTCACCTCTATTAAACAGTCACCTGTATTAAAATGTCACATTTTTCTTGTACTACCATAGAAGATTTTATATAAAATTAACCTCTTTTAAGAGGTCACCTATTTTATAAGACCACTTTTTCTTTGTCCCAAAGGTCATGACCTTTTAATACATGTTTGACTGTATATGATATCTTATTCTGCAATCATTACATTTCCTGAGACCGCCGTGATCGTATGATAGTTGGATTTACAACTACCTATGCAATCAGTGCCTATCACCACTAACGTTGTGAATTCGAATCCAGCACATGCGAGGTGTGCTTGATACAACGTTATCTATCTATTTTTGCTTAATATTTTATTTTATTATTTAAATTTTTTAAAATAAAGATTAAAGCAAATCTCCATAGCTTTGATTTTTACTTGAGTTTCAGATTCTTATTTGTTTACCTTTATTTACACCTGTATCACAAAACAAACTGGTAGAAAGTTAATCTAATTTCAGTTGTTTTAAAATTTGGAGTGCAGACAGACAGAAAAAGAAATTGATAGTAGCTGAAGATTTAAACAGCCTTAGGGTGTCAGGTAAAAGAAAAAAGCAACAACACACGAATAACAAATAAATAACACATACACGTAAATAACACACAAATAACACATAAATAACACATTAATAACACATAAATAACACATAAATAACACATTAATAACACATAAATAACACATAAATAACACATACATAAACACGTAAATAAACACGTAAATTAACACATTGATAAATTGTGGTGACAGTTGGATATTTATTGTTACAACAAGGATATAGAATTGTATTTCAGATGAATGGAAGATTAAGTACGAAGCTTTTTTGGTGACATGCAAAACATGTTTTGCTATATTAAAATTTATTCTGTTTTTTTTAAAATAATATTTGGTTTATTCTTGTTGCCCGCAAGAAACCTCCTGAAACAGTGTTCTTTGTAGTAAAGTTGAAGTCATCACTTCAAAATTATCATAGTCGCCATCATGTTCTGATTAACCGAAACCATTGGTAATATCTGTCTCATAAATAAACCGTTGGTAATATCTGTCTCATAAATAAACCATTGGTAATATCTGTCTCATAAATAAACCATTGGTAATATCTGTCTCATAAATAAACCATTGGTAATATCTGTCTCATAAATAAACCGTTGGTAATATCTGTCTCATAAATAAACCGTTGGTAATATCTGTCTCATAAATAAACCATTGGTAATATCTGTCTTCTAAATAAACCATTGGTAATATCTGTCTTCTAAATAAACCATTGGTAATATCTGTCTCATAAATAAACCATTGGTAATATCTGTCTCATAAATAAACCATTGGTAATATCTGCCTCATAAATAAACCATTGGTAATATCTGTCTCATAAATAAACCATTGGTAATATCTGTCTCATAAATAAACCATTGATAATATCTGTTTCATAAATAAACCATTGGTAATAGCTGTCTCATAAATAAACCATTGGTAATATCTGTCTTCTAAATAAACCATTGGTAATATCTGTCTCATAAATAAACCATTGGTAATATCTGTCTCATAAATAAACCATTGGTAATATCTGTTTTATAAATAAACCATTGGTAATATCTGTCTTCTAAATAAACCATTGGTAATATCTGTCTCATAAATTAACCATTGGTAATATCTGTCTCATAAATAAACCATTGGTAATATCTGTTTCATAAATAAACCATTGGTAATATCTGTCTCATAAATAAACCATTGGTAATATCTGTCTCATAAATAAACGTTGGTAATATCTGTCTCATAAATAAACCATTGGTAATATCTGTCTCATAAATAAACCATTCGTAATATCTGTCTCATAAATAAACCATTGGTAATATCTGTCTCATAAATAAACCATTGGTAATATCTGCCTCATAAATAAACCATTGGTAATATCTGTCTCATAAATAAACCATTGGTAATATCTGTCTCATAAATAAACCATTGATAATATCTGTTTCATAAATAAACCATTGGTAATATCTGTCTCATAAATAAACCATTGGTAATATCTGTCTTCTAAATAAACCATTGGTAATATCTGTCTCATAAATAAACCATTGGTAATATCTGTTTCATAAATAAACCATTGGTAATATCTGTCTTCTAAATAAACCATTGGTAATATCTGTCTCATAAATTAACCATTGGTAATATCTGTCTCATAAATAAACCATTGGTAATATCTGTTTCATAAATAAACCATTGGTAATATCTGTCTCATAAATAAACCGTTGGTAATATCTGTCTCATAAATAAACCATTGGTAATATCTGTCTCATAAATAAACCATTGGTAATATCTGTCTCATAAATAAACCATTGGTAATATCTGTCTCATAAATAAACCATTGGTAATATCTGTTTCATAAATAAACCATTGGTAATATCTGTCTCATAAATAAACCATTGGTAATATCTGTTTCATAAATAAACCATTGGTAATATCTGTCTCATAAATAAACCATTGGTAATATCTGTCTCATAAATAAACCATTGGTAATATCTGTCTCATAAATAAACCATTGGTAATATCTGTCTCATAAATAAACCATTGGTAATATCTGCCTCATAAATAAACCATTGGTAATATCTGTCTCATAAATAAACCATTGGTAATATCTGTCTCATAAATAAACCATTGATAATATCTGTTTCATAAATAAACCATTGGTAATATCTGTCTCATAAATAAACCATTGGTAATATCTGTCTTCTAAATAAACCATTGGTAATATCTGTCTCATAAATAAACCATTGGTAATATCTGTCTCATAAATAAACCATTGGTAATATCTGTTTCATAAATAAACCATTGGTAATATCTGTCTTCTAAATAAACCATTGGTAATATCTGTCTCATAAATTAACCATTGGTAATATCTGTCTCATAAATAAACCATTGGTAATATCTGTTTCATAAATAAACCATTGGTAATATCTGTCTCATAAATAAACCGTTGGTAATATCTGTCTCATTAATAAACCATTGGTAATATCTGTCTCATAAATAAACCATTGGTAATATCTGTCTCATAAATAAACCATTGGTAATATCTGTCTCATAAATAAACCATTGGTAATATCTGTTTCATAAATAAACCATTGGTAATATCTGTCTCATAAATAAACCATTGGTAATATCTGTTTCATAAATAAACCATTGGTAATATCTGTCTCATAAATAAACCATTGGTAATATCTGTCTCATAAATAAACCATTGGTAATATCTGTCTCATAAATAAACCATTGGTAATATCTGTCTCATAAATAAACCATTGGTAATATCTGTTTCATAAATAAACCATTGGTAATATCTGTCTCATAAATAAACCGTTGGTAATATATGTCTCATAAATAAATTATTGGTAATATCTGTCTCATAAATAAACCATTGGTAATATCTGCCTCATAAATAAACCATTGGTAATATCTGTCTCATAAATAAACCATTGGTAATATCTGTCTCATAAATAAACCATTGGTAATATCTGTCTCATAAATAAACCATTGGTAATATCTGTCTCATAAATAAACCATTGGTAATATCTGTCTCATAAATAAACCATTGGTAATATCTGTTTCATAAATAAACCATTGGTAATATCTGTCTCATAAATAAACCATTGGTAATATCTGTTTCATAAATAAACCATTGGTAATATCTGTCTTCTAAATAAACCATTGGTAATATCTGTCTCATAAATTAACCATTGGTAATATCTGTCTCATAAATAAACCATTGGTAATATCTGTCTCATAAATAAACCATTGGTAATATCTGTCTCATAAATAAACCATTGGTAATATCTGTCTTCTAAATAAACCATTGGTAATATCTGTCTCATAAATAAACCATTGGTAATATCTGTCTCATAAATAAACCATTGGTAATATCTGTTTTATAAATAAACCATTGGTAATATCTGTCTTCTAAATAAACCATTGGTAATATCTGTCTCATAAATTAACCATTGGTAATATCTGTCTCATAAATAAACCATTGGTAATATCTGTTTCATAAATAAACCATTGGTAATATCTGTCTCATAAATAAACCATTGGTAATATCTGTCTCATAAATAAACGTTGGTAATATCTGTCTCATAAATAAACCATTGGTAATATCTGTCTCATAAATAAACCATTCGTAATATCTGTCTCATAAATAAACCATTGGTAATATCTGTCTCATGAATAAACCATTGGTAATATCTGCCTCATAAATAAACCATTGGTAATATCTGTCTCATAAATAAACCATTGGTAATATCTGTCTCATAAATAAACCATTGATAATATCTGTTTCATAAATAAACCATTGGTAATATCTGTCTCATAAATAAACCATTGGTAATATCTGTCTCATAAATAAACCATTGGTAATATCTGTTTCATAAATAAACCATTGGTAATATCTGTCTTCTAAATAAACCATTGGTAATATCTGTCTCATAAATTAACCATTGGTAATATCTGTCTCATAAATAAACCATTGGTAATATCTGTTTCATAAATAAACCATTGGTAATATCTGTCTCATAAATAAACCGTTGGTAATATCTGTCTCATTAATAAACCATTGGTAATATCTGTCTCATAAATAAACCATTGGTAATATCTGTCTCATAAATAAACCATTGGTAATATCTGTCTCATAAATAAACCATTGGTAATATCTGTTTCATAAATAAACCATTGGTAATATCTGTCTCATAAATAAACCATTGGTAATATCTGTTTCATAAATAAACCATTGGTAATATCTGTCTCATAAATAAACCATTGGTAATATCTGTCTCATAAATAAACCATTGGTAATATCTGTCTCATAAATAAACCATTGGTAATATCTGTCTCATAAATAAACCATTGGTAATATCTGTTTCATAAATAAACCATTGGTAATATCTGTCTCATAAATAAACCGTTGGTAATATATGTCTCATAAATAAATTATTGGTAATATCTGTCTCATAAATAAACCATTGGTAATATCTGCCTCATAAATAAACCATTGGTAATATCTGTCTCATAAATAAACCATTGGTAATATCTGTCTCATAAATAAACCATTGGTAATATCTGTCTCATAAATAAACCATTGGTAATATCTGTCTCATAAATAAACCATTGGTAATATCTGTCTCATAAATAAACCATTGGTAATATCTGTCTCTTAAAAAAACCATTGGTAATATCTGTCTTCTAAATAAACCATTGGTAATATCTGTTTCATAAATAAACCATTGGTAATATCTGTCTTCTAAATAAACCATTGGTAATATCTGTCTCATAAATAAACCATTGGTAATATCTGTCTCATAAATAAACCATTGGTAATATCTGTCTCATAAATAAACCATTGGTAATATCTGTCTCATAAATTAACCATTGGTAATATCTGTCTCAT
The DNA here is from genome assembly GCA_963383655.1 of Bathymodiolus septemdierum. Lineage (NCBI taxonomy): Eukaryota > Metazoa > Mollusca > Bivalvia > Mytilida > Modiolidae > Bathymodiolus > Bathymodiolus septemdierum. The sequence continues at coordinate 34,842,291 of OY726527.1, read as the reverse complement.
AAATAAACCATTGGTAATATCTGTCTCATAAATAAACCATTGGTAATATCTGCCTCATAAATAAACCATTGGTAATATCTGTCTCATAAATAAACCATTGGTAATATCTGTTTCATAAATAAACCATTGGTAATATCTGTCTTCTAAATAAACCATTGGTAATATCTGTCTCATAAATTAACCATTGGTAATATCTGTCTCATAAATAAACCATTGGTAATATCTGTCTCATAAATAAACCATTGGTAATATTTGTCTCATAAATATGTTCCGTGTGTCGTAGTCTTAATTCCGTCCCATGTTTTTTCTTTTATGACTTGTCACACATTATGACATATTTTATCTTGAGTAGCTCGATGGGTGTCACTAGTGGAGCAGAAACTGCTTAACTTTTTATCAGCACATGATTGTATCTTTGGCGTCTGATTATCCCTGCAGCTTCTTCAAACTTTTCCTTTCAGATTTCGCTTGGTTCGTGTTGCTCAATTGTAATTTTCTGTGTAGTATTTGGTGGACCATTGCTTGATTTTTCTTTATCCTTTTCTTTTGACCATTGTTTTGTTTGACCTTCGATTTACGGCTTCAGTATATCCCTTTGGTGTCTTCAAACTTTTCTCGTTCCATTCATCTCTCATGCATGGCTGTATAATTGTATATACTGTTCAACTTGTCCTCGTCTCAATTTGCTGCTGAGCGCTAAGCGATCAAAAATCAATGAATCAATGATAAAGAGAGCGTAGAGTTCCATAAATCTTTATAGGTTATTATTATGTAAACACTTCCGGTCCTTTCCTCATTCATGATTTATCACCGGGTTTGTACCTAGATTAACACGACGGGTGACACTAGTGGAGCAGGAACTGCTTACCCTTCCGGAGCACCTGAGTTCATCCCCGGGTTTTAGTGGGGTTCGTGTTACTCAATCTCTAGTTTTATGTGTATGTTTTGTAGACCGTTGTTTGTCCTTTTGTACTTTTTTCTTTATGCCATTATGTTATCTGTTCTCCTTCGATATACGGATTCTGATTACCTCCCTTTGGTATCCTCAAGCTCTTCAATTATTGTAAAGAGTGGTAAATAAACGTTATATGATACCGAATCAAAAATGAACAATCCAGAGAGACTTGTAGCATTATGTACACAAGATGAAGACAAACCCCCCAAAAAACACCAAACAATTAAACAAAAAACACAATATAATATGTGTTGGGCACCACTACGCGTAAGCAAACACAAATAACGTAAATAGGACATGGCCATTTCTAACAAGTGGAGGTAAAGACGAACCGAACATTCTTTGTATGCGGAAATCGCAAGGGACAGAACAACACGTGTTTATAAAGTAACATTATTTCCATTGTATTATTCATGTTGTCCTGTTATATGACTTGACGTTCTTAATTCCCTGGTGTGATGTCCCCTACCATTGCAGCATAAAAAACGATGGGTCTTTGCTACAAGTTGTTTGTAAGAAGACTCATGTCTTATTTATTAAATTACAAAAAGGGTGCACTCGACTCGCAGCCGCAAGTGATAACACTTTACCAATTGCTTGCCCAGGGTCGGTGGTTCTCTCCGGGTACTTCGGCTTCCTCCACCACTAAAACTGGTCGCCATGATATAGCTGAAATATTGCTGAACGTGGCGTTAAACACCAAAATTAAAATTCAAAATTCTTATTTATGTTGTTTCTGTTTGTTTGCATGTAGTGGTGTTCGGCACGACTTCACTATATGAGTATCATAACAGGAGTCTTATGACGAGCAGGACCTGACTACCATTCGCGAGAACACGGGTTCAGCCGCCGGTTTGTTTGGTGACTTCCGTGTTGCTCATCTTTCTTAATAAAAATTTTATTTTGTTTGCCTAATTGGTACCAGTGTCTCTGGATTGTCTACTTGTGATTGCCTTTTCTGTTTTCTCTAACGTGTATCTGTGACTTTCTATTTTTACAGTATGTCTAGAATTTGGTGTTAATGGAGTGTTTATCTTAGAGGAGGATGGTACTGAAATAGAAAACAATGAATTATTATACAGGTTTAACGACAAAACACTCATGGTCTTAGGGAAACATGAAACATGGCAAAATTCAAGATCACGTCTACGGAAGAATGGCGAGAGGTACTTATTTACGAATAAAGACAAATTTAATTGTGGATTGGTTTGGTTTTATGGTGTTTAACGCCACTTTCAATAAAACATTTCATGATTATATAAAGGCATACGTGTAAAACTTTGTTTTATATGAGGCTATGATTATAGTGATTAACGCCACTTTCAACAATGTTTCAGTTATATAGCGGCGGTTAGTTTTATTGGTGGAGGAAACCAGAGAACCCAGAGAAAACCACCGACTTGTGGCGGGGGAACATACAAATATAACATAGAATGAACACTAACAGCGATAATAGGAAACCATGGCGGACTGAAATACCACATGTGTTAAAGCAATATGCATGTAGCATAACATAAAAGGGTGTAACAAACGATAGAAAATAAAGCATAAAACTAATTTAACCCTGCCACCTGTTATTGTACCTGTACCAATCTACGATTATTCGATTGGATTTTGTAATTATTCTGATAACGCAGTATGTTTTGTTTTTATTTTATTTATAGAAACCAGAAGAAATAACAAAAAAAATCACAAATGATAGGAAAACTAAACTATCACAATACACCAGAGAGTAGGACATGGTAGATCGAATTTTGAGCACATCCTGCTTTATGCAGGCACCGTCGTGCATACTGACGTCACATTATCGTCTGCAAAAACAATGTTAAAAACCATTCTATGCACACAATAAGAATACAAAATAAACAGGGTTAGGGGTAAGGGTTATGTTCTTTAACGCCACTTTCAACAATATTTTAGTTATATCGTGGCGGTCAGTTTTATTGGTGGAGGAAACCGGAGTACCCGGAGAAAACCACCGACCAGCAGTAAGTCACTCACAAACTTTATCACACCATGTTGTATCGAGTACACCTCGCCTGAGTGGGATTCGGACTCGAAAAATAAACACGAGAATGATGAACGTGACATATATTATTTTGTAGAATCCTTAATACCTGCAAAAAAAACGTAGCAAGCAAGTTTTACACTAACGTTGTGATTTTGTTTTACATTTTTTCAGTTTTGCATTTCATGTTTTTACCCACGACAGAGGAAACTCAGCCATGATTTTATGTTTCTCTCTAAATAACTTGTGTGAACAAGGTAACTGTTTTTATTACGAACATTCCATAGAATACAAAATTAACAAGGAGTAAGGTAATGGTGTTTAACGCCACTTTCAGCAATATTTCAGTTATATCGTGGCGACCAGTTTTTATTGGTGTAAAGGTGTTTCTTTCGTTATGTTCCCGTGTCTCTGGATTCTTCATTCATCATTACTCCTTTTGCTTTTCTCTAACGTTTATCAACAAGGGGAAATACATAGGGGTTAGGGTTATGGTGTTTAACGCCACTCTCGACACTATTTCAGCTATATCGTGGAGATCAGTTTTTATTGGTGGAGGAAACTGGAGTACCCGGAGAAAACCACCGACCTGCCGCAAGTGTACTGACAAACTTTATCACTTAATTAACATAATTATTAATTATTAATGCAAAAACTTAACAGAAACGTAACAGCACCAAGATAGAGCCAAAACACATGAATAGCACGTTTTTATGTTTCCTTCTCCAGATAATTGCACCCATCGTGGATACTTCATCTTAGTAGATTGTAAAGAAAACAAGTCAATTAGTTGTAACTATTTTTAGCAACATCCACATTTATCGATTTACATTTGTAAGACAAGTTTGAAGATATACTCAAGGGGTCATCAGAAGCCGTAATTCGAAGAAGGACAGATAATGCAATGGTCAAAAGAAAAAGAAAAAAAGGACAAACATTGAGCAACACAGAAAACTAAAGATTGAGCAACACAAACCCCACTAAATATCGGGGATGAACACAGGTGCCCGGAACGGTAAGCAGTTCCTGTATCGTTAGTGTAGTCATGGAAATCGTGTAAGACACCAGTATGCGTAAATAAATACAAATAACAGAGACAAAGCTTGAATCGGCTACAAAATAAATGGGAGTAAAGACGAACCGAACATCGTTTTTTAACATTTAAGAATTGCAGCATAAATAACCGAAGACTTGATCACGGGACGAAAGGTATCCTCCTAGAATAATAGTCCACCAACATAGATATATCGAACCAGTGATACATGCATTATCTTTGGTGTGACTGTTTTTTCTCTAAATGTTTTTGGAGAAGCATTGTTATATATCATTCATTCAAGAAAATGCTATGCTTGTCAGTTTGATTGATATCGCCCATCTGCTCATCTGCATTTTGACGATATCTATGCACAGACAACTATTTAATATATACATGATATGGAACAATTAATATTAAATATATAGACGTTAAAGAAAAGTGTCAATCAAGAATGGACTATAACGGAGCCCGTTTACTGACATGTGAAATATTTTTTTAACGAATTATTATTTTCGTTTTATTTTTTTTTCGAAATGGTATTTGTTTTAATTATTATTTCGGGTTTTTTTTCGAATTAATATTTCGAAAAAATGAATTAGTATGTAGCTTAAGCGAAATAATATCTTAAGAAAAAACAAACAAAATGATATTTCGAAAAAAAAAGAAATAACAATTCGGTTTTTCTGTCGATATAATAATTTGAAACAAAAAATATGTATTTCGAAAAAACGAAATAATAATTCTCTTAAACGAAATAATAATTCTCTTAAACGAAATAATAATTCGCTCATAAACGAAATAATAATTTGCTCAAATGAAATAGTATTTCATGTAAACGAACCAAAAAAACATGTCTTGTGTCAGTAAACGGGCTCCGTAGACAATCTAAAGACATATATATCTTTTTTTTTATTTTGCAGCATTTCATATGTTTGGTTATAGACTACAATATATGTGTTTAGAAGCTGATGGCACATGGCTGGAGACAGACCAAGAACTAATTGCCTTTACCGGAAGTCGATTGATGGCTATAAAATCTGGAAGTTGCTGGACAAAGCCACAGAGTGGAATGTTCTCACAAGACAACATTCGTTTTTCTTCAGCTGATGAAAAGTGTGTAGTTACATTTTCTATAAGCATATATATTTCCCTGGGGTCGTCGTGGTCGTGACCGTATCATAGTTGGATTTATAGCTACCTGTGCAATCAGTGTATATCATTACTGGAGTTGTGAGTTCAAATTCCGCTCATGGTGAGGTGTACCCGATACAATATTATGTGAAAAAGTTTGTCAATGACTTGCGGCAGGGCGGTGGTTTTTTCCGGGTGCTCCGGCTTCCTCCATCAATAAAATAAAACTGAGCGCCACGATAAAATTGAAATATTGTCGAGAGTGCTGTTAAAAACAATAAACCTAACCCCTATATATGTCCCATTGTCGATAAAACGTTAAATAATAGCAAAGGGACAATGTAGAATGAACATTCTAGCGATAAATGCACATCACGAAAAAAACTAAATTAAAAACACAACACAAAAAACTAAAACGAAGAGGAACACGGACCCCATCAAAAACAGGGTTAAAGTATGGTCTAACAGGAACACGGACCCCATCAAAAACAGGGTTAAAGTATGGTCTAACAGGAACATGGACCCCATCAAAAACAGGGTTAAGGTATGGTCTAACAGGAACACGGACCCCATCAACAACAGGGTTAAAGTATGGTCTTGTGAATGGTAAGCAGTTCCTGTTTCTTAGTTTAAACATATCTTATTAATTAATTCAATATAACATTACAATATTCAGCTATATACATTACATAATAAGAAGTAATTAATAGGATTGGGAAACAAGTTACAAGAACTTATATTAATCCGAATTCGGAAACAAGTTACAAGAACTTATATTAATCCGGATTCGGAAACAAGTTACAAGAACTTATATTAATCCGGATTCGGAAACAAGTCACAAGAACTTATATTAATCCGGATTCGGAAACAAGTTACAAGAACTTATATTAATCCGGATTCGAAAACAAGTTACAAGAACTTATATAATCCGGATTCGGAAACAAGTTACAAGAACTTATATTAATCCGGATTCAGAAACAAGTTACAAGAACTTATATTAATCCGGATTCGGAAACAAGTTACAAGAACTTATATAATCCGGATTCGGAAACAAGTTACAAGAACTTATATTAATCCGGATTCAGAAACAAGTTACAAGAACTTATATTAATCCGGATTCGGAAACAAGTTACAAGAACTTATATTAATCCCTATCCTGTTTCTCATAAGACACCTGTCGTGTTATTAGTGAAGACCGGTAAAAGTCTTGTCCGTGATAGAGAAAAGTAAAACATCACATAGATGTCCTCGTGTGTCTATGTTCCTGCTTTAGTTAAGAAGTACAATATGTAGTATATTTGCTTGAAAACGTTATGAAAACTAAGCATACCACACAGTCAGAGTAGTTCAAAACAAAAGAGTGAAAAATGATATTCCTGACACACAAATACATGACTGCTCTCTTTCGGTACTGTCTTGGTTTATTAGATATACATGTATTTATTATTGAAATTTACAATTCCATCGATAGACTTTGTTATAAATACAGATAAGCATACGACGTTATATTGATTAATATAAGCGAAACATGTTTTGGATTGATGAAGTAGAGGCACCGCCAGTGCCGGATTTACCTATAGGCTCGATAGGCTGAAGCCTAGGGCCTCACAATTTAAGAATCCCCCGGCCTACGTGTATAATTTTTAAACACTGCTATTGGACCTTCACACTTGTGCTGTCATAACATACTGTGCTATCTAAACAACCCTTCAGTAATTCTCCTTACACAGTTGCACTCCATTTCAGAATATTGCAGCATTTTAAATACACATTATCATCTTTGTCTTTATTTAAATTGATTAAACACACGCCCATCTTCCTCCAGCCATGAAGGAGGCGAATTAGGAGTGACCTTGCAAGTGGAATAGCATGGGGTCTGCCTTTATCTAAGCCCGGTACTGATATTACTTTTATCCTTACTAGCTAAATTCTCTTGCTTCAGGTGTATGTATAATGTATGGTCTAAGGATGGACGGAAACGGAAATACGTGTTCGCAGAAAATATAGTTGGTTTACATTATACTGGTATGTACACTCAATGCTGTTATAATCCATAGTTTCTCAGGGTCGTTATCGTCAGATAGTAGGATTTACCATCGTTGTCATGGTCGTATGGTAGTTGGATTTACCATCTTTGTCGTTATCGTATGGCAGATGGATTCACAGCTACCTATGCAATCAGTGCCCTTCATCGCTGAAGTGGTGTGTTCGAATTCCGCTCAGGTTAGATATACTCATACAACATTATGTGATAGTTAGTCGGTGGCTTATTTTCTACGGTGCTCCTTAAGATATAGTGTTAAAGGTCCAAGCAGGTCCGGTGTACAACAATTTAGTCTTGGAGACTTTTTTATTAGTCTATGGAGTCGTCGTTGTCGTGATCGCATGGAAGTTAGATTTACAACAGATTACTGCATATGCGAGCAGGGAATATCACTACTAACGTTGTGAATTCGAAATCCCGCTCAGGTGAGGTGTACTCGATACAACATTATGTGATGAAATTTGTCAGTGACTTACGCGCGACAGGTTGGTGGTTTCCTACGGATACTCCTGTTTCCTCCACCAATAAAACTGACCTCCACGATATAACTGAAATATTGGCGTTAAGCACAAAAAAATCACAAATCAACCATCAACATTACACTATTATATCTTCATTATTTTATTTGCAGCTGCCAATGTTCTTGGGCTTCGTCCTCCAGTAGAAATTACTACAATGAAAGGTGTTGTGATTTCTGATGACCGCACATTAGCCCAGCAAAAGAATGAAGTGTTGCTCGCTACGGAAGTTATGCCTAGCCAAAAATTAAATCTGAAAAATGAATCATGTTGGACCTCAAGTGTATATAGTGCATAATATATACCATTGGAGTTAAAGGTCAAAGGGGAAACTTGTTTGAGGTCATGAAAACAACGATCAACCAGTCAATAAATATGAAAAAAAGATACTTACAATAGGGTCAATGGTATTGAATTTATATATTCAAATGTAAATAGTAGTATAATAAATATATTATCAAAATTATGAAGTACGAAATTCAAAATACATATACTAACTTATAATTACGGTTCCTTGAATAACCAAATGTAAGTATAGACTCAAATTATATAAACATACAAGGAAATATAAAAAAAAAATTGCAAAACTGGATTTATTTCATTATAGGCAATACAATGTGGAATTTTTCACAATATTCTCACAATAGTTTTTTATGAAACTAGTAAAACTTTCCTTATGGCTAATTTGCATACATCCCTTATTGGTAAAGCTATGGACATTATTATGTATGAAGGACGATTTCACCTTTATTCAGTTATCAAAAATATAGCTTTTCTGGCACCCCATCTATGAAGAACGGACGGAATTAAATGTCAACAATTTAGGCGCGGACGTGATAGACGACACCAATGAAAATTATTACAATGACGTCTGTTTCTGTTCTTTTCAGTAACAATTTGTAGAAGTTTTGTACTTTTTGACATTGCAGGATAAACACGTACATTGTCGGTAGAAATACAAAAAAATAAATAGATTTACTTTCTGCGAAACGGATCAGAACCATCGGATTTTTTAAGAGTAGCACGACGGGTGTCGCTAGTGGAAGCAGGAAAAGATTACCGTGTATGCTATTATTTTGTTATTGTTATTTTTGTATTCAGATCTTCAATTTGTCCTGTATCATGTACGTGCTTATATTGTTGTTACGGACAAAAAATGTGTGAAATATGGAGCTTAGAGATTTTACTATCATTGTTATTACTCATAACACAGGGATATCTCAATATTTCCAGAAGTTTCCCATAATGAGAACATTTTATAGTAAATTAGTCTTTCTAACACTCGACTAGGACAAAACAAAATACCTAAAATATGGAGTTTTTGAAATTTTATTACATTCTCCAGCTCACAACGGACGGGCATCTGATTATTTCTTGAAGTTTCCCATGAAGAGATCATTTTGTAGTGTACCTGTAAGTGAAATATACAATCACTTTTACTTAGGGTTAGAGTTATGGTTCATAACGACGCTTTCAACAATATTTCAGTTATATCGTGGGGGTCAATTGTATTGGTGGAGGAAACCGGAGTACTCAGATCACACCATCGATCTATCGCAAGTCACTGAAAATTTTTATCACACAATGTTGTATCGATTACACCACAACTGAGCAGGACTCGAACTACTTTTCCATAAATCATACTTAATGGGCTTACACAATGAGTTGATTTGATTATAATCTGCATCTCTTTATTTACCGCAATGTGAACCACATCTGTGGTAAATGCAGGGGCGGATCCAGGGGGGGGGGGCACACCCGGCGCGCGGCCCCCCCCCCCTAAAATTGGAAAAAATATGATTTTTTGGAGTAAAATCGTGATTTTTCACACGAAATACCCCAAAGATTTTCGCGTCTCCCTCCGCTCGGCGCAATTTTTTTAAGTGCGCCCCCCCCCTAACTTGAAATCCTGGATCCGCCCCTGAAATGGTTATCGTGCTCGCCACAAGTGCGATAGATCATCGGATCAATCCCCAGTCGAGTCAAACCAAATACTATAAAATTGATATTTATTGCTTCAACGATTAACGCGCAACAATAAGAATAAAGAGCAAAGACTGGTTGACTCGGGATCAGGATAAAGTGTCCGAATGAAGCAGCATATCTACCCGCGGTCTGTTCTTTCAGTTGGCTAGCTGACGCCACAAAACGATGAATGCCACTAGTGAACAGGTATTTGTTACCCTTCGGAGCACCAGAGTAAACCGCCTAACTTTTCCTTGCTTTAGTTTTTGTTTACTTGGAGAGAGAGGGGGGGGGGTCGTGTTGTCCAACCTTAAATTTTCTGGTTACAGTTTATGCCGATTGCCACGCCAAGACCAGACTAATATAGTTTCATTTGGCTTCTGCGTGGAAAATTTCTATGTGATTTTTGATAAGAAAAGATACCCGATTTCCAAAATCGATATAATTCTTAAGTCATGATTTTTGCTTGGGTTAATCTCAGTTTTTCTAATTTCCACGATTGCTTTCCTCTACATCAAAGGGTTCAGACTCTGTTGGTATTTCTGTTTTTCATATTTGTAGCCATGACAACTCCAGTTTATAGAAATACATTGTATTATTGTATAGTTTCTTTTCTACAAAGTAATGACATTATTAGTGGAACTTTGGCTAATGTAATGGGACGACAATGTGTGTCCCATATATGTGGAGAGTGTCATGTTCAAACCAGAAAACAATAAGTCTGATATACGGATTCTGATTACCCCTTTGGCATCTTCAAACTCGTTTTACTACCCGCCCTTTGAGCGATCTGTGTGTTAGAGTCGTACCACACAACAAGAGGATGTTCCCGTCGGTGATGCATCCCGCAGAAGAAAAACTACTTCTACATACTACAATTTATTATGTTGCATATGTCATATATTAAGATTAGATACTTTGGTATTCCATATTTCTATTTTTTTCTCTTTTGTCACCGGATGCCTATGCATTCCGGTTATTCTTTGAAGATATTCATAGATTATAAATAAATAAAATCCTAATCAACTAATCAACAAACCTTCCACAAGTCCGCCATCTTTTGCAGAGCATGATGGTCCGAAGCAATTTTCGTTGTAAGCTGCTTTTTCAACTAGATAATGAAACCAAAAAAAAAAAGGCAAGATGGATATTACACGTAAGAATTATGAATAGCAGGGGACTTGTACGGAATTTATTATCAATATATAACAAATTAAACGGTCAGTTAAAAGTAAAGTACTAAGAAAAATCGTACGTGAATATGTGGACCGCTAAAACCAATAAAAGTAAGTGATTGTTTCACGTGATCAAATATATCAGTGAACCGCCGTGGTCATGATCGGATAGTAGTTGGATTTACAACTACCTATGCAATCAGTGCCTATCTCCACTTACGTTGTGGGTTTTAATTCCGCTCATGGCGAGGTGTACTTGATACAACATTATGTGATAAAGTTTGTCAATGACTTGCGACACGTCGGTGGTTTTCTCTGGGTCCTTCGGTTTCCTCCACCAATAAAACTGACCTCCACGATATAGCTTAAATATTGTTGAACGTGGCGTTACACACCATAAACTAATCCAAACCTATATAGTTTATGTGTATGAGATTTAAAAACTGGAATAAAGACGAGGATTAGCAGTTTTGCAATATAAACTTTATATTTTAAGACATTGCATTCACATTAATCCATAGTAATTATCATTATAGATGTAATCAGATGGTCCGTGTGACTGAGAGATGGTTGACGTCTGACTTCAAGCTTAAGAACAGTGATCTGAGTTCGCGCCCCATTACCCGCCTCAAATGTAAAGGTTTTAAGACGTCTGTCAAGGCTTGTGCCGTGGGTCCCTGGTCAGTTCGCTATATCTCTCCATACTTCATATTTTCAACACCAACATCCAATATATTGGCTTGTCACTAATTATCTGAACAATTGCTAAAAGTAACCAACACCAGTCAACCAAGGTAAACCTGTTTTACGAGTGCTTGTTAAGATTCCGCTTTTCTTGAGGTGTACTCGATATATGATAAATGTAGATAGTGACCTATAGAAGGTCCGATACAACATTATGCAATAAAGTTATTCACGGACTTCCAACAGGACGGTGGTTTTTTCCGGGTTTCTCCACTATAAAACTGACAGCCATGATATGACTAAGATATTATTGGAAGTGGCGTTAAACACAATAGCCCACTATCGAAGGACACAATAAGAAACCAATATTATTAAAGGTTGTTTAAAACCCCGAATCAACATTCCTTCTGTTGAATTGATATGCAAAAAAAAAGAATATTTCAACACATATAAGTCAATAAGAATATACAATTTGTGAAATAAAACGGTTGCATCTTAAATTACCTTTCTTCTGGGAAGGAAATCCTGGCGCTAAGAAAAGATAACCATGGAAATTTAATTATTAGAATATCGATGTTATATTTTGCATTTATTCTAGACAAAAAAAGTATACAAAGTTTACAAAAACAAATCAGCATGCAACGGAAAAGTTTGTCCACCATTAAATATTTTATTAATAACATCAAAATCGATTTTTAAATTTTTACTGAAAAATATGGTCTTAATAACGAGATATTAGATGCTAACCATTCATTAGCACGTGGTCTTACTCTCGTTTTGTGCGAGATTTTATTATTGTCTTTTTATATTTACTTTTGTCATTTTCTTGTATCATGGTCCCATAAAGCAGGTTTAACACCGCCACTTTTTATTGAAGTGCCTGCACGAAACCAGTTACAGTGAACGGGCATGTATATGTGTGTTAGGTGTATCCATTTTGCTTCTTTCGAGGATTTTTCGTTTGTATTTGGGAACTGTTCCAACCGGAGTCATTGTTTTTACTACAATATGTGTTCATATTTTTGTAATTTGCTATGCAGTAAAACCTGTCTATAACAAATCTCGTTGGGACGAGCTTTTGTGTTCGGAATAGGCTTAGACAGGTTCACTGTTGATCACACAATACATGTTGAAAAATAAAAACGTAGATATCTAATTTAAGGTACACGAGGAGTTTCTTGGAATAACCATTAATCTAATAGATCAAAGTCAATATCAACTCTAATATGACGTCATATATGGAATAATATGTGGAGATCAAATTGTCTAATAGATCATATGATACAGTTATGAAAAGACAGTTTAGACAGTCATGTTCAACAATTCCACCATTATCAACAAAGCGAACATCTTCTTCACACCTCAAAACATCGGACACAAGAAAGACCGCGACATTTGCAGATGAAAATCCAAACCTCTAATTCATCACGTTAGTTAGTGTTTTTTGCATCCTGACCTTTGAACTTAGGTTATTTGTGTTCGGCATATAGATCAAATGGTACACGTTAGAATGTTGTTTGTGTCTTAATTGCTCCCCTTCTCCTTACTTGAACATCTCTTCCACGTTGGAGCTTTTATTTGGTCTAATGATGTAAGCTTGTTGGTATAAATTCTACAGCTTACCTTGAGGTCCATGTGGACCCACTCCTCCTCCCATGCCAGGCCCACTTCCCATACCTTTTCCTGGACCACCTCCAGCAAAAGGACTCTTCATACCACCACCAGATCCAGATCCAAATGGACTCGTCATTCCACTTCCAGATCCCGACCCTCCTGAGGATGGACTAAATGGACTTTTCATTCCTGCACCGGAGCCATTACCTCCATTTATAGGATTAAATGGACCTCCACCACCTGATTTGTCGCCACTACTACCACTGCCGCTGTTTGCACCAGATTCACCACCTCCACCTCCCATTGTTTGCATTACTACGAAATGATACATGTATTTAATTTTGAAATAACCAACTTTACAAATTGTTTTCGAAATGTGGCTATGGTTAGGGTTATGGTGTTTAACGACGCGATCAGTTTTATTGGGGGAGGAAACTAAAGTACCGACCTGTCCTCAAGTCTTTATCACATAATGTTGTATGGAGTACACCTCACCATAAGTAGGATACGTTGTATATTATCTGTCTTTGTTTTTGTTTTGATTTGCTTTTTTGGGGAGGGGGTTTATTGTTTTTCTGTGTGTCTTTATATATTGATTTTCGGTGCTTTTGATCTTCTTATTTTCTGCTTTTAATTCTAATCGTTCGTTATTATTCAACATAGCAACATTCATGATTGATAGATATCGCATCAAATGTAGAAACATTGGACTACAAGATAAAGAAATTGCCAGATTTTGTCTAATAATATTTCAATAACACAATATGGAAGTATTTAAACTAATGATGTCGACCGAATAATTATTTTATGTACAGCATCGTGTAAGGTCCAGTTTTCGTGGGGGTTCTGTATTCGTGGATTTTCAGTAAGTCTCGAGATTTCGATCATTAAGTCACATTTACAAGTGTTTTAGCTGTAACTAGGAAGTGGAACGTCGCTGGTGTTTATTTACATTTGCTGTACAATATGCGGTCAAAACAGGTAAATGTACTTATAATTGTATCACAACTATGAATTTTTTAACAAAATTTACTATTACCAAATTTTGCCAGAATCAAGTTTCTGCTGTCATAATTTCGATGTTTACATCTGTAAGCGCGCGTGTGTATTTTTAGTCACTGTATGACGTCATACAACTTTGAGGTCAATTCTATTTTTGTGATTTTCTTGGCCTTAAAGAACAGTTTGATACATACCCACGAAAAGTAGACTCTTCCGGTCCCCTAATTTTGTTTATACGGCTTCACTATTATAGTTTATTATTGTATTAAATTGAGCATGTATGTTTCTGAGGATAGGTGGATAAAAGGATGAGATATCAATGTTAAAGGTAAGCAATTCCATATTTTATTTTATTTGTTGATTTTATTGTTATTTCCACGATAATGCTTCGGTCTACGAAAAATGGACACACGAGGATACACAATTTAGGGTTAAGGTTATGGTGTTTAACACCAGTTTCCATAATATTTCAGTTATATCGCTGCGGTCAGTTTTATAGGTGGAATAAACCGGAGTACATGGAGATATCCAACCGCAAGTCACTGACAAACTTTACCACATAATGTATTATCGAGTACACCTTGCCATGAGCGAGATTTTAACTCACTATTTTAGTGGCACAAAATTGATATTTAAGATAAGATACTAAATGTAATAATACATACATGTGTTACCGTCGTTTGTACATTGTACCATTGGAGGATTACATTTCAGTTTTGTTCCGCCACCACCGCCAGTACCAACGCCTTTTTCTGGAGCTATGAAAGCAAGAAAACAATTCACTATCTTTAAACAAGACGTCTAGCACAGTCCACTTATAACACTGTGGGAAATACACCTTAAATACGAAACCGGGAACGTATCTCAAGTTGTCTACACAGTTTTATTTGATAGGTCCTTTGATTTGTTTGTTTGTTTGATGGTGTTTAACGCCACTTTCAACAATATTTCAGTTATATCGTGGCAGTCAGTTTTATTGGTGGAGGAAACCGGATTACCTGGAGAAACTCACAGACCTATCGCAAGTCACTGACAAACTTTATCACATAATGTTGTACAACTCGCCCTGATCAAGATTCGAACTCTCAGCCTTAATGTTCCATACGATCACGACGACGACGACCTCTAGCGGTCCTTTTGGGGGTTTCTTGCTCTACAATAGTTTTAAATTATTTGGTTTTAAAAACATTCGACTTTGATAAAGGTTATATTTATATATTTTTTTATTGATAGCAATTTTCATCTTTTCAACAATAATTGGATAAAAACGTAGAAATATAATTTTGTGCGCAAAGATTCTTTACTAGAATATCCCTCATCAATGTCTAACGATTGGAGAAATCAGATGTTTTTATTGGGAGCAAGAAAACCAAAGATCCTAATCACGATATCCAAAAACGGGTAATGTTATGGAAAATGTTTATTACTGTTTACAACACTACCTATGTCTGAGGAAGGTGCATTTTAAAATGATTGATTTGATTTTTGGTGTTTAACGCCACTTTCAGCAATGTTTCAGCTATATCATGGCGACCAGTTTTAGTGGTGGAAGAAACCGGAGTACCCGGAGAGAACCATCTACCATGGGCAAGCAACTGATAAATTTTATCACTTGCGACTGCGAGTCGAGCACATCTTTTTTGTAATTTACAAAGCCGGGTGAGAACCCATGGCCTATTGGTGATAGGCTTGGAGGAGTTGTTAGGTAATCCAACTATCTAACTCATTGAGCAAACCGGGTCCTAGGTGCATTTTTAGCTTAAATATTAAATGTATGTATAGTATTTACGAGCTGCACATTTTAGTATTAAATATATTACATAAACTATGTCAGCGTCGAAACATTGGTTACTTGGTGGACAGTATTCTTCGGAACTAATAATCCACCAGGTGAATTTTCAGCTTAGTGAAAGCAATAAAATGTAGATATGTCATCTAGTGCGCACGACGACGAGTTTCTAGCACGACGAGTTTCTAGCGTAACATTTATCAGATACGCATACAGTAAAAAGATTGAAATTTAGTTTTTGTTTTGCATTAACGAGTCAACATAATTAATGGAACCGGTACCGCTTATCTTCACAGAGCACCTAAGTTCTCACCAGGTTTTTAGTAGAGGTCGTGTTGGTCAATCTTTAGTTTTCTGTGTAGTGTTTTGCAGAATCATTGTTTGTGATTACCCCGTTTTTTGGCCATTATATTGTCTGTGCTTCTTCGAATTACGGCTTCTGATTACCATTTTGGTATCTTCAAACTTTTGTTATCTATTAAAGTTAACGATAAAACGATTAAACTCTAGCCACATAAATATTTCCACAAAGAGCACAACAATGTCAGGAATTCAGCACATTGCATACCATGAAATCTCATTTCCGACCCCCCATCCCCTCCAAAACAAAACACGTGATCATTTGCTTACATTTGAGAAAGTTATTGCCTCCTCCATTACTATTTCCTGCATAAGACCCTCCACTTCCGGTCGCCCACTTATGCCCGCCATCCCCATTTGTATTTCCTGTATTAGATCCTCCACTTCCAGTCGCCCACTTATGTCCGCCATCCCCATTGGTATTTCCTGTATTAGATCCTCCACTTCCAGTCGCCCACTTATGTCCGCCATCCCCATTGGTATTTCCTGTATTAGATCCTCCACTTCCGGTCGTCCATTTATATCCACTACTCCCACCTGTGCTATGTTGCTCCATTAAGCATTTACAGCTGCGGCAACCATTAGAGGTTTCCTCACCAACGGTAAATCCCAACTTTTTCTCTGAACATTTGATTATGCATTCATAAACCTTGAGACATTCCTTTTCTGTTTTCTTTGGTGGAGTTGTCTTCTCTTCTGTGCAGTAGAAATAAGATTGTAATATACAATAAACAATGATTCGGAATTTTAGTTGGTTTTCCGTGGCCAACGGATCGTAATAAGAACGTTAAATATCACGATCTGACCGAGATGTTGTTGAAAGTGGCGTTTAATACCACAACCCCTCCTAATAGTTAAGCATGTTGTAATTAAATAAATTTACAAAATAAGGTTTCAGACACACCACTATATGCTGTATCAGATGCGACTCGCAATATCCAGATTTGTGGCTAGACACAAACAAATGTCTTATTGACAGCCCTGGTTGTGATCCCATTAACCAGTTTAATCCTGCCACAACTTCTGTGCCTGTCCAAAGCCAGGACCAGGAGATTCTATGTTATACGGTACATCGTTGTCATTTGTTTATGTTCAATGGTACATAATGTGAGACGAGGTTATTTTTGTCTACATTGATTGATCATTACAGTTTATGGTTTCTTTTAAAATATTCCCAGACAACAGTCATCTGCCTAGTAGTTAGTGCTTCTGCATTAACATGGTTTATTAGATTTCGGCACTAACATGGTTTATTAGATTTCGGCACTAACATGGTTTATTAGATTTCGGCACTAACATGGTTTATTAGATTTCGGCACTAACATGGTTTATTAGATTTCGGCACTAACATGGTTTATTAGATTTCGGCACTAACATGGTTTATTAGATTTCGACACTAACATGGTTTATTAGATTTCGGCACTAACATGGTTTATTAGATTTCGGCACTAACATGGTTTATTAGATTTCGGCACTAACATGGTTTATTAGATTTCGGCACTAACATGGTTTATTAGATTTCGACACTAACATGGTTTATTAGATTTCGGCACTAACATGGTTTAGTAGATTTCGGCACTAACATGGTTTATTAGATTTCGGCACTAACATGGTTTATTAGATTTCGGCACTAACATGGTTTATTAGATTTCGACACTAACATGGTTTATTAGACTTCGACACTAACATGGTTTATTAGATTTCGGCACTAACATGGTTTATTAGATTTCGGCACTAACATGGTTTATTAGATTTCGGCACTAACATGGTTTATTAGATTTCGGCACTAACATGGTTTATTAGATTTCGGCACTAACATGGTTTAGTAGATTTCGGCACTAACATGGTTTATTAGATTTCGGCACTAACATGGTTTATTAGATTTCGGCACTAACATGGTTTATTAGATTTCGACACTAACATGGTTTATTAAATATCGGCACTAACATGGTTTATTAGATTTCGGCACTAACATGGTTTATTAGATTTCGACACTAACATGGTTTATTAGATTTCGGCACTAACATGGTTTATTAGATTTCGGCACTAACATGGTTTATTAGATTTCGACACTAACAAGGTTTATTATATTTCGACACTAACATGGTTTATTAGATTTCGGCACTAACATGGTTTATTAGATTTCGGCACTAACATGGTTTATTAGATTTCCGCACTAACATGGTTTATTAGATTTCGGCACTAACAGAGTTTATTAGATTTCGGCACTAACATGGTTTATTAGATTTCGGCACTAACAGAGTTTATTAGATTTCGGCACTAACAGGGTTTATTAGATTTCGACACTAACATGGTTTAGTAGATTTCGGCACTAACATGGTTTATTAGATTTCGGCACTAACATTGTTTATTAGATTTCGGCACTAACATGGTTTATTAGATTTCGGCACTAACATGGTTTAGTAGATTTCGGCACTAACATGGTTTATTAGATTTCGGCACTAACATGGTTTATTAGATTTCGGCACTAACATGGTTTATTAGATTTCGGCACTAACATGGTTTATTAGATTTCGGCACTAACATGGTTTATTAGATTTCGGCACTAACATGGTTTATTAGATTTCGGCACTAACATGGTTTATTAGATTTCGACACTAACATGGTTTATTAGATTTCGGCACTAACATGGTTTAGTAGATTTCGGCACTAACATGGTTTATTAGATTTCGGCACTAACATGGTTTAGTAGATTTCGGCACTAACATGGTTTATTAGATTTCGACACTAACATGGTTTATTAGATTTCGACACTAACATGGTTTATTAGATTTCGGCACTAACATGGTTTATTAGATTTCGGCACTAACATGGTTTATTAGATTTCGGCACTAACATGGTTTATTAGATTTCGGCACTAACATGGTTTAGTAGATTTCGGCACTAACATGGTTTAGTAGATTTCGGCACTAACATGGTTTAGTAGATTTCGGCACTAACATGGTTTATTAGATTTCGGCACTAACATGGTTTATTAGATTTCGACACTAACATGGTTTATTAAATATCGGCACTAACATGGTTTATTAGATTTCGGCACTAACATGGTTTATTAGATTTCGACACTAACATGGTTTATTAGATTTCGGAACTAACATGGTTTATTAGATTTCGGCACTAACATGGTTTATTAGATTTCGACACTAACAAGGTTTATTATATTTCGACACTAACATGGTTTATTAGATTTCGGCACTAACATGGTTTATTAGATTTCGGCACTAACATGGTTTATTAGATTTCCGCACTAACATGGTTTATTAGATTTCGGCACTAACAGAGTTTATTAGATTTCGGCACTAACATGGTTTATTAGATTTCGGCACTAACAGAGTTTATTAGATTTCGGCACTAACAGGGTTTATTAGATTTCGACACTAACATGGTTTATTAGATTTCGACACTAACATGGTTTATTAGATTTCGGCACTAACATGGTTTATTAGATTTCGGCACTAACATGGTTTATTAGATTTCGACACTAACAAGGTTTATTATATTTCGACACTAACATGGTTTATTAGATTTCGGCACTAACATGGTTTATTAGATTTCGGCACTAACATGGTTTATTAGATTTCCGCACTAACATGGTTTATTAGATTTCGGCACTAACATGGTTTATTAGATTTCGGCACTAACAGAGTTTATTAGATTTCGGCACTAACAGGGTTTAGTAGATTTCGGCACTAACATGGTTTATTAGATTTCGGCACTAACATGGTTTAGTAGATTTCGGCACTAACATGGTTTATTAGATTTCGGCACTAACAAGGTTTATTAGATTTCGGCACTAACATGGTTTATTAGATTTCGGCACTAACATGGTTTAGTATATTTCGGCACTAACATGGTTTATTAGATTTTGGCACTAACATGGTTTATTAGATTTCGACACTAACATGGTTTATTAGATTTCGGCACTAACATGGTTTATTAGATTTCGGCACTAACATGGTTTATTAGATTTCGGCACTAACATGGTTTATTAGATTTCGGCACTAACATGGTTTATTAGATTTCGGCACTAACATGGTTTAGTAGATTTCGGCACTAACATGGTTTAGTATATTTCGGCACTAACATGGTTTATTAGATTTCGGCACTAACATGGTTTATTAGATTTCGACATTAACATAGTTTATTAGATTTCGGCACTAACATGGTTTATTAGATTTCGGCACTAACATGGTTTATTAGATTTCGGCACTAACATTGTTTATTAGATTTCGCCACTAACATGGTTTAGTAGATTTCGGCACTAACATGGTTTATTAGATTTCCGCACTAACATGGTTTATTAGATTTCGGCACTAACATGGTTTAGTAGATTTCGGCACTAACATGGTTTATTAGATTTCGACACTAACATTGTTTATTAAATATCGGCACTAACATGGTTTATTAGATTTCGGCACTAACATGGTTTATTAGATTTCGACACTAACATGGTTTATTAGATTTCGGCACTAACATGGTTTATTAGATTTCGGCACTAACATGGCTTATTAGATTTCGACACTAACAAGGTTTATTATATTTCGACACTAACATGGTTTATTAGATTTCGGCACTAACATGGTTTATTAGATTTCGGCACTAACATGGTTTATTAGATTTCCGCACTAACATGGTTTATTAGATTTCGGCACTAACAGAGTTTATTAGATTTCGGCACTAACATGGTTTATTAGATTTCGGCACTAACAGAGTTTATTAGATTTCGGCACTAACAGGGTTTATTAGATTTCGACACTAACATGGTTTAGTAGATTTCGGCACTAACATGGTTTATTAGATTTCGGCACTAACATGGTTTAGTAGATTTCGGCACTAACATGGTTTATTAGATTTCGGCACTAACATGGTTTATTATATTTCGGCACTAACATGGTTTATTAGATTTCGGCACTAACATGGTTTATTAGATTTCGGCACTAACATGGTTTATTAGATTTCGGCACTAACAGGGTTTATTAGATTTCGACACTAACATGGTTTATTAGATTTCGGCACTAACATGGTTTAGTAGATTTCGGCACTAACATGGTTTATTAGATTTCGGCACTAACATGGTTTATTAGATTTCGGCACTAACATCGTTTATTAGATTTCGGCACTAACATGGTTTATTAGATTTCGGCACTAACATGGTTTATTAGATTTCGGCACTAACATGGTTTATTAGATTTCGACACTAACATGGTTTATTAGATTTCGGCACTAACATGGTTTAGTAGATTTCGGCACTAACATGGTTTATTAGATTTCGGCACTAACATGGTTTAGTAGATTTCGGCACTAACATGGTTTATTAGATTTCGACACTAACATGGTTTATTAGATTTCGACACTAACATGGTTTATTAGATTTCGGCACTAACATGGTTTATTAGATTTCGGCACTAACATGGTTTATTAGATTTCGGCACTAACATGGTTTAGAAGATTTCGGCACTAACATGGTTTATTAGATTTCGGCACTAACATGGTTTAGTAGATTTCGGCATTAACATGGTTTAGTAGATTTCGGCACTAACATGGTTTATTAGATTTCGGCACTAACATGGTTTATTAGATTTCGACACTAACATGGTTTATTAAATATCGGCACTAACATGGTTTATTAGATTTCGGCACTAACATGGTTTATTAGATTTCGACACTAACATGGTTTATTAGATTTCGGCACTAACATGGTTTATTAGATTTCGGCACTAACATGGTTTATTAGATTTCGACACTAACAAGGTTTATTATATTTCGACACTAACATGGTTTATTAGATTTCGGCACTAACATGGTTTATTAGATTTCGGCACTAACATGGTTTATTAGATTTCCGCACTAACATGGTTTATTAGATTTCGGCACTAACAGAGTTTATTAGATTTCGACACTAACATGGTTTATTAGATTTCGGCACTAACAAAGTTTATTAGATTTCGGCACTAACAGGGTTTATTAGATTTCGACACTAACATGGTTTATTAGATTTCGACACTAAGATGGTTTATTAGATTTCGGCACTAACATGGTTTATTAGATTTCGGCACTAACATGGTTTATTAGATTTCGGCACTAACAAGGTTTATTATATTTCGACACTAACATGGTTTATTAGATTTC
The DNA here is from genome assembly GCA_963383655.1 of Bathymodiolus septemdierum. Taxonomy (NCBI): domain Eukaryota; kingdom Metazoa; phylum Mollusca; class Bivalvia; order Mytilida; family Modiolidae; genus Bathymodiolus; species Bathymodiolus septemdierum. Next base: position 34,819,860 of record OY726527.1, on the reverse strand, counting down.
GGCACTAACATGGTTTAGTAGATTTCGGCACTAACATGGTTTATTAGATTTCGGCACTAACATGGTTTAGTAGATTTCGGCACTAACATGGTTTATTAGATTTCGGCACTAACATGGTTTATTAGATTTCGACACTAACATGGTTTATTAAATATCGGCACTAACATGGTTTATTAGATTTCGACACTAACAAGGTTTATTATATTTCGACACTAACATGGTTTATTAGATTTCGGCACTAACATGGTTTAGTAGATTTCGGCACTAACATGGTTTATTAGATTTCGACACTAACATGGTTTATTAGATTTCGGCACTAACATGGTTTATTAGATTTCGGCACTAACATGGTTTATTAGATTTCGACACTAACATGGTTTATTATATTTCGGCACTAACATGGTTTATTATATTTCGGCACTAACATGGTTTATTATATTTCGGCACTAACATTGTTTAGTAGATTTCGGCACTAACATGGTTTAGTAGATTTCGGCACTAACATGGTTTAGTAGATTTCGGCACTAACATGGTTTAGTAGATTTCGGCACTAACATGGTTTAGTAGATTTCGGCACTAACATGGTTTAGTAGATTTCGGCACTAACATGGTTTAGTAGATTTCGGCACTAACATGGTTTAGTAGATTTCGGCACTAACATGGTTTAGTAGATTTCGGCACTAACATGGTTTAGTAGATTTCGGCACTAACATGGTTTAGTAGATTTCGGCACTAACATGGTTTAGTAGATTTCGGCACTAGCATGGTTTATTATATTTCGGCACTAGCAAGGTTTATTAGATTTCGGCACTAACATGGTTTATTAGATTTCGGCACTAACATGGTTTATTAGATTTCCGCACTAACATGGTTTATTAGATTTCGGCACTAACATGGTTTATTAGATTTCGGCACTAACATGGTTTATTAGATTTCGGCACTAACATGGTTTATTAGATTTCGGCACTAACATGGTTTATTAGATTTCGGCACTAACATGGTTTATTATATTTCGACACTAACATGGTTTATTAGATTTCGGCACTAACATGGTTTATTAGATTTCGGCACTAACATGGTTTATTAGATTTCGGCACTAACATGGTTTAGTAGATTTCGGCACTAACATGGTTTATTAGATTTCGGCACTAACATGGCTTAGTATATTTCGGCACTAACATGGTTTATTAGATTTCGGCACTAACATGGTTTATTAGATTTCGGCACTAACATGGTTTATTAGATTTCGGCACTAACATGGTTTATTAGATTTCGACACTAACATGGTTTATTAGATTTCGGCACTAACATGGTTTATTAGATTTCGGCACTAACATGGTTTATTAGATTTCGGCACTAACATGGTTTATTAGATTTCGGCACTAACATGGTTTAGTAGATTTCGGCACTAACATGGTTTAGTAGATTTCGGCACTAACATGGCTTAGTAGATTTCGGCACTAACATGGTTTATTAGATTTCGGCACTAACATGGTTTATTAGATTTCGACACTAACATGATTTATTAGATTTCGACACTAACATGATTTATTAGATTTCGAAACTAACATGGTTTATTATATTTCAGCACTAACATGATTTATTAGATTTCGACACTAACATGGTTTATTAGATTTCGGCACTAACATGGTTTATTAGATTTCGACACTAACATGGTTTATTAGATTTCGGCACTAACATGGTTTATTATATTTCGGCACTAACATGATTTATTAGATTTCGACACTAACATGGTTTATTAGATTTCGGCACTAACATGGTTTATTAGATTTCGGCACTAACATGGTTTATTAGATTTCGACACTAACATGGTTTATTAGATTTCGGCACTAACATGGTTTATTATATTTCGGCACTAACATGATTTATTAGATTTCGACATTAACATGGTTTATTAGATTTCGACACTAACATGGTTTATTAAATATCGGCACTAACATGGTTTAGTAGATTTCGACACTAACATGGTTTATTAGATTTCGGCACTAACATGGTTTATTAGATTTCGGCACTAACATGGTTTATTAGATTTCGGCACTAACATGGTTTATTAGATTTCGGCACTAACATGGTTTAGTAGATTTCGGCACTAACATGGCTTAGTAGATTTCGGCACTAACATGGTTTAGTAGATTTCGGCACTAACATGGTTTAGTAGATTTCGGCACTAACATGGTTTATTAGATTTCGGCACTAACATGGTTTATTAGATTTCGGCACTAACATGGTTTAGTAGATTTCGGCACTAACATGGTTTATTAGATTTCGGCACTAGCATGGTTTATTATATTTCGGCACTAGCATGGTTTATTAGATTTCGGCACTAACATGGTTTATTAGATTTCGGCACTAACATGGTTTATTAGATTTCCGCACTAACATGGTTTATTAGATTTCGGCACTAGCATGGTTTATTAGATTTCGGCACTAACATGGTTTATTAGATTTCGGCACTAACATGGTTTATTAGATTTCGGCACTAACATGGTTTATTAGATTTCGGCACTAACATGGTTTATTAGATTTCGGCACTAACATGGTTTATTAGATTTCGGCACTAACATGGTTTATTAGATTTCGGCACTAACATGTTTATTAGATTTCGGCACTAACATGGTTTATTAGATTTCGGCACTAACATGGTTTATTAGATTTCGGCACTAACATGGTTTATTAGATTTCGGCACTAACATGGTTTAGTAGATTTCGGCACTAACATGGTTTATTAGATTTCGGCACTAACATGGCTTAGTATATTTCGGCACTAACATGGTTTATTAGATTTCGGCACTAACATGGTTTATTAGATTTCGGCACTAACATGGTTTATTAGATTTCGGCACTAACATGGTTTATTAGATTTCGACACTAACATGGTTTATTAGATTTCGGCACTAACATGGTTTATTAGATTTCGGCACTAACATGGTTTATTAGATTTCGGCACTAACATGGTTTATTAGATTTCGGCACTAACATGGTTTATTAGATTTCGGCACTAACATGGTTTATTAGATTTCGGCACTAACATGGCTTAGTAGATTTCGGCACTAACATGGTTTATTAGATTTCGGCACTAACATGGTTTATTAGATTTCGACACTAACATGATTTATTAGATTTCGACACTAACATGGTTTATTAGATTTCGAAACTAACATGGTTTATTATATTTCAGCACTAACATGATTTATTAGATTTCGACACTAACATGGTTTATTAGATTTCGGCACTAACATGGTTTATTAGATTTCGACACTAACATGGTTTATTAGATTTCGGCACTAACATGGTTTATTATATTTCGGCACTAACATGATTTATTAGATTTCGACACTAACATGGTTTATTAGATTTCGGCACTAACATGGTTTATTAGATTTCGGCACTAACATGGTTTATTAGATTTCGACACTAACATGGTTTATTAGATTTCGGCACTAACATGGTTTATTATATTTCGGCACTAACATGATTTATTAGATTTCGACATTAACATGGTTTATTAGATTTCGACACTAACATGGTTTATTAAATATCGGCACTAACATGGTTTAGTAGATTTCGACACTAACATGGTTTATTAGATTTCGACACTAACATGGTTTATTAGATTTCGGCACTAACAGAGTTTATTAGATTTCGGCACTAACATGGTTTATTAGATTTCGACACTAACATGGTTTATTAGATTTCGACACTAACATGGTTTATTAGATTTCGGCACTAACATGGTTTAGTAGATTTCGGCACTAACATGGTTTAGTAGATTTCGGCACTAACATGGTTTAGTAGATTTCGACACTAACATTGTTTATTAAATATCGGCACTAACATGGTTTATTAGATTTCGACACTAACATGGTTTATTAGATTTCAGCACTAACATGGTTTAGTAGATTTCGGCACTAACATGGTTTATTAGATTTATTTATTACTGAAATTTACAGTTCCTATATAATGTAATTATTAATAAAACTAAGGTTCTCCTCCCTCAGGCATAGATGACCTTTGCCAATTTTGGCGAAATTATTTAGTCCCTTTCGTTTTATTGCTCCCAAAACTTTAAGTTACTTGGGTTTCCAATCTTTCAATTTTGAGCTTACCTGATGAATGTTACTCCAGAAGCGTGTCGTGCGCACTAAATTTGATATCTACGTGGGTTTTTTTAATTATCGGTACTACCCAAATGACTGGTTACATTATTTTGTTCTCTACGAACACGTCCTATTTGACATTAAAAATATCTTTTTCTTAGTGAATTTCCGAAATGTAGTCAAATTTATCTGTGACCGAACCTCGGCGTCAAGTTGACCCAAATATTTTATTTTTAGAACAAGTCAAGTAGAATTATTACAATGCTCGGTAAATTACGAATGTGTACCTGTTTCCCGCGTTTTTTTTTATGATGGGAATATACGAGTCGTTTCCAATTAATGATTTACCTGTCTTTAAACAGGTACAAAATTGACATCCATCAGGACCAGTTTCTCCTAGATGATATCCACCTTTACAAGACATCATACACAACAAAGTTCCCACACATTCCTTCTTTTCTTTCGGTTTTGGCTTTGATGCTTTTGTTCTAACGGCTATCCAAAACCTGCTGGCTAGAAAATAAGATGTAGGCATAAGAAATGCGTTCTCCCTCAGGCATAAGTAATCTAAGCCGATCTTGGCTATCATGTTTAGCCTCTTTGGTTTACTTGTTTTTAAGATTTCCAATCTTTTGACTATGGGCGTGTCTACTGAAGTTTTTTTCCCAGATATGAGGTCATAGGTCATAGGTCATTAATTTAGATATCTACGTTTTTAATAGGAATAAAATTAAAAAAAAATAAAAATAACACATTTTCGGAACAATTCCAAAGTCAAATATCAAAATCGTAGAAAGTGATAAAATCGATACCCTTAACACAAATACACGACCTCTTACTTTCCAGGCTTGATACAGGCATTTCAATATAAAGTGGCGGGGTTAAGCTAGTTTTATGGGTCAAAACCTCCCTTTTTAGAATAATGATGCGGTCATGCATGTGCTTTCCCCATATTAACGGAATTCCACATGTGACTATATTAGCAAGCCTCGTATATAACTGGATGAACACATGTATTATAAAGAACACGATAATCTTGAACAATCTCATTACAGTTATCGATACATATATTTCCCAATGAAATATCGATAGGGTTATATTGACATTACGTTATATTTTCAAAACTACACTGTTCGAACACTAATTTTTCTTCTGTTACTATGGTTACCTTCAAATAATTTGGACCAATATTTCTAATAAATATAAATCTCATAAAGAAATAATTCATAGAAGCCAGAATTTGGTTTTAGCTTTAACTTTGAATATTAGTATTTTATCCCGAACCTAAGCATACACAAGACGAAGAAAAAACATGTTGTGTTATGAAAACTCTGATAACCGTAACCATAGCTACTAATCACTATACATGTACAAATTTACCTGTAAGCATATACCTGAAAAACAAGGGCATGTCAGGCAGCCGTTTTCATCTACTACAGTACAGGGACAATTCTCAAACTCCATTTTATCTATTGATACACAATATTTTGGAATGCCAGGACTTTTCAATGGAACATTCATTGTTCTGTGGGATGATGAAGTCTGCAACAGAAAAGTTTATAATATAGGTAGGAAGAGTTTGAAGATACCAGAATCGGTAAATCAAAGAAGGACAGACAACACAAAGGCCAAAAGAAAAAGGACAAACAACGATCTACAAAACATTACACATAAAACTAAAGATCGAGTAACACGAACACGCTAAAAACCGGTGGTGAACTCGGTAAATCCTGGCAAACTTTCTTAACAGAAGCAACACGAAGAGTGCAACTGTTTATCTTTAATTTCCAGACCATAGAGGAGACTGATAAGGCATTAGAAAACCACAAATTTCTATAATGTCTGAGAGAACCACCGACCTACCAGTGATGTAAGCTGTTGTTCGATCTAATGGTAGGAGAAACTGTTGTATCATGTGAAAACAACTATGTGGAGGAAACTATTATACCATGAAAAAACCAATGGAGGAAAGAGTTATTCCCTTGGGTAACCAACGACATACAGGTGAAGAATATGTTGTATCATGTGAAAACAACTATGTGGAAGAAACTATTATACCATGGAAAAACCGATGGAGGAAAGAGTTATTCCCTTTGGGTAACCAACGACATACAGGTGAAGAATATGTTGTATCATGTGAAAACAACTATGTGGAGGAAACTATTGTACCATGAAAAAAACGATGGAGGAAAGAGTTATTCCCTTTGGGTACCCAACGACATACAGGTGAGGAATATGTTGTATCATGTGAAAACAACTATGTGGAGGAAACTATTATACCATGAAAAAACCGATGGTGGAAAGAGTTATTCCCTTTGGGTAACCAACGACATACAGGTGAAGAATATGTTGTATCATGTGAAAACAACTATGTGGAGGAAACTATTGTACCATGAAAAAACCGATGGAGGAAAGAGTTATTCCCTTTGGGTACCCAACGACATACAGGTGAAGAAACTGTTGTATCATGTGAAAACAACTATGTGGAAGAAACTATTATACCATGGAAAAACCGATGGAGGAAAGAGTTATTCCCTTTGGGTAACCAACGACATACAGGTGACTTAGCTACAGTCACATAATTAACATTGTATCTTGATATCGAAACAGAATGTATGCTAATTAAATAGGTAGATGTAAGTTCAACTACCATGTGATCTCTGTCACGACGGATACGAAATTCAATATTATATATATAAAAACAATAAACGTGAGAGAACCCGAAGAGACAATCAACCTTGCAACATAGGGTTCACAAGGCGAGGACAAACACAACAAAAACACAACACATTATGTGTTGGACACCACAAACAAACACATATAACGTTAATAAAACATGGTCCCTGCCATAAACATAATGTAAGTTTCAATCAAACTCAGATATGTTTTTTTTTAGGTAGATGATGAGTTTTATTTTTTGCAGGATAAAATTTATGTTTCGTCCAGTAATTTTTTTTTTTTATATATCAATTAGAAAATGACATAGCAAAAAAAACGAAATCATCGCATTTTTAACACCTGAATAAAGGTGTGGAAATCAGTATAATTGACATTTTATACTTGAAAATAACGTAGAAATTACAATTATAATTTGAGGAAAAAATATCATTCCTAGACTACATGATAATTTCTAAAATATATAATAATTAAAAGCACATATGAAAATTCTTTAAAATTGAACAATAAAAATGATATGTGCCACTGTGGTTTTTATCAAAGTAAACTACAAAAAAGTGCAATTTTGGGGGATTTTCAGGACGAGAACTTGAAATTAATCTACCGTTACATATATCATTAGTAATATCTTAGTTTTCATTGTCCAACATTACTGAGCATTAATGAAGTACTTACATGATGTACGAATGGATTCTGTGGTGCCATTGGTCCATGTGGCATATTAAATGGCATGTGACCTGACATTGGTAATCCGGGTAATGATGTTAATTGGTTAGTCTGTGTGTCAGTTTCGTGGATTATAACGACTTTCGTGTTTTCAGCATTGCCTTCGTTCTTTTTTGGTTCCCATTTGTTAGAATTTCCGGACATTTCTGAATTCCATTTATCACTCGAAGTACTTCCGCTTCCGCTGTTACTTCCGCTCCATCTACTACTTCCATTCCCACTGTTACTTCCACTCCACCTACTACTTCCGCTCCCACTGTTACTTCCGCTCCCATTGTAACTTTCGCTTCCACTGTTACTTCCACTCCACCTACCACTACCGCCTCCAGAAGACGCCCCTTAAGAAAACAGGAACAAATATACGTTAAACTGTATTATTAATTTGTGTATTGCTTGATATTTTGCCATGGCATTAAAATATTAATATCATAAGTATTTGAAATGAAAAGAAATCGTCAAATTAAGATCATGGTGGATAATATATCCCTATACTCAAAATATAAGGAATAAGAGCAATTCCAAAATTGACTCCCCAAAAATGAGATATTTCACCAAAATCGTGTGAACATCAAAATGTCAATGTTAACGAATATAGTTTTTTCTTTGCTTTTATTCACCTCAGTTACGATGAAGTCATCAATAACGAGTTTAACTCATACATCCCTTAATGTGCCTTTAGGATGTTTATGAACGATGCCTATAACTTGTACAACACTAGGTATGTTCTCCTTATCGTACAGATATTTGGGAATTAAAAGCTTACAATATCAAAAAAACTATTAGATAAGATCTGTTATATTATTCCACAGACCAAATATTCACCAAAACAATTAAGACAAAACTTGCAATTCCGTGTAATTATTTACATTTTGCGTCAAATCATTCATGATGTGTATATAAACGTTAGAGGAAACCGAATGGACAATCAAGAATGAATAGAATCTAGAGACACTGGCAACATTGTGCACACAAGAAACAGGGCGAAGACAAACAAAACAAAAACACGACACGACACATAAAGAACAAGACGATCCCACAAAACACCAGGTGTTAACCCAGATGCTTGCGAGAGGTAAGGTTTTCCTGCTTCTTAAAGCCACCCCGTCGTGTTACTCATATATAGTCAAGTCTGGCAATAGATTTGTCGGTTGATTGATCCATTGTTGATTGATTGGTGTATCATTGTTATCAATGTGACTTTGATAGAATCAGTACGTTTGATTAGAAATTTGAATATGCATGTAGGTTCCCAATTATCCCTTGTTGGTGCCTTTTGATATTCACTGTCAACAGGAAGTGAACTGATTTACTAATACTTTATCAAAGCTCAACAAGTAAAACATGTTAAAGTGGTACCAGAAAAGATTTTATTACGTCAGTAATTAAAATAATACTGCCATTTATTTGACCTCTTTATCAGTACTCAAAATTACTACCACTAACGTTGAGAATTCGAGTCCTGGTCATGGCGAGGTGTACTCGATACAGCATTATGTGATAAAGTTGCTAAATGTCTAGCAACAGGTCGGTGGTTTTCTCTGGGTACTCCGGTTTACTTCACCAATAAAACTGACCGCCACGATATGACTGAACTATTGTTGAAAATGGCGTTAAACATCAAAACCCAAAATTACAGGATTACAAGATAAAGTCCAATAATTATCTCTATTATTACAATAAAGGCATAAATAAATCTATGTTATTTTCATTTTGTCCTATTTATGAAAAATAATATCATGGTTACCATGGCAATTTAACTTACCTCCATTGCAACGACAAAATTTGCAAGGTCCGATGTATTCGATACACAAAGGATGACAATCAGGATCAGAATTAGGACAATCGGATGCTGTAATTACTGTAAGATAAATAGACATACAAGTATAATGATATGAAACAGAAATAGCCGGTTTAACCCGGCCACTTTTGTGTCTGTCTCGAGGTAGAATCTCGATTTCTTTTTGGTTTAATGATTTTGTAAGAAAAGTGGTTGTTCGATTTGTTGAATTGTTGAATATCACTGTTTAAATTAATTATTTTCTGTGGAATCCAGACAGGGCATAAAGACATGCATATGGTCTACAATTATGCAAATCTTATTCCCGCAGGAACGACCATTTAACTTCCTGGTGGGAAAGGAGTGCGCTTTGCGAAAAAAAATTATGTCGCCATATTGTGTAGATAAAAATCAATTTACCTGAAAGATGCAAAAAAAAATTAATAATATTAATCGGACCATGTATTTTTCAACGAGAATATTTTGCTGAAATTTGGAAAAAAAAATGTAGATTTTTCATATAAAAAGAAAATCGGATTTTTGTTTCGAGTGAAAAGAAATATATTCTTACTCGAAGGAAAACATAATCCCCTCCCCCTAAACGTTAATTGATCATTCCCTAAATGGAGCACTCGAACTTGGTTACTCAAGAAGGAAGGATCCAGAATATAATTAACTGGTTTAATTCCTCTTTTATAGATTAATACTTAAAAATATATATGGTAATGGTGCTTAACGCCACTTTCAACAATATTTCAGTTTTGTCGTGGCGGTCAGTTTTATTAGCAGAGGAAACCGGAGTACCTGGAGAAAACGACCGACCTGTCGCAAGTCACTGACAAACTTCATCACATAATATCGTATGAGTACGCCTCGCCATGAGCGGGACTCGAACTCACAACGTTAGTGACGATAGACACTGCTTGCAGAGGTAGCTATAAATCCAACTACCATACGATCACTACCACAACGATTCCCTAGAAAATTATGAAAGAATAAAGTATAATATATACGAGTATAAAATTTGCCACAACAAATATTACTCTCTTGGAGGAGTAAAAAAATATACATTGACTTACCTTTAAAAATGACAAAAATGAGTAAACCTGAATAAATTATTGACCCCATGTCAGGCATGTGCGACTATTATGATCTTTGATGTCAATGAACGCTGACTACACACACATCTGTTGAGGGGAATGTTTACACACGACTTAAGATATCAGCCTCCACGCACCTGCTCTGTCAATTTCCTTATTAAGATAAATTTGAAATTATGAAAAATGTTGATTAAATATTGATAGATATCAGAAACACACAGTTCATCATTGCTGCGCTAGCAAAAAAAAAAAATACAACGCTGACTACGCACACATCTGTTGAGAGGAATGTTTACATACGACTTAAGATACCAGCATCCGCGCACCTGCTCTGTCAATTTCCTTATTAAGATAAATTTGAAATTATGAAAAATGTTGATTAAATATTGATAGATATTAATAGTAATCAAGTATGGTACATTTGTATTTTATTTTATTTTATTTTATTTTTTGCTAACGCAGCAATGATGAACTGTGTGTTTCTGATATATTTTGATAAAACAAAAATACTAGGCCCAACTAGAGACTTTGTTATCTTGTAGATAACCCCGTATCTGGGAAATAAAAATTGATAGCTCATCAACAACAGTGAAACCGTGTTATATCAAAATGACTACCGATTGTACGTCGAAATAACTGTCTATTTGATTTATTTGGAGGATCCGTGTTTTATATATGTTATTTGTGTTAGTTGACGTATATAGTGGTGTCCTTCACATATTGATCCTATGAGTAACACGGTGGGTGTCTTATAAGAGGCAGATACTGCTAACCATTCGCGAGCATCTGGGTTTATCCCCTGGTGTTTGGTGGAGTCCGTATTGCTCGTCTTATTAGTTTTTGTGTGTTTTTTGTTTCGTTTGTCTTCGTCATGTGTCTTGTTTGCTCAATGTTGCAAGTGTCTCTTGATTGTCCATTCTTGATTGCCCCTTCGGTTTTCTCTAGCGTTTTTTACAACCCGATGTTGCTAGTGTCTCTGGATTTTCCATTCTTGATTGCCCTTTCGGTTTTCTCTATCGTTTACATACTTTACTATAGTAACTGAGTAAAAAATAACCATGTCATTTTACTGTTTATTTGTTAAATATTCCCGCGGTATAGTGAACACATCTTTAATATCTGTTAGGGATATTTACATAGCGAAAAATAACTGTTTGAATTTGGAGTGTAGCTGCACCTTGAACTAATAATCGGTTATTTTCATCGTCTTCCAGTAAATATAAATTGACTCCATTGTGTGCGGACTGCTTGGGTCAAAGTTGATGTGTGATGAATTGCATTGTCCATCTCAATAAACGGAAATAAAATCCGTAACACAATTTTATTGGAATTTGTTAATTTCTTGATTATTATATTAGAATGTTAGAACTGAAATGAATAATATATATTCAATAGACAAACACAATTGTATGCTTTAATTATGGTTCATTGTTCTCTGTGGAGAAGCCTTCGGGCTTCGGGATATGAAACCTTCTCAATTTGATAATTATGTTCATTAACTTTTCATGAAGGCCATATTTGGATATTATTATATTGAAGGGTCCGTAATTTTAATTCCGATTCCACAAAAAAGAGAAAAAAAAGCCCCCCAAAAAAAAAAATAAAAAAAAAAAAAAAACAAGGACAAAAGCAAAACAAAAAATAACAACAACAACAATAAACAATAAACAAAAAACTAAACAAATATTTAATAATTATGGATATTAACTTTTCAAGAAGGTCATAATTGAAGGGGCCGTAATTTTACTTACCACCCCACAAAACAAACAAAACAGCAACAAAGAAAATAAATAAACAACAACAACAATCAACAAAAAACAAAAAGCAAAACAAAATTAAACAAACAAGCAGTCTATCAGTACTTTGTATTTTTCAGTACTTTGTATTAACAATTTTCGAACATTGTTCAATATTTTAATCTTGTATATCATCTTAACTATATCGGATATTGTTTACCTATAGTATAAACATACAATGTACACCTGTCTTTCTTATCATGATCTATAAATAGAACTATGAACACAATAAGATAGGTTACGTCTACCTTGAAATATGAATGTATAATTAAAGGTTAAGAAATCGACAGAACACGTATTTGATAAAAATGCAAATTTCTAATAAAATTTCCATTATCAAAATCAAGGTTCTCCCCCCTCGAGTTAAAGTGGTTATCCCGCTTAGGTCTATTTGTTTTATTTCTCCCAAACTTTTGTGAATTTAATTTTCAATTTTGAGCATAACTGATGACGGCTATTCCAGAAACGCGTCGTGCGCATTACATTTGATATCTACGTTTTTATTACTAATGAAACGTGCACCACGCATTTCTGCATGTGATAAGTTTCGTCTGGGATAACAAAAGCCAAAACATTGGAAAGACAAATAATTTAAGTATTTGTGAAGAAAGAAAACTAACTGACGTAACTAAACAGGATAACAACAATTCTCCTAAGGTCATGATCTGAATTAAAATAAAAGTCGTTCCCATTTTCCTGAATATTTTATCGAGCTCACCTCGCCATGAACGAGGTTCGAACTCACAAATTAGTGGGTGATAAGCACTGATTGCAAAGGTATTTATATATCTGTTAATAAATCAAGAATGACAGAAGCCTATGTTTAATAGTGACACTTGTTGAGGAGTAATGAATGCCTTGCTCCCAGACATCCTGTGATAATTTGTTCAATGGAAATATGCGTAACCCTTTGAGATTTCCTGCCACCCACAAGTAAATTATTCAGAGATGAAATATAGATCTAATCAAATAAAAAAATATTTATATTAAAATTGTAACGGTAGACCATGTTTTATCTCCGGATAAATGCAATGCAATTTTTTTTTTTTTTTTTTTTTTTTTGGCATTTATTACTGTGCTTGATTAACTTTATTACTTTTGTATATGCATACCTTGTCTGTGTTATATGTGTGCTTTAACTTATTTGCTGTATTTTGCTACTATGAGTGCTTTTATCTAAATTATTAATTTGTGTGCATGCTTTTGTTGTTTTTAACTGTTATTTATTCTTGTATTGTTTATGTCGGTCAAAAGCCCACTAGGGCTTGTGTTGTATTGTTATTTAAATATGCCGACTATAAATAAAACTTATCTTATCTTATCTTATCTTATCTTGTCTTGTCTTATCTTATCTTATCTTATCTTATCTTATCTTATCTATCTTATCTTATCTTATCTTATCTTATCTTATCTTATCTTATCTATCTTATCTTATCTTATCTTATCTTATCTTATCTATCTTATCTATCTTATCTTATCTTATCTTATCTTATCTTATCTTAACTTATCTTAACTTATCTTATCTTATCTTATTTTTATCTTATCTTATCTTATCTTATCTTATCTTATCTATCTTATCTTATCTTATCTTATCTTATCTTATCTTATCTTATCTTAACTTAACTTAACTTATCTTATCTTATCTTATCTTATCTCAACTCGACTCGACTCGACTCGACTCGACTCGACTCGACTCGATTCAACTCAACTCAACTCAACTCAACTCACCTCAACTCAACTCAACTCAACTTAACTTAATGTCCCCGATGAGATTCGATTCCGCGATATCTACTAATGCAGTTGAACATACAACGGTTCCTATAACAACCTTATGAAGGGGAACGAGCGTTATCGTTACAATTAAATAAATAAAATCCGAACTGTGCGAATATTTAGACCACTCTCTGTAGCTGCTATGGATAAATCAATTGTTTTTATGGAAAAGAGCACACTATTTATTTGGACAAATCTATACTAATAAAAATGCAAAGCATTAAATCTGTCATACATTAATACAGTATACAGTTACCGGAGGAATTCAATTTTAATGTACTGTTATATATCTTCCGTAATTTCTTCGTCATCAGAGAAATGAAAATGAATTAATATTATGAATAATTAATTGAATTATAAACGATCTTTTGTGTCATATATTTATATGAGGTATAACTATCGTATCTATTGTTTACAAAATCTAATTTCGCGAGAAGGACATGGAAAAATAGCAGGCATACAAACAGTAAGCGAATGGACAGAGAAAAATATAAGGCATAAAGACAAAAAAACGATTAGACATGGCTAAAAATAAAAATGTTTGGATTTATTTGTTTATACCTGGAATCTTACAAATCGGTAAGTCTTTTAATATCTGCTATCAGCAGCATTAGGGTTAGAATTATGGTGATAAAGTTCGCCAGTGACTTGCGACAGGTTGGTGGTTTTCTCCGGTTTCCTCCACCAATAAAACTGATAAAGCTGAAATATTGTTGAAGTGGCGTTAAACACCATACCCTAACCCTGTACTAATTAACCAGAAATTTTGCAAAATATGAGTTGTTTTGTCCATAGAATAAAGACCACTTTGATTTGATTTGATTTGATTTGATTTATTGTGCTTAATGCCACTTTCAGCAATATTTAAGCTATATCATGGCGATCAGTTTTAGTGGTGGAGTACCCGGTGAGAACCACCGACCATGGGCAAGCAACTGGTAAACTTTATCACTTGCAAGTCGACTGCACCCTTTTTTGTAATTAACAAAGCCGGGCGCGAACCTACGCCGTATTGGTGATAGGCTTGTATGAGTTGCTAGGTAATCCAACTACCTAACTCATTGAGCTATCCGGGCCCTAAGGCCACTTTGAGTGGAACTGAATCAATGCGGGTTTTATTATTAATATTGTTTGAATTGTTGACCCTCACTGCTTAAACTATCCAGTCATAGCTAAAACAGACATAATAACAATTAAATGTTGCATTTGACGGAGATAAACATGTGTATCCCCCTCCCACCTCCATTCCACAATTGTGATGACATAGTCTAAGTAAAAAAGGGAAAATAACTCCTTCAAAAATGGTTCGATCTTAATGGTAAATAATAAAGAAGCATACTAAGTTTCAGAGAATTACCTTTAAAAATGAGCGACGTGTTGTGCGTACAAACATTGGTGACAGACAAATGGACGAACAGATATGACCTGGTATAATTTAAAGTGTATACATTCACTTTACACTGAACGATTTATAACCAATTCATGACACCTGATCAATATCTCTGCTATATGCATGACATGCACAAACTTAGTGTAGGTTAAAAACTGCTACTGCTTCCTCGGTCACAAATAGAAGGGAAGATGACAGTTAGACAGGCCACCATCGATCACGGAAACACGGTTTGGTTGTCTTAGGCTTATGTTGTTTAACGGCACTTTCAACAATATTTCATTTATATCATGGCGTCAGTTTTATTCGTGAAAAAAAAACAGAGTCCCCGGAGAAAATGACCGACCTGTCGCAAATCACTGACAAACTTTATCACATAATGTTGTATAAGTTGAGTACACCTCGCCATGAACGGGATTCGAACTAACAACTTTAGTGGTGATATGCACTGATTGAACAGGAAGTAAATCCAACTACCATACGATCCCGACCACGACCGACCATATACTAATATTAGGAGGGGGTGTTATAGTTCTTTGTTCCGTGTTCAGAAAAAAAAATTCGGACGTCACGAGAGTTAGAATATTTATTTTATTTGTTGCGCGTAGTGCGAATTTTTTTTCCAGAATAAAACATCAGGTTATATGACAAAAACTCTGAATTAGATTTTTTTTTTTTTCCTTCACCAAAATCAGAATATTTTTTTCAGCAACATTGGGAATCAGAATATTTTTTTAGAATAAAAAACATACCCCCCCCCCCCCTCCCCTGGAAGTTAAATGGTCCGTCCCTAATATATTTGCATGTATTATGATAATAGCCTCTTGGTACACTACTGATTTGTTTTCGAAATTATGCGTTTTTCATAAGACATAAGAGTTGAATTCCCTTACAACAAGCAAAATGGTATTCGTTTTAGCAAGATCACCGGAAAGGACAAATATTCTTACAATTTGTAGATATTTGAACCTTGTTAAAATTCAAAGGATAATCTTATAGCAACTAGATTAATGGGGAAAATGTATATTATTTCTATTGAATTTGGCATCAATTGGGATATTTTCCTCGATTAAAGGAAAATAACTCGTCTAAAAACGTATAATATTAGAATCAAGTCAGAAATGTTCCTATGTGCTATTGGTGTATATGTAATGCATCAGTTTTGCGTTGGGGTCGTCGTGGTCGTGATCGTATGGTAGTTGGATGTTCAACTACCTGTACAATCGGTGTCTATCACCACTAACGTTGTGGGCTCGAAACCCGTTCATGGGGAGGTGTATTCGATACAACATTATGTGATAAAGCTTGTCAGTGACCAGCGACAGGTCGATGATTTTATCTGGATACTGCGATTTCGTTCACCAATAAAACTGACCGTCAGGATATAACTGGAATATTGTTGAGAGTGTCGTTAAACACTAGCCAAGCCAGTTTCGCATTCATGCTTCCTAACAATTGTATTTTTGTCTCTCCAGATTTGATACAATCAGTGGTATCCTACAATTCAACAGACATCAGTTCCCTTCACAGAACATTGTTTAAAGATTACAACAAAAACGTGCTACCTGATTACCCCGTCAATGTTTGTATTGAATATAATTTATTGACTATCAATTCTTTGGTAAGTTCATTTGTTGTAATTAGGTCACTGCATCCTTCTTTGGTTAGTTCACTTGTTGAAATTAGGTCCCTGTATCCTTCTTTAGGAAATTCAATTGTGTTGAAATTGGGTAACTGGACCCTTCTTTGGTAATTTCATTTGTTGAAATTGGGACACTGTGTTCTTCCTTGGAAGGTTAAGTTCTTGAAATTAGGTCACCGTGTCATTCTTTGGTAAGTTGATTTGTTGAAATTGCTTCACTGTGTCCTTCTATGGTAAGTTGATTTGCTGAAATTGAGTCAGTGTGTCCTTCTTTGGTAAGTTCATTTGTTGAAATTAGGTCACTGTAACCTTCTTTGGTATTTTCATTTGTTGACATTGGGTCACTGTGTCCTTCTTTGGTCAGTAAATTTGTTGAAATTGGGTCACTGTGTCCTTCTTTGGTTAGTAAATTTGTTGAATTTGGGTCACTGTATCCTTCTTTTGGGAAATTCATGTGTTGAAATTAGATCACGGTATTCTTCTTTGGTAAGTTCATTTGTTGAAATTAGATCACTGTATCCTTATTTGATATGTTCATTTGTTGAAATTTAATCACTGTATCCTTCTTTGGTATATTCATTTGTTGAAATTGGGTCACTGTGTATTTCTTTGGTTAGTAAATTTGCTTATATTGGGTCACTGTATCCTTCTTTTGGGAAATTCAATTGTTTTGAAATTGGATAACTGGACCCTTATTTGGTAATTTCACTTGTTGAAATTGGATCACTGTTTCTTTCTTTGTAAGTTAAGTTCTTGAAATTAAGTCATTATATCCTTCTTTGGTAAGTTCATTTGTTAAAATTAGGTCACTGTATCCTTCTTTGGTAAGTTCATTTGTTAAAATTAGGTCACTGTATCCTTATTTGATATGTTCATTTGTTGAAATGTAATCACTGTATCCTTCTTTGGTAAGTTCATTTGTTGAAATCAGGACACTGTATCTTTAGTTGGTATGTTCAATTGTTGGAATTGGGTCACTGGTTGATTGATTGATTGATTGATTGATTGATTGATTGATTGACGTCAATTGAACACTATTAAAACTATATTAATGGTGAGAACACCACAACAAACAAGTACATGAAATATTGCTTGCCGTATTTCTTTACATTGAGATAGCGTGGGTGTTTCAATTGTTTAACATAACAACCGAAATCTCAACCTGTATCTCCCACATTGCCAAAAACTATGAGAAGAACTATATCACAGACAATGTGGGAGATACAGGTTTTTTTTTGTTTGTTTTATTTTTTATTTTTTTATTTTTTTTTTTTGGTGGGGGTTTGTGGTGTTTGAACTTTTGCTATTTTTATATATAAGTACTAATTTATTAAACCTAAGATAAATATCCCTCTATAACATAGGTAACCATACTCGATTTTGTCTATCCTGTTTAAGGTTAGAGTCAGGTTAGTTATCACCACTTTCAACAATATTTCAGGTATATCATGGCGGTCAGTTTGATTGTTGGAGTAAACCCGAGTATCCGGAGAAAACAACCGTCTTGTCGCAAGTCAATGACAAACATTATCACACAATCAATGTTGTATCGGATACATCTCCCTCCGAGCGCAATTCGAACTCACAACTTTAGTGATGATAGGCACTGATTACATAGGTAAGTTTAAATCAAACTACCATATGATCATGACCACGACGACCCCTGCAGTGATTGTTAATCAATAAAATGAAAAATAACAAATACTACACTGTCGAAACAATTCTAAATTCGAATAGAAAAATCTTTGTAACACAAGCTAAAACGACACCCCAACACACATACACATGACCAATCTGAGCCTATAGCTATGTACAACAGTATGGGAGTTCGAATCCCTCTCAGGTGAGTTGTACTCGATACAACATTATGTGATAAAGCTTGTCAGTGACTTGCAGCAGGTCGGTGATTTTCTCCGGGTAGTTCGGTATCCTCTACCAATAAAACTGACCGCCGCGATATAACTGAAATATTTTTGAAAGTGGCGTTAAACAAACAAACACTTAGCCACCAAGTAAATGAGTGGTTTTTCATGATACTCTGGTTTCGTCCACCAATAAAACTGACCGCCACGATATAACTGAAATATTTTTGAAAGTGGCGTTAAACACCATCAAACAAACAAACAATGTTTTCATTAACGTAACACGTGATCTATCTTTTTTTCAGGAATCAGTGACTCAGACTTTGACTACGTCTGGTTGGTTCACTATCGTAAGTAATTTCGTAAATATGAGTTCGAGGAAGATCATTTAAAGACGTCCAGCCTCTAATCGACGCCCAATCCTCAAATCAATTTCAGATTGTTACGGCCCAGACATCTGTATCTCGAATATATGTTCTTTTTTTCAAATTCACAAATCGGCGTCCAATTCTCAAATCTATGGCCATTTCTCACGTTCCCAAATCGACGTCCAATGACGTCACCGTCGTATGCCCTAACCCTAAACTCAACCATAAGCAATAAATCGGCCACAGATTTGAGAGTTTGGAAAGGACTCCGATTTGAGAGTAAACTTTAAGCGGACTGTGAATTTAGATAATGACGCCAGTGTATACCGGTTTGAGGAGCGGACGTCGATTCGAAACCGGACAGTAATCAGAGTCTATCATATATAATGTAAGTAGAGAATTGTTGTATAAAGTCAAGTCATCTACATCATGGTAAAAAAAAGTTGTACTTTTTACCCTTTTTTTTTTTTTTTTTTTTTTTTTTTTTTTTTTTTTTTTTTTTCTTAGTGAGTGAGTGATTGTTGTTGAACTCCAACTCAGCAATTTTTCCGCAATATCATGGCGAAAACAAGTTAATTTTCAATGAGATGATGATGATGAGGTCCGCTTCATACGCTAAGTTGGATTCACATAGTGTTAGCTTACTGAAACAACAGTCCGCGGTTGTACATGTCGCCCCACTCGGGCACTTTATCTTGATTCCGAGTCAACCAGTTTTTGCCATTTTTCCTTAATACTGCGTGCTTAGCAGATAAGCAATGCATACCAATTTTATAGTCTTTGGTTTGATCCGATCGGGGCTCGAACACACCATCTACCATACTCAAGACGAGCACACTAACCATTAAACCACCAATGCGAAAAGTAGGTAAGTGGGTATTTAGATTATGAGCGGGGATGAAGTCACAGTTCTTATTAATATGTCGATAATGCTTTCATATCTACGATGTTTTTAATTAAATTTTGAAATTATTCTGACGATGTCATATTTTGTGCATGTTATTTCATTGATGAAAGCAGTCATAGATTGCATAATCAGACGTAAATCTGAGTAACATACGATAGCGGTGACGACCAGGCCGTATCAGAGGGGCATTCTGTCGGCACATCATGCCGGGGACCAGAGTGTCAAGAAGGGGTCTATGAATATCTAAAGGGTCCCATAACCTTAACCATAGACATTTTAATTTGATTTTTTTTTCTCCATTTTTGGGGGTATTTTCAACTATTATTAGTCTATTTAGAAAAATAATTATGTAAAATTCAGAATTCTGAATTATGGCACTGCTTTGTATAAAGTACATTGTATGTATTATCTGGACATTCTGATGCACAGGAAATAAAGCATTTATGAAAGTTTACCACTGGTTTTAATTGACCTCAATATTGAAAGAAGTCTCCGCCCGTTCCTGGGGGCCCCGAAGCAGTCTTGCAAAAATTCTCTTGGAGGCCCTGGTGACGACGTCTTTGATAAAAAAACAAATTTTGGATATCCTGTTTAGGCCCTTTGATTTGATTGCTCCCAAAAATTATTTGGTTTTCCAATTTTTTAATTTTGAACGTACCCGATCAAGGTTATTCCAGAAACGCGTCTGCGCACCAAATTTGATATCTACGTTTTTAATATATTAAATTCGTTTTTTACAGATTTGGTCGGACAGTCGTTTAAGATGGACTGATTCATCGTATAGAAGTCACCAACACATATATGTGTCACAAAGTTCAATCTGGTATCCAGAACTGATAGTTGAAAATTCGTAAGTTGTCTTTAACATATAAAGAATAGGCTATATCAATTTCTAATTTCACTCGAAATACCCTCACGTCCAGGTGTATCCAAGAAAAACTACAGTGGATTCGGTAACAGGCAGTACAGACAATGATTTAGAGACTAGAACGGATGTACAGTCAAGCATGCCTATGTGGTCACCTATATCAAACAGTCGCTTGTATTAAAAGGTCTCCTTTTTCTTGTCCTGTCATAGAAAATGGCATCTGAATTGAACCTCTCTTAGAAACGCATTGTGTGCACTAAATTTGATATCTACGTTTTTATTAAAAGATCACCTGTCTTAAAAGACCACTTTTTTTCTTTGTCTCAAATGTGACCTCTAAATACAGGTTTGACTGTACTTGTGTTCACCATGAAGAAAGCCTAATTCAAGATTCAGTGGAGCATAACGTAGTTAACATAATTTTACAGATTTTGTACTGAAACGAATGTTCACAAAATTATCAGATTAAGAAATGGATTACAAAGAAGTAAAACATTTCCCACCATCTAATGAAACTCACCACAGAGAATCAATGCGAATACGGTGGATCGAAGCAATGAGAAGCAGAGCATAGGGGCAACATAGGCTCTACGTCACTAATGACACGCTGTACAATGACGACGAAAACACTACCGTAGAAGGACAAAACGGACACCACGCTATGAATATGTCAGTTGTTTTCTTCACGAAGAATAAATATTTTATATATAAAGTGCAATATTAGGACATGGCATTCTTTACAATAATGTTGCTAGAACAGTTATATGTGATAGTCGGCAATTCACACTCATATGAAACAAAAATTACCGACCGCATCATTTCACTCAGAAACAAGGTTTGGGTCCATAAAACTAGTTCAATCGTACCACTTTTTATTGAAGTGTTTGTATTACCAATCCTGGAGATGGAGTGTGTATATATATACGAGAGTGGTGAACATAAAACGGGAGTGGATGTGGTCGAGTGATCTAGGGCGCTGAACGTAAGGCTAAGCGAATGGTGCTGCAGTATATCAATGGTGTGAGTTCAAATCCCGTCGAGGGAAGAACAAAAATTTGACAGCTTTAAAATCTAATTCTAACACTGTTTGGTTTAATTTTCAGACGTATATATATATACATATGTTAGGGATATCGAATTTGACTCTGATTTAAAAAAAACTTTCAGATGGGATTTTGGAGTTGTTGTGACGAAGTGGTATGTGTTTTCTATTTCATCATAGCCACAAATCCACAATGACAAAACGCAATCCAAAGCAATCCAAATCAATTTTGATCGATAAGGACCAAAACAAAAACAGAAAAACTAAATTATATACTTAGTATATGTAATGAAATTGACTTTACTTTTTTTACATTGTTTCGTTTTAGCGTGAAAGATTTGACTGCAGTCGGAGAGGACAACATAAAACTAAGAATAAGTTCTGATGGCGAAGTAAAATGGCAACCACCCGCCATATTGGAAACGTCATGTGACATGGACGTCACTTTATTTCCCTTTGATGTCCAAACATGTAATATACAAGTTGCTAGTTGGGGGTTCTACACGGACGCTGTTAATGTGATATTTTCACAAAATGAAATAAACATTGAAAACTATTATAAAAATGGCGAATGGGACCTTGTGGGAAGTACACAAATATCAAGTGCAATTATAGACGAACAAGGTTTAAAATTTTCGAAGCTGATTTTCCAAGTAAAGTTGAAAAGACTTCCAGGTCATTACATCATAAATATCATATTTCCGGTCATTTTGACAACTGTATTGACACTTATGGTGTTCATGTTACCAGTAGAGTCTGGTGAAAAGGCTGGGTATACATTGACAGTTCTCCTGGCCTTGGCAGTGTTCCTGAATTTGTTTGCTGGGAGAATGCCCACTACTTCAAAACACACGTCATTTCTTGGTACGTATTGTCATTAACAAATGAACCGCATCGGTGGAATAATGGTTAACATGCTCACCTCGAGTATGGGTAGATCATGGGTTCGAGTCCCGGTCGAGTCAAACCAAAGACTATAAAGTAGGTATTTGTTGATTGTTTATAGCTGAAAAATTGCATTGCTGAGTTGGCGTTAAGTAACAATCACTCACTCACTCATTAACAAATGGAAACAGTAATAGTATTAATTCAACCAAAACATAAATACGACATGGGTCATGCTTCAGTGAGCGAGTGATGATTGTCTAATACCAAGTGAGCAGTGTGTCAGCTATATCATAGTGAGAACAAGTTACATTTTGATGATAGGGCCCGGGTGGCTCAATGAGTTAGGTAGTTGTAGGGCCCGGGTGACTCAATGAGTTAGGTAGTTGTAGAGCCCGGGTGGCTCAATGAGTTAGGTAGTTGTAGGGCCCGGGTGGCTCAATGAGTTAGATAGTTGTAGGACCCGGGTGGCTCAATGAGTTAGGTAGTTGTAGGGCCCGGGTGGCTCAATGAGTTAGGTAGTTGTAGGGCCCGGGTGGCTCAATGAGTTAGATAGTTGTAGGGCCCGGGTGGCTCAATGAGTTAGGTAGTTGTAGGGTCCGGGTGGCTCAATGGGTTAGGTAGTTGTAGGGCCCGGTTGGCTCAATGAGTTAGGTAGTTGTAGGGCCCGGGTGGCTCAATGAGTTAGGTAGTTGTAGGGCCCGGGTGGTTCAATGAGTTAGGTAGTTGTAGGGCCCGGGTGGCTCAATGAGTTAGGTAGTTGTAGGGCCCGGGTGACTCAATAAGTTAGGTAGTTGTAGGGCCCGGGTGGCTCAATGAGTTAGGTAGTTGTAGGGCCCGTGTGGTTCAATGAGTTAGGTAGTTGTAGGGCTCGGGTGGCTCAATGAGTTAGGTAGTTGTAGGGCCCGGGTGGCTCAATGAGTTAGGTAGTTGTAGGGCCCGGGTGGCTCAATGAGTTAGGTAGTTGTATGACCCGGGTGGTTCAATGAGTTAGGTAGTTGTAGGGCCCGGGTGGCTCAATGAATTAGGTAGTTGAATTACCTAACGACTCATACAAGCCTATCACCAATATGGCGTGCGTTCGCGCCCAGCTTTGTACAAAAAAGTACAAAAAGGGTGCACTCGACTCGCAGCCGCAAGTGATAAAGTCTACCAGTTGCTTGCCCATGGTCGGTGGTTCTCTCCGGATACTCCGGCTTCTTCCACCACTAAAACTGGTCGCCATGATATAGCTGAAATATTGCCGAAAGTGGCGTTAAATACCACAAATCATCATCAAATCATTTTGATGATACTTTTGATTCCTACCTCTGTCAGACCAACAAAGTTGCTTGTCCATGGTCGGTGGTTCTCTCCGGGTACTCAGGCTTCCTCCACCACTAAAACTGGTTGCCATGATATAGCTGAAATATTGCTGAAAGTGGCGTTAAGCACAATAATTCAAATCAAATCAATCAAATTCAACAAAGTTAGTTGGATTTTTATAGTGCTAGCTCACTATGCATGTTGCTCCACTCGAACACATTATCCTGATTACCATGCCATCTAGTCCTCACTGTTAAATGACGTGTGCTCAGCGAAGAAGTTGCAAATACCAATTTCATATTCTTTGGCTTTACCCAACTGGGGCGCGATCTCACTATCTACCGCATTCGAAACTACCATTCTAAACGTTATATCACTCACGAGGTTTGCTATATTGCATGGTAATCTTCAACAGCATCTATACATAGATACCGGTCAATGACAAATTTCACTATGGGCTATATTGTGGTGTTTAACGCCACTTTCAACTATATTTCAGTTATATCGTGGTGGTCAGTTTTATTTGTGGTGGAAATCGGAGTACCCAGAGGAAACCATCGACCTTCTCCAAGTCACGGACAAACTTTATCACATATTTTTCTATCGAGTACAGTTCGAATTCGAACTCACAACTTTAGTATTGATAATCACTGATTGCACAGCCTCACCACTTGCATTATGATATCTTTCCTTCAGTAAATGTGTCATATAGAGAGTGTAACAATGTTATCTATGACTACAAGATGTTATTGTTTGTATGAGGAAAAAATACCATTCACGTGTCAAATCAGAAAATCTAGCGTAAGCTATTCGATATTAGAGAACGACCATTTAACTATTGGGGGTGTATGTTTTTTAAAGACATTTTCTATCACAAAATGCTAAAGAAAAAATATCTTGACCTGAAAAATGTAGCTCCCTCCCCAATTTTTTTTTTATATAATTTGTCCCTCCAGTTTCAAATAAGAAATTTTTGTTAAATTTGACATGTCCAAAATCTGATATATTTTTCGCATGCAAGATATTTTTGGCATGTGTGAGATAAACATTATCTCCCCCGCCACCCTAATGTCACATAGTCTATCCCTTATATGGAATAGCTATATATACATAGGTGTCCATTTACATTGTATTGTTTATGCTTTCAGCAATTTTCCTGGTCGTATCACTCGGATTTGCCTTTGTTGTCATTTTCTGCACTATTCTGATTATCAGACTTCACTATAGAAAGGACAATAAAGCGTCTTCCAATTGGATGTCCGGATTATCCCGATCATTTGTGAAGCCTTTTTATGACACCGACGGTGATAATAAACAATGCCCAGACAATGCATCACTCAAACATCTAAGTGATCATGATCATGTTAATAAACAATTCCCAGGCAAGGCATCTCTTAAACACCCATCTGATCAAGATTGTTCTACAAACAAAGAGTCGCTATGCAATGAGAAGATAAAACAAGGAAAGACAGGTCATCAAGATTTAGCAAGATTATTTGACATTGTCTGTTTCTGTTTGCTTTCTTCATTGTATTTATTTGTAGTTGTGGGATTTTTTATTAGTGTCGGAATTCTTGTTGATCAGTAATGGACACATGTCACAGAGGTACCTCGCTACATAGATAGAACATTGTAAGAATGGAAGTAATTATTGGCGTTGGAATTCTTGTTGATCAGTAATAGACGCATGTCACATAGTTACTTCCCTTCATCAATAGAACATTTCAATAAGGGAGGTAATGTGTCGGAATTCTTGTTGATCAGTAATGGACGGATGCCACATAGTTACTTCCCTTCAACAATAGAGAATTTCAATAATGGAGGTAATGTGTTGGAAATCTTGTTGAAAATAATGGACACTTGTTACAGAGTTACTTCCCTTCATCAATGGAACAATTTAATAAGGGAGGTAATAAGAACAATTGAACATAGAGCACGAAGCTACTACGTAAGCTAATGAAAATGTGAATTCATTAAATACACATTTCGCTATTTTATATTTCATTGATAGTGCTAGAGAAGAACAGATGGAAATTCAAAAGGTTTGAAAAATATAAGAACAGGTCAGCGTACATGTTATACCAATAAATTAGTGTACAGATTAAAAAGAGAGAGAGTCGTTGTTTAAATTTTTTTTCGCTATGCTTTTTTTATTTCATTATTACTGCATAGCATATGTATGTGTAAATACAAAGGAGGTTCCGAATGGAATGGATTTATAGTAAATATTAAGCAATGTAAAACATATTGTACATGTTCCGAATGGCATGAATTTATAGTAAATATTAAACATTGTAAAAACATATTGTACCTGTTCCGAATGGCATGAATTTATAGTAAAAATTAAACAATGTAAAAACATATTGTGCCTGTTCCGAATGGCATGGATTTATAGTAAATATTAAACAATGTAAAAACATATTGTACCTGTTCCGAATGCCATGGATTTATAGTAAATATAGTAGACAATGTAAAACATATTGTGCATGTTCCGAATGGCATGGAATTATAGTAAATATTAAACAATGTAAAGCATATTGTACATGTTCCGAATGGCATGGATTTATAGTAAATAATAAACAATGTAAAACATATTGTGCATGTTCCGAATGGCATGGATTTTTAGTAAATATTAAACAATGTAAAGCATATTGTACATGTTCCGAATGGCATGGATTTATAGTAAATGTATAACAATGTAAAACATATTATACATGTTCCGAATTGCATGGATTTATGGTAAATATATAACAATGTAAAACATATTGTACATATTGACTTATGAGTAAAACTTAAAAATAAATAAATTGATTGTTTTTCATTTATGTCTATCTATATATATATATACACACTACCGACCATCCCTCACGTGTACATAGTCAATTGTGCGAAAATGTTCCAGAGGAATCATGCACACTAATGGAAGAAGAAGAAGGGATGTGTGTGTAAATATACATGGATTCATCCCCATTTTTTAGTGAGGTCCGCGTTGCTCGTTTTTATAGTGTTCTGTGTTGTGTTAAATGTCTTGTTTGTCTTTGTTCTGGTGTCTTGTGTCCAGCGTTGCCTGTACCTCTGAAAATCAATACACGTTGTATGTATATTTAGTCACACTTTAGAAGAAATCGTTATCAACCTTAGAAAATCCTACTTTCACTTTCTATCGCATGCAAATTCAGGTTAAGTACTACGTTAGAGTGCATGAAACATTTTATTTAAAACCACTGGGTCATCAAATGTGGGTTGCAACTTATATTTTTTTTTCTCTCCTGAAATGCTGTCTTTTACAATAATTTATGGGTTTAATATTTATTTAATAATGTAGAGATTTATTTTGTATTTTCGTGTACTACTTCATCATGAATTATTTTCCGATATCCTCATGGGAGTAATGTTTGGTTCGTCTTTACCCCCAGTTGAGTGTAGGAGGGCATGTGTTGTTTTTGCCTACGTATAGTGGTGTTTTGTTTGTCTTCGTCTTGTGTACCCTATATTGCCAGTTTGTTCTGGATTGTCCATTTTTGATTGTCCATTCTGTATTCTCTAATGTTTATTTGACTGGTCTTTGGATTAAGGGGTATTGCATCTATATATGCCGTCATTGCATTAAGGGAAGATAATAAGCCTAAGATCAGACACAAATTAACAAATCAAAGGCAAGCCTATGTTTACTTCAGCATTCCAACGCATTATGTACCTGTTTCTGGTGAGGACACAGATTAATCAACACACCGTCGATAGGAACCATTGCAAGGCCTAAACGGGATAGCCAAAATCGGCTATAGTCATCTATTGATGAGGGAGATTGACATTATATAGAGTAAATTAAAAAAGTTGGCAATTGTCTAGTAAATAAGCTCATCATCCCTAAACAAGCAACGAAGTAACTTCTTGCAGACAGACTGCCTCTTGATCATATATTATTTCTTGTGGTGAAGGACTGTATCTTAAACTATGTCAGCCTAAAATATTCGTTATTTAAACTGAACAGAGTTGTTCATCTTTTTAGTTTTCCTTATGACTTATTTTTGTTCTATGTCTTGTGCCCACTGTTACCTAGATGTTTCTGGATTGTCTATTCTTGATTGTCCCTTCGGTTTTCTCTAATGTTTCTCGACATTATATTTAACCATCACAACACAATACACTTTGGTAGCAAACATAAATCTATTAAAAAGTGAGTGAGTGAGTGAGGGAGGGAGGGAGGGAGTGAGGGAGTGAGTGAGTGAGTGAGTGAGTGAGTGTACTAGACTAACACGCTAAGCTGGATAGACATGTCACCCGACTCGGACACAGTCTCTTTAGTGATGCGTGCTTAGCCGAGAAGCAACAACAACCAATTTTACAGTCTTTGGTTTGACCAGATCGGTGCTCGAACTCACGATCTACAGTACTCGAGGCAAGCACGTTAACCATTACACCACCGATGCGGTTATATATTTAGGGCATAATATATAACCCACAAAAGTACAATCAAGTGTGGGCATAGATAGTCTAGACTGTCTGTGTGTCCTTAAAGTACCATATGTATGTAATTGGACAGGTACTTACATTAATAGAAAGATGACCATTGCATTTGACCTTTGAACTTTGAACTGGACAAAGGTTATATTGAATTTATCTATAGAACCCGAGGTTATCGGACAAATGCATTTCAATTGTATCAAGCCTATCTATTTCATTCATAAAAGTCACATTTTCGATACCACGTCATAAACTTTCGGATTAGTTTGTTTTGTAAATATTTCACCATTTTTTGTTGGTGGTTGGTTTCGAGATTAAGAATGGACATTCTTTATCTGGTAATTGTGTTCAACGTTGTTCTGGTCAATGGTAAGTTGATATATATATATATATACACTTATCTTATACATAACGGTCAATTGTCAATTATATAATAAAAACGTAGATATCAAATTTAGTGCGTACTACGTTTTTCTTGACTAACTTTCATCAGGTGACGCTCAATATCAAAATATAATTTTAACCTGCCTATAAAGGGCATATTTTCACGTTCCTTAATTGATATATATATATGGTTAATGGTATGTCTGGTTTGATTCACTACGTATTAATGGACTAGTTGTTGCTGAACCTCGAGTGAACATGCTTTTCAAATTTGAAGATCTTAACTTAATCTGTTTTAATAGTTTTTGCTCGAAGTCAATCACTTTGATAGAAAATATTATATTTTTAAGTTTCCACCCAACCGTACCCATATCATAGTTTTGCGTTTTGGCTTAGATTTCGTTTGGTTCATGGTGTTTAACGCCATTTTCAACAATATTTTTCAGGTATATTGTAGTGGTCAGTTTTATTGGTGGAGGAAACCGGAGTGCCCGGAGAAAACCACCGACCTGCCGCAAGTCACTGACAAACTTTATCACATAATGTTGTATCGAATATACTTCGTCATGAACGTGATTCGAACTCACAACGTTAACAGTGATAAACACTGATTGCACAGGTAGTTGTAAATCCAACTACCATACGATCATGACCACAACCACCCCTTGCAAATATTTGAATTTGATTTATATGAATAATGCACTACCATGTTACTAAACCTATTTCGAGTAGAATATGTTCATGATTCCAGGAAATCCCATGAGGAGATTAGGATGTGATCCTTACCCGAAAGACTGTAAAACTGAGTGCGTATCGATCGCTGCTGACGGATGTGTAATTTGTCAATGTTCTTCTCATAATGCCTACACTGGAAGTAGTTCCAGTTCAGGTAAATTCAGTATCATAAGATTAATGTCGATTTTTGTTCTATATTTCAACACATAACTTTTTGCCGTATTATTACCATTGCTGCAAATAAAAGCTAAAATATTGATATAAGATGAAAGGTGACTAACGACCATTTCGATCAAGATGTTTGTGATAAGAAGGCGGTTATGTTGTTGAAAACCACTTTCAACAATATTTCAGTCATATCGTGGTGGTCAGTTTTATTGGTGAAAGAAAGCGGAGTACCCGGAGAAAGCCACTGACCTGTCGCAAGTCACTGATAAACTTTCTAACATAGATGTAATAAAGAACATCTACAAACTGTCTGTTAAGTGCAATAAGTGCAGCATTCTGAAAACACACGACATTCCGCTACAGCGCTTCTTTATGGAGGGTGCAGATACTGGGTGATCGGATAAGCACCCAATTTCTGCAAACTAAGAGAACATATCATTATTTTTTTTTATTGTCATTATTTATTCATACTTAAAATATTATATTTCTTGTACAAAAATCCATTTCTGTATGCACCTACGTGAATTAATAAAGTCAAAGGTTATATATGTGTTCTATTTGGTTACCTAGGCAGAATGTTTGTTTACATAGCTATCTCCTTCTACTATCAAACTAATTTAACGCCGCCACCTTTCCTTGAAGTGCCCGAATCAAGGCAGGAAAATGAGCGGTCGTAAACATTTGTGTGTTAGGGGTCTGTATTTTATTCCTGTTTCTACGATTTTTCGATTTATTTTGGAACTGACAATGTAGCAGTATTGTTTTTAATCTGATCATAATACTCTACAATGATTCAGGAAAGATGTCTCAATCACAAAATAACAATGGCTGTCCAGTTTATCCAAGCGACTGTCCCGAGAGTTGTTCAGCACTGAATGCAATAGGATGTCCTATATGCACATGCGCAGCTTGTAAGTTATTGATATTGTTTCCCTAGTTTTCTTGTAATTATACATCAACGCTGCTCATCCAGTTTTATGCGAGGGAAGACATTTGTCAACCGTTGCATGACCGCATCATTACATTAAAAGAGCAGATTTGGGTTCATGGCACAAAATTACCCCCCCCCCCCCCCCCCCCAATCACCTGTTTATTTCAGTACCTACGCCAACCCAGGCAAGTGTCGGTCGAGTATATTTGAGTATGGGGGTATCGATTTTGCCCCGTTCTACGAGATTTCAATCATATTTTGCAACAGACTGGCATTTTTGTGTTTTTCATTTTTTTGGGGACAGTCGTGGTCGTGGTTGTATGGTAGTTGGATTTACAACTACCTTTGTAATCAGTGCCTATCACCACTTAAGTTGTGAGTACCAACCCCGTTCATGGCGAGGTGTATTTGATACAACATTATATGATAAAGTTTGTCTGTGACCTGCGGTAGGTCGGTGATTTTCTCTGGATACTCCGGTTTCCTCAACCGATAAAATTGACCGAACGATATAACTGAAATATTGTTGAAAGTGTCGTAATTAAACAAATAAATGGATGTGCTATTTTCTGTTCTACAAGTATGATATTCTTTATTTCTGGCGGGAAAATCGCCACATCCGGGTATTTTTTAAAGTTTTTATCTTATTTTGGTGTATAGATGATGGGCTATCAGCAAGAAAACAAATGACTGCCGAAATAACATTACAAATACTGTTATCATTATGCTCAATATCACATTAGGAAGCTTTAATTACAGACACGTGGAACAACAACAGGGTTCACATCGGGTAAATAGTAACAATGATAACACAAGAGATTTTGTTGTTTTATTACAATTAATTACAGTTAAACCTGTATTAAGAGGTCACTTTTGAGACAAAGAAAAAGTAGCCATATAAGACAGGTGACCTCTTAAAAGAGGTTCAATTGATATGAAATTCTCTATGACAGGACAAGAAAAATGTGACTTTTTAATACAGGAGGCTGCTTAATAGAGGTGACCGCAAGTGCAGATTTTACTGTACAAGCAAACTCATTTACAGCAATCTGACTGTAGGACATGTCACAATTCGTGAAATTACGATATATTCATGATATATATATATATTACATGTAGTGCGCATAGCATTGATTTTGTTCCATTACAGGAAGTAATATCGCAAAAAAAAAACACACAAAAAATACATAGATTTTACGACATCAAAATAAACCGCCATTTTATTTTATCTCTAAGCAGCAAACAACACTTCATCCTCAACTAGTAATAATCCACAATCTGTCAACGGATGTCCAAGTTTTCCAAAGGATTGTTCTAATGCTGCCATTGATCCGAAAACAGGATGCGTCATCTGTAATGCTGGTAATGTTTTCTTTTTGCATAGGGGACCGTCGTGGTCGTGATCGTATGGTAGTTGGATTTACAGCTATTTATGCAATCTGCATATCACTACTAACGTTGTGTGTTGGGATCCCACACAGGCGAGGTGTACGCAATACACCATAACCCACCCTAACCATATTTAATGTTAATAATAAAGCAAGTGCAGCTTATAAAAGAAGTTCAACTATATTTTTTTCCAAAATAGTTTAAAACGTGCTTTTTAATTGAAACTCATTTTTAATTAGATGGGAGAGTAATTCCACAGATGTTTGTTAATAAACCTGGTTGGATGGTTTATGGTGCTTAACGCTACTTTCAGCAATATTTCAGTCATACGGTAGAGGTCAGTTTAATTGATGTGGAAAACCGGAGCAAAATGTCGCGATGACAACGACCCTTATGTATAATAATATGTACTAAAAATGAATCCAAGGGCTTAGACCACATCGATGCTTTTCGATATGGGGGTACCATCTCTGTTGGGGGGGGGGGGGGGAGGGGGGGGAGGTAAAAACAATATCGAAGACTTGACTGTGGACTATAGTTGGTGGCGTGTTTGCAGATAAGAAAAGTTTGAAGATGCCAATGAGATAATGAAAAGCGGTAAATCGCAGTAGGACAGACAATAACCAAAAAAACAAAAGAACAATGATCTTCAAAAGATTAACCAGAAACTCAAGATCGAGAGACACGAATAAACAAGCCCCTGTACGTTGCAGACCTCTTTGGTAGATACCAAAAACAAATAGTATTCGCCTTGTACCTTCTCTGAAAGGCTAACATTTTATCCCTATCAACTCTCCAGATTTTTTCAATGTCAGTTAAAAATCGTTGTCCTGGATGTACCATGCACACTGCGTGTCAGAATATTATATAGATATTGTTGAAATCCTTCTCGTCCTGAATTTTTATAAAATATTTACCGCTGTATGTTCAGCTATCGGTAATCAATGAATCTATCAATCAATCAATCAATCAATCAATCAATCAATCAATCAATCAATCAATACACAATGTTGCATTATTAATAACAATGGAATCAATATCAAGAGAAAGTAAAATATAAAAAAAAATATTTTAAAAGGGTCGTCATCACAACAAACCTCGTCAAGCGGAACAGGAGGGGTAACAGAAGGAGGAACACACCAAACAGGTAGTAGGACATTTGTAATGTATTTACTAGTCAGTGTTTCTGTACTGAAATAGTTTATAAGATATAATAAATATTGAAATTTATTCTCACTGAATACAACGGTAATGTAATTATGATCAAAAATCAAGCTCAGCTCACAAAAGCAGGTGTGACCATAGCGGATTTTGACTGCCCTATTTTGGCCATTTTGCTAACTTTCTCTTGAACACTTTTGAATTATTTTACATTGGATTTTGAGCGAACCTGGTGAAGGTTATTCAAATATCTCGTGTGCATTGAATTAGATACGATTTAGATATGATTTTATATCAGATTTTTTCTTCAGATCGGTATTTAAATATTGATTCAAGCACCACTGATAAAGCATGAGTAGTACGATGGATCGTGCCACTAGTGGAGGAGGACTGCCTACACTTTCGGAATGCACGTGTGCACCACCAGTGGGAGGGGGCGCAGTGTATATCGACCACTGTTTGTCTTCCTTGTTGTTTTTCTACTGGACATTTTTTGTCTCTCCTAATATTTGTGGCTTTTGATTTCTGATCTGTTCGAATGTTTCGTACGTAACATTTGGAATATTGAAGATTACATTTGTTGGTGTTCAGCGCCACATCAACAATATTTCTTCTATATTGACCTGGTCAATTGTATTGATGTGGGAAACCGGAATTCCCACAGAAAATCGGTGAAATACTGCATGGAGCTGACACAAGCTGTGTTGCTGAATCATCCCCATTCCATAATTATATTATATGATGTCAACAACTACACTATCACTGTATTTTGTTATATAATAATGTCACATTGTGGTGGAACCTTTGCTTCGTACGTAACATTTGTAAAACAACACTCTTTATCTAGATGTTGGTGTTTAGGGCCACATCAACAATATTTCTCCTATGTCGACCTGGTCAATTGTCTCGATGTGGGAAACCGGAATCCCCACAGAAAATGGCGGACATACTGCATGGAGCGGACACAAACTGTATTTAATCACACCTATTCCACAGTTAGATATGAAGTCAACCACCATACTATCCAGGCATTGTTTTATGGATTTTAATGTCACATTATGGTGGATTGATTTGATTTGATTTGATTTGATTTATTGTGGTTAACGCCACTTTCAGCAATATTTTTAGCTATATCATGACGACCAGTTGTAGTGGTGGAAAAAGCCGGAGTACCTGGAGAGAACCACCGACCATGGGCAAACAACTGGTAACCTTCACCACTCGTGACTGCGAGTCGAGTGCACCCTTTTTTGTAATTTACCAATCCGAGCGCGAACCCCCACCGTATTGTTGATAGACTTGTATGAGTTGTTAAGTAATCCAACTACCGAACTCATTGAGTCACCCAGTCCCTCCCATTATGGTGGAACCTTTGTTACATTCGTTGTTTTTTTTAAAAACAAAAAATGTCACCCCAAATATATACTTTACAGGAACTGGATGCCCACCATTTCCGAAAAACTGTCCAATGTCGTGTGTTTCCATGGATACCATTGGCTGTGTGTTGTGTAGATGCAGTAATAATACAGGTTAGATCTGATAATAAGGTGCTTAGTCATGAAATAAGATATTAATACAGACACTATGATCAACTAAAAAAAGGGGTCTTAGTGTTCTGTTGTTTAATGCCACTTTCAACAATATTTCGGTAATATCGAGGCGGTCAGATTTATTAGTGGAGGAAACCGTTTCGAGTACCCGGAGAAAAACCACCGACCTGTCACAATTCACTGGCATACTTTATCTCATAATGTTGTATCGAATACACATCGCCTCAGTGAAATAAAAGTAGTGTAAAATAATTTTCTGTCGCCAGTAAAATGTAATATAAAGGTAAACAATTCCCGTCCCCAGAACCCAAGATTAATTATTTGAGAAGAATCTCCTTTCAAGTGACTTGCAACTTCATATATTATTGAGCATCGCAAGACCGCCATTAAAAACAAAAACACGTAGTACTTGTTTAATAAATATAGAATATACAATGAACAGGAAAGAAATGCAAAGTGCTCTGCACGCCTCTCATTTCTGTCTTTTTCTAAGCCTCATTCAAATACATTTCATAATCAGAGACAAGATATGTACAATCAAACCTGCCCATGCGGTCACCTCTATTAAGCAGTCACCTTTATTAAGCAGTCACCTTTATTAAGCAGTCACCTGTATTAAAAGGTCACCTTTGTCTTGTCCTGTCATAGAAGATTTCACATGAATTAAACCTCTTTTAAGAGGTCACCTGTTCTAAAAAGATCACTTTGTCTTTGTCCCAAAAGGTGACCTCTTAATACAGGTTTGACTATGCTATGTTTATCCTGCAGCATTATACATGTATCATGACCGTGAC
Source organism: Bathymodiolus septemdierum (assembly GCA_963383655.1). Classification (NCBI taxonomy): domain Eukaryota; kingdom Metazoa; phylum Mollusca; class Bivalvia; order Mytilida; family Modiolidae; genus Bathymodiolus; species Bathymodiolus septemdierum. The sequence goes on along the minus strand of OY726527.1, from coordinate 34,784,049 downwards.
AGTTTTCTGCGTTATCTATCTATTCACTGATAGGTAAATGTTGAGCACCTGCACATTTCTCAATTGATCTGATATACCAGTTAGTGGTTCCTATCATGATTTCATTGAAAGACGATTGCTGCTACAGTACAGTCAGGGACATACCATAATAAATCACTGTGATGGGCGTATTACTCATCTTGGTGAAATGGATATTTGTTTTGTTCTGTTGAATGTATTTTCAAAATTTCTTTTGTACAAAGGTGTTACATACTATCACCCATAATGCACAGGAAAGTGACTAAATAGATTAAACAGAGCAAAACAAATATTAGTATCACTTCGAAGAGTGATACATCTATCGCAGTTATGTCTATGACTGTATTGTAACAAGGAAGCTACTGAACAGAGGGTTACTAGTGGTTAAACTGTAGGCATCACTTTGAAAGTTTTACGGACGCCACCATGATGTGATTTACCGTTACGGAATAGTTGTCTTACAAATGAGCATGGATATGTTCAGTTTGTCATAATCATAATCTAGTCCTTTCCTCATTCAAGACTTATCACCGGGATTGTAACAAGAGTAACAAGATGAATGCCACACGTGGGGCAGGAACTGATCACCCTTCCGGAGCACCTGAGTTCACCCTCGGGTTTTTGTGGGGTTCATGTTGCACGATCTTTAGTGTCCTGTGTAGTGGTTTGTATATCGTTGTTCTTTCCTTTTTCTTTTGCCATTACATAGCCTGTCCTTGTTCGATTTACGGCTTCTGATTACCCCTTTGATATATAAACATTTTCCTATCTTAACACTGTTTATGACAACTATTTCGAGTTAAATTCTCTTGCGCAGAGCTTTTCGGCATAGAAGATGATTAGGTAACAATGTTATCGGGTTGCCATGGCAATATAGGTTGAAAGGAACATGGCATAAATTTTACCATTATATGCAAATTGAGAATAATGTACAAAAACATGGCGGGGTTAAATCCTTTTTAAGGGTTTTATTTTAACTGAATATAATTTAAGATATAACACATTATTTCTGCAACATTTCTTTTACTATACTGTGTTTTTTTGTTTTTTGTTTTGTTTTTATATATCTTTATTCTCATACAGCCAAATACTATGGTACATAGAAAACGTTAAGCACAATGATTTGAGAAACACATATTTTTACAGGATCTGGTTCTACCACCGGATCCGGAAGTGGAAGCACAACTATCGTCAACGGACCAGGATGTGCACCATTTGACGAGAGTTCGTGTAAAAAAGACTGTATAAAAAAAGACAACGACCACTGTTTAATATGCGATTGCTCAGGTTTGTAGACCAGATCACAATCCTTTCTGGAGCCGTCGCGGTCGTGGACGTATGGTAGTTGGAGTTACAACTACCTATGCAATCAGTTCCTATCACCACTAAAAAGTGAGATTGTTTCCCTCACAGTGACTTGCTACAGGTCGGTGATTTCTCCCGGTACTCCGGTTTCCTCTGCCAATAAAACTGATCGCCAATCATCATTTGTGCAAAAACCTGAAAGTGTTTCGTTTAATTTGATTATGAAGGGCTACAAAAACATAAATCTGATTATCGCTTTGGTATCTACACACTCTTCTTGATATTTTTTGACAATAGTAAGGAATGCAATAAGCCAGCAAATAACTTACCTTAACAATACTTAATACACAATATGATTTTCGCGTTTTTGCGAGAAATTTTTCCCTTTGAGTTGTTAAAAACACGTCGGTACAACACATTTAGATCTTGTTAACATTAAAACTTTAAAGCCTTTTCATTCATCTATGCAGCAATTCAAACATACACACAAATCATATTCAAAAAGATAAGCAGAACCCATAGATCAAAGAAGCTCAGACAACATAATGGATGAAAGAAAAAGGACAAAAGGACAAACAACAATCTACAAGACACACACATAAAACTAAAGATCGAGTAACACGAACCCCACTAACAACCGGAAGTGAACCCAGGTTCCCCCGGAGGGTAAGCAGTTCCTGCTACACCAGTGGCATCCGTCATATTACTCTAGTTAAAAACGCGGTTATAAATTATAAATGATGAAAGAACCGGAAATTGTGGAACACATCCGTGGTCATTTATCGCACAGACGTTCCGTAATACGTATTAAAAAACTGGACGTATATGATATTATTTTCGGGTATTATAATGAGAACATTATGAAACGTTGGTAATTGCCGTATATACAAAAAAAAAACAATATGTTATTGACATTAACTCACGAAGTATGATAAATCCAGATACGCTCTATTTAACTGTTCGGAAACATGTGTTTCCGTTTGCCCTTTTCGTATGGGATTTTGTGAAGAGAATATATTTCTCTCATAACTCTAACGTTAACTTCATACTGTTCAAAGGATAGCACAAATGATGGTTTTAATTAATTTTTTATGCTACATGTACAGTATCATCCGGAAGTGGAAAACAAAACACCGGAAGTCAAAGTTCAGGCGGCCATGGTTCCGGTGGATGTCATCCCTTTGATGTATCAACTTGTGATATGAATTGTGTCGGAATGGATGCTATGGGTTGTCTAAGTTGTAACTGTCCACCTTCTACAACAGGTATTTCCCCCAATAAAATGTCAATAATATAGACCCCAGCGGTGGGGAGGGGTACACTATTTTGTCTAGCAATTCGCCTTGTACAACATATACATGTAAGTGATATCCCCCAATATATCAGAAATGACATTATAAATGTTGGGGTTATGGTGTTTTAGCGCCACTTTCAACAATATTTCAGCTATATCGTGGTGGTCAATTTTATTGGAGGAGGAAACCAGACAAACTTTATCACATAATGTTGTATCGAGCACACCTTGTAACAAGCGAGATTCGAACTCCCAACTTTGGTGGTGATAAGGACTGATTGCATAGGTAGTTGTTAATCATACGGATGTTAATGAACATACGATACTCTTCCACTTTACACCTGGATACATATTAAATAAACCAACTGTGCTATTACTGCTGTTCTTCGTTTCACAGTTAATGTGCAGGGTCTAACAAATTGACATTACCTAGTACTGGTTCTGAAAACAAATCTAATATATAATCATGACAAAAATATTTGTATGTATTTGATAGCAAGTCCCGGTGCAACTACATCGTCTTCTGGTGGCGGGAGTGGTTCGGGTGGTGGACAAGGTTCCGGTGGGTGTCCGCCATTTGACGTTTCGGTGTGCGATATGGATTGTGTGTCAATGGATTCCATGGGCTGCTTAAGCTGTGTGTGTCCGACATCAACAGGTAGTATTTTAACTAATCAATAAATCCAGAATAACCGAAAGCATTACTTAAAATATTGGTTAAGTGACCAGAAGATCTATGCTACCTAAACGCCAATTGAGCTATGTTTCAGCTATATCATGGCGATATATATTGTTAATTTTCAATGATGATGTGTTAACGTGCGACTTATTGATGTCTCTTTGATGTCTGTTATGTTGTTCAGGGGCAGATCCAGGCGCCCCACCCCCTTAAAATTGAAAAAAATATGTTTTTTTGGCGTAAAATCGTGATTTTTCAGTCGAAATACCCCCCAAAAAAAATTAAGTGCGCCCCCTCCTAACTTGAAATCATGGATCCGCCCTTGTTGTTACATCACTGTGATATTTTTCGATGCAACAATGTAGATGATAGTACTACCTTGGGTGGCATCAATTTTAAATGGCCATTTTCCATGCATATTGTGGTGGCGGGATGAAATTCAACATGCCCTTAGAGCAAATGATGTGCACTAGTAATGTTGGTATCAGTACAAATTGTCCTCCATAGAGTAACATATCGAATTAAGTTGTTGCATTTTGGGATATTTTTTAATGATCTGAAATTCAAGATGGCTACCATCATGATAGAATCACTCTGTTTTGTTGACATTTCCCATGGTTCACCCAACAAAGCTGAACTTCCCTTCCCCTGGTGGCGTATATGGGAAGCTTACAACACAGCATTTAAAATACCAATAATGTTTCTATACTACTATGATTTATTACAGCAAACCCGTCAGGAACAACAGCGAGCTCTGGGGGTCACGGAGCAGGTGGATGTCCTCCGTTCGATGTATCAGCGTGCGACCTTGACTGTGTTTCAATGGACTCAATGGGGTGTTTATCCTGTGTCTGTCAAGGAACCACAGGTAAACTCTTTTAATATAAGGGAGTGTAGGGTTATGATATTAAACGCCACTTTCAACAATATTTCACTTATATCGTGGCGGTCAGTTTGATTGGTGGAGGAAACTAGAGTACACAGAGAAAATCATCGACTAGCCGTAAGTCACTGACAATTTTTATCACATAGTGTTGTATCAATTGCACCTCGCCTGGATGGCATTCAACGTCAGTGGTGGTAGACACTGATTGCATAGCTACCTATACATCCAACTACCATGCGATCACGACCACGACGTCCCCTTTCATTAAGCAGTATTTGAACTTTGTTCATTGTGGAAACAAGTTCACAAACGATATATTGTGAAGAGCAAAATATGGACGCATTGCAGACACAGTGTACAAGTACAAGGGCGGATAATGGATTAGTTCTGGAAATATTTGGTCCCAGTGGCAATTTGTTATTTAATTCGTCCATCACATCTAGCGAACGCTATATTCGATGAAATTCTACACCGTTACGCTGAGCCTATGCCCCATTTCGATACCACTTGAATAGAGCGATTAAGTATCTCTCAACAAATGTCATACATGAATATGAAATTACTCACAATTACCAAATTTATTTATAGCTAGCACAGGAACTTCGAATTCGTCCACTTCAGGCAGTCAAGGATCAGGCCATGGTGCAGGTGGTTGTCCACCATTTGATGTATCAACGTGTGACATGACATGTGTCTCTATGGATTCTTCTGGTTGTCTCAGTTGCAAATGTCTTGCGACTACAGGTAAATTTATGGAAAATCACTTAAAGGTTTATTTTCCTCCAATCTATTTAACATTAGATTGAAGAATAGTTTGAAGATACCGAAAGGGTAATCAAAATCTGCAAATCGAAGAAGGACAGATAACACAATGGTCAAAAGCAAAAGGACAAACAAAGATCTACAAAGCATTACACATAAAACTAAATATCGAGCAACACGAACCCCACTAAAAATACGGTGGTAATCTCTGGTGCTCCAGAAGGGGGAGCAATTGGTTTTATTTTCTAATATATCGCACATGAGAATCTAACGGAACTCCTTAAGGGGTCACGTTCAAGTGACCTTTCGTGATTTATTAGAGCAGACCAATCGGGATGTGCATTACTCCGAGAATAGTACATACGTTGTAGTAGTTTGTTTTTAAATAAGGGTAATAACAAAATTACCGAAATTACAAAGGGAAAGTCAAAACTCATAAGTATATAAACAGACAAAATCAGTCAACAACCGGAAAACTGTGAAAACCGTAATGACCCTGACTTGGTACAGGCATTTCTAAAGAAATGGTGGGTTGAATCAGATTTTAAAGCGCCAAACCTCCCCCTTTCATTACGGCTCAAAGTTTCCGGCTGTCACTATAACAGTACAAAACACGTAAAACAGTTGTCAAAGCAGCACCAAACACAGTGAAGTAAATGTCAAAGACACTTTAAGAGAGTGATATTCTTAAATAGTATCCTCCTTTATTAATGTTCTGTATCATTTATTAGTTCCTCCCGTCACAGCAGTCACTTCCGGTACAACACAATCACCTGCTGGTGGTGGACAGGGCGCTGGTGGATGTCCTCCATTCGATGCATCGACATGTGATATGAGTTGTGTAGCGATGGATTCTAGTGGCTGTTTAAGTTGTAAATGTCCTGCAACTACAGGTGATTAGTTATTTTTAAATCGGATTAAAATTGAGTGTATTTGATTTTGCGGTAAAAATATCATTGATAAAATCTACGTAAAAGGGAGAATATCCATTGTCATCTGAGAAATATATACTTTGCAAATATCAACTCGTTCATGATGACGATCGTGCATTTGTTGTACCGCTGACTTCAACCTTGGAGCAACGTAGCCTTGTTTAAGTAGCTTTTACGTCAGCAGCTGCGATCTGCCCAGACAATCAATTTACAGGGCACACACCCTAGAATTATGTATGAGTTGTGAAATGTGAACTCCATAGGCTGGAGCAGCTTGATTTGTGCTACTGATCCATGAGAAATTGACTATTTGAAAAGTAAAGTCATCACGTTTGTCGTATAATTTTGTCATGTATCTTTCTCCATTGTCGAATTAAAATTTGAAGTTTAATAATAAACAAATATTCTAGTAACTTGTTTTAAAGAAAAATACTACTCTTAACTATTATCCTCTTGAATTGATATTCTGTTTTATTCAAAAACACTTTTTTGCATTAATTCATAGCTGCAAGCAACACAACTGTGACTTCCGGTACAACACAATCACCTGCTGGTGGTGGACAGGGCGCTGGTGGATGTCCTCCATTCGATGCATCGACATGTGATATGAGTTGTGTAGCAATGGATTCTAGTGGCTGTTTAAGTTGTAAATGTCCTGCAACTACAGGTGATTAGTTATTTTTAAATCGGATTAAAATTGAGTGTATTTGATTTTGCGGTAAAAATATCATTGATAAAATCTACGTAAAAGGGAGAATATCCATTGTCATCTGAGAAATATATACTTTGCAAATATCAACTCGTTCATGATGACGATCGTGCATTTGTTGTACCGCTGACTTCAACCTTGGAGCAACGTAGCCTTGTTTAAGTAGCTTTTACGTCAGCAGCTGCGATCTGCCCAGACAATCAATTTACAGGGCACACACCCTAGAATTATGTATGAGTTGTGAAATGTGAACTCCATAGGCTGGAGCAGCTTGATTTGTGCTACTGATCCATGAGAAATTGACTATTTGAAAAGTAAAGTCATCACGTTTGTCGTATAATTTTGTCATGTATCTTTCTCCATTGTCGAATTAAAATTTGAAGTTTAATAATAAACAAATATTCTAGTAACTTGTTTTAAAGAAAAATACTACTCTTAACTATTATCCTCTTGAATTGATATTCTGTTTTATTCAAAAACACTTTTTTGCATTAATTCATAGCTGCAAGCAACACAACTGTGACTTCCGGTACAACGCAAGCAACTGCTGGTGGTGGACAGGGTGCTGGTGGATGTCCTCCGTTCGATGTATCGACATGTGATATGAGTTGTGTAGCGATGGATTCTAGTGGCTGTCTAAGCTGCAACTGTCTTGCAACTACAGGTGAATATTTGTTTTGAAATCGCATTAAAATTCGGAGTATTTGCAAGAGGAATAAAATATAAATATGTGAAAAACGTTTGCAGACAATATGATAAGGGTGACGTATAGACCAAATCACTTTGAATAAACGCTAGAGAGAACCACATGGGCAACCCATGGACGCAGGCAACATTGGGAACAAGACGCAGAACAAACACAACAAAAAAACGATGATGACCATACATTCTTTGTACCACTGAGTTTAACTGTGGAACAACGTAACCTTGTTTGAGTAGCTTTTGTGTCAGCACCAGAGATCTGTCTTGAAAAACCACTTTACTGGGCACAAGCCCTCGAATTATGCATGGGTTGTGAAATGTGAAATCCATACGCTGGAGCAGCTGGAATATTGCTACTGATCAATGGGAAGTTGACAATTGGAAAGGTGAAGTCATTACGTTTGTCGTAGAGTTTTTTCATTTATCTTTTTCCGTTGTCGATTTAAAATTTGAAGCTTGTAGGTAAAAAAATATCCCAGTGGTTTGTTTTTAAGGAAGAATACTACTCTTAACTATTATCCTCTTTTATTTATGTTCTGTTTTATTACAAACACAATGTTTATTAATTCGTAGCTGTTCCCAACACAACAGTTACCTCCGGTACAACGCAAGCAGCTGCTGGTGGTGGACAGGGCGCTGGTGGTTGTCCTCCATTCGATGCATCGACATGTGACATGAGTTGTGTAGCAATGGATTCTAGTGGCTGTTTAAGTTGTAACTGTCCTGCATCTACAGGTGATTAGTTGTTTTCAAATCAGATTGACATGTAGTGTTTTTGATTTCTGGTAAAAACAATCTTGTGGGTGATAGAGGAAAGAAACTGAATTCTACGTAATAGCGAAAAGATTCATTGCCATCTGAGAAATAGATATTTTGTGACTATCAAGTCGTTCGTGATGACGACCTTGATTTGTTTGTACACATGCATTCAACCTTGGAGCATTTTAGCCTTAGCCTTGTTTGAATAGCTTTTACCTCAGCATCAGAGATCTGTCCAGAAAAGCATTTTTTCGGGAACAAGCTCTAAGATTGTGTATGAGTTGTGAAATGTGAACTCCATTCCCTGGAGCAGCTGAAATATTGCTACTGATCAATGAATAGTTATATATTGGAAAAGTGAGGTCATCACGTTTGTCGTAGAGATTTGTCATTTATGTTTCTTTGTTGGCGATTTAAAATTTGAAGCTTAATAATAAAAATCCTAGTTATTTGTTTTTGTAAAGGAATACTATTCCTGATGTTTTGTTTTTATTCAAGCACATTTTTTGTTATTAATTCACAGCTATAAGCAACACAACAGTCACTTCCGGTACAACACAATCACCTGCTGGAGGTGGACAGGGCGCTGGTGGATGTCCTCCGTTCGATGCATCGACATGTGATATGAGCTGTGTAGCGATGGATTCTAGTGGCTGTCTAGGTTGTAACTGTCCCTCATCTACAGGTGAATATTGGATATATGACAAATGTAGAATTTAGTTTATTTGAATACATTTATTGGTACAAAACAGGACTTATAAGGGACCGACCATTTATCTTGCAGGGGGGGGTTATGGTTTTTTGTTTCGTTCAGAAATGTTTTTTTCGGACAACACGAGAGTTAGACTATTCATTTTATTTTGTTGCGCAAAACGCGAATTTTTTTTCCAGAATCTAACATTAGGTTATATGACAACAACTCTGAATCACATTATTTTTTTTTCCTCCATATTTTTTTCAGCAACATTAGGAATCAGAATATTTTTTTTGCATCTGTCTATGATTTTTCTATTCGACCTTTGAACTGTTTCGACAGTGTGGAATTTTTTTGTTTTTCATTTCATCACCTTGATATTTGATTCTTGAAAAATTGAAGTAGCTTGTTTTTAGGAGAGCGATGTTCTTAAATATTATCCTCTTTTATAAATGTTCTGTATCATTTATTAGTTCCTCCCGCCACAACCGTCACTTCCGGTACAACACAATCATCTGCTGGTGGTGGACAGGGCGCTGGTGGATGTCCTTCGTTCGATGCATCGACATGTGATATGAGTTGTGTAGCGATGGATTCTAGTGGCTGTCTAAGCTGTCACTGCCCTGCGTCTACAGGTGAATATTTGTGATTTCACCCCAAGAGCTTTGTTACATTTTTTGAATTTGTAAAAATATAGAACACAAATATAATAAACATCAGAGAATAACGACCGGGCAAATCAAAAATGGACAATCCAGAGAAACTGGCAACATAGAAGAAAAACAAAATAAAACCACAACATAATATGTGTTGGACACCACTATGCGCAAACAGATACAATAATGTAAATAAGACATTATCTCTCTTACAAACAATTGAAGATAAAGACATCACAACACGAAACTCAGAACGTAAAGACACATAATAAGACAACATACAAAATGGAAAAGATGAGCAACACGGACCCCATAAAATATAGAATACTATAAATATGGTAAATAGTCGATGAAACTTTTTGAGGTCTCATTAGGGAACGACCATTTAACTTGAAGGGGGGGGGGGGGGGGTTATGGTTTTTTTCTAGAAAAATATTCTGATTCCCAATGTTGCTGAACAAAATATTCTGATGTTGGTGGAGGAAAAAAATATAATCTGATTCAGAGTTTTTGTCATATCATCTAATGTTAAATTCTGGAAAAATAATTTCGCGCTTTGCGCGACAAAAAAAAATAAATATTCAAGTTAAATGGTCGGTCCCTTATGGGATAAATTATAATGTAGTTTTAAAAGTATTGGGCTATGGACTAAGCTAAATATTGTGAGTTGTCGCCACTACTTCTCACCATGCATTTAGAAATAATGTCATTCTTTAGCCGCAACGGAAACAACACTTGACACAGAAAATGGTGGAAGCACATCATCTTCCGGTACCGGTGCTGGTGGACAGGGTGCAGGAGGATGTCCACCTTTTGATGCCTCTACGTGTGATTCGAGCTGTGTAGCGATGGACTCTGGTGGATGTCTAAGTTGTCATTGTCCTGCTACCACAGGTAAAGCTTAAAGAAGAGTTTGAAGATACCAAAGGGGTAATCAGAATCCGTATATCAAAGAAGAACAGACAACACAATGGCCAAAAGAAAAAGTACAAATGGACAAACAACGATCTGCAAAACATACACATAAAACTAAAGATCGACTAACATGAATCTCACTGAAAATCGGGGGTTAACTTATGTGCTCCGGAAGGTAGGTAGCTCCTGTTCCACAAGGGCGTCTGTCGTATTAATCTAGCTACAAACCCGGTGATAAGTCATGAATGAGGGAAGAACCGGGAAGAGACATTAATATTGATATATGGATATAGTTTAGTCATATCTTTTTTTTTCGATTTTTCAATTGGGTGTTGGACCTGTTTCGACATTGTCCTAAATTTTTTTATTATTCCCTCCGCCATTTTGATTACACAATATACACATAAAGTTCGTTGAATTTTACATTTCTTGACTCACAATGTATGATAAACTGTATGACTAATCATGTTAGTCAATTTTTAAAACAATTTCACTCATGTGCGAACACTTTACAGAGTTCATCCATGAGTTATTGCGTTGTTGTGTCCCTTGTGAAATTTCAACACAATAGGTAACATTATTTTGTTGCATTTTATCACTCGCTATCGCTCGGGGAGATTTTTGTATGAAGGTTTTATTCCGAAAGGTGTCGTATGCACTAAATTGGATAATGAAGTTTTTATTATCTTGTTAGAGCCCATTATTTGAAATTAACCCAATCGGAAGGAGGTGACCTTAGACGATTTTAGCTATCATGTTTAATAAGAGTAATAACAAAATTACCGAACTCCGAACAATCTTCCAAAGGGAAGGTCAAAACTCATATGTATATAAACAGACAAAATCAGTCAACAACCGGAAAACTGTGAAAATCGTAATGACCCTGACTTGGTACAGGCATTTCTAAAGAAATGCTGGGTTGAATCAGATTTTAAAGCGCCAAACCTCCCGCTTTCATTACGGCTCAAAGGTTCTGGCTGTCACTATAACAGTATTTATAACAATACTAGAACAAAACAGGTAAAACAGTTGTCAAAGCAGCACCAAACTCAGTGAAGTAAATGTCAAAGACACTTTAAGAAATGGTGGGTTGAATCAGATTTTAAAGTTTAAATTAGGCCCTTTGGTTTTATTACTCCCATTTTCTTAACATTATTTGGCTTTCCAATATATTAATTTTGAGCGTACATTATGAATGTTATTCCAGAAACGCGTTGTGTGCACTAAACTTGATATCTACCTTTCTATTAATATAATTATACTTGTTCTGACAATTACGGCGACATAAAATATCACAATCAAAGGATAAAGTCAAAATCAAATTACGATCCGAATGAACATGACAACAGTAATGAAAACATCAAAACCGGACCAAACGCATTATAAATTGGAAAACACGATCTTGTTCCCGAACAAAAGATCAAATTAGGAAGGTTCTGTTGTCATTCGAGTGTATTTTCGTGTCCTTTTTCCAGACCTAATTGTGTTCCTTCTTGTTATTTTTAAAAACATATTATAGTAAAGATATATTTAAATATTATTTTAGTCGCACCTGCTACAACAGTCACCGGAACAGTAAGTGTTAGTACAACACCATCATCTGGAACAGGACAAGGGGCTGGTGGTTGTCCAGCATTTGATGCCTCAACCTGCGACATGAGCTGTGTATCCATGAACTCTAATGGCTGTCTTAGCTGTAATTGTCCGGTAACTACTGGTAACTATAATGGCTATTTATCTTATATACTTAACTGCATCTGTGGTGAAATGATTAGCGTGTTTAACTCGAGTGTGGTTGGTCGTGGGTTCGAGCACGGTCGGGTCAAACCGAAGACTATTAAATTGGTATTTGCATAAGCTAGTACTATTAAAATTCAGAGTGTTGGTCTAGAACAAAGCGGACCTCGGCATCATCATCGCATCGAAAGGTAAGGTAAGATATACCTGAACAATTGGTCAATTGGCTTAAAACACAGCAAGCACTCACTCACTCTTTATATACTTTGTCTCATTACCTTGAGAATGTTGTTTTTTAATCGAAAGGTAATCAGAAGTCGTAAATAGAATGACAGACAATACAATCGCCAAAAGAAAAAGTACAAAACACTACACAGAAAACTAGATTGATCAACATCAGACCCACTAAAAATATGGGGAGTATTTAGGTGCTCTGGAAGGGCAAGTAGATCCTGTTCCACTAGTGGCATCCTTGAAAGCAACTATCCACACAAAAAAACATAATTTTATTCTTTTTTATATGGATCAATCGTTGATATTTCGCAAATATGAAATGAATTTATTTCTGTTTTGATGCACCCCTCACTGTGTAGATAAGCTTTAGATCAATTATCCATCTCTTCCCGGTTGTTATCGTTTATCAAGGAGATACCATTTACGCTGTACCTATTTAAATTTTCAGAGTATATTTCTAAAACATTGTGTCTTTCTTAATGGAATACAAAAACAAAAACAAAACATTTAGCGTATTTATATAATTTATTTCATTCACTTCAACGAAAATAGAAAACAAACGGATTTCAATTAACAGAGAAGGGGTCGTTTTCAAATATTCCTGTAAAATACAATATTATACCTACTTTGATTTATTAAGGTAATCGTTAAAAGCTAAGAATTACAAGAAAATGCTTGAAGATCCCAAAGATGCATTCAGAAGTTATAAATTGAAGAAGCACAGATAGACAATGACATCGCCAAATGAAAAAGGTTAAAGGTCAATGTTCTACATAACACTACACAGAGAAAAAAAAAGATTGAGGAACACAAACCCCACAGTTTCCTTGAAGTACAGTGTGTGAGTGATTGTTGTTTAACGCTAATTCAGCAATTTGTCAACTATGTCATGGCGAGAACAAGTTGATTTTCAATAAGGATAATAACAAAATTACCGAACTCCGAACAATCTTCCAAATGAAAGTCAAAACTCATAAGTATATAAATAGACAAAATCAGTTACCAACCGGAAAACTGCGAAAACCGTAATGACCCTGACTTGGTACAGACATTTCCAAAGAAATGGTGAGTTGAATCAGATTGTACGGCGCCAAACCTCCCGCTTTCATTACGGTTCAAAGGTTCAATGAGATGATGATGAGGTCCGCTTTGTTCTAGACCAACATGCTGAGTTGGATTTTTATAGTTCTAGCTAACTAAAGCAACGGTCCGCGGGTAGAGATGTCGCTCCACTAGGACACATTATTCTGATTCCGAGCCAACCAATCTTTGCTCTTTCTCCTTATTGCTGTGTGCTTAGCGGAGAAGCAACAAATACCAATTTTATAGTCTTTAGTATGAACCTACAGGGGATCGAACCCACGATCTACCGCACTCGAGGCGAGCACGCTGACCGTTACGCCACCGGTGCGGTTCCTTGAAGTACAGTTCAAGGATAGATTAATATTTGAACTTAGTATAATGTTGTTTTATTGTGTTTTTTTTTATTGAAAATTGTTAGCTGTACCTACCACCACCACCATGGCAGCAGCAACTACAACAGTTGGTGTCACTTCTACCCAAGATGCATCTGGTGGAGCTGGCGGATGTCCTCCCTTTGACGTCTCAACATGTGACATCAGCTGTGTGACAATGGATGCTGGTGGATGTCTTGGCTGTAAATGTCGAACAACAACAGCATGTAATTAGATAATTATTGTGAATACATTACTTTCGTGATATACCAATTTTCGTGGATTTCGTATATAGCATTAAACCACGAAATTAAGAATTCAACGAATATCGGTCACCATTTAAATATGTACTGAATACAGAAGGGGACCAATGACTTTACATATTATCGAAAATTCTATTTTCCCCAAGCCACGAAAATTGGAATAGGCGAATACACAAACAAAATATTTGCTATAATAAAAGTGTGAGTTCACCCCCGGTTTTTAGTGGGGTTCGTGTTACTCGATCTTTAGTTTTATATGCATGTTTTGTTGATCGTTGTTTGTCCTTTTGTACCTTTTCATTTTGCCATTGTGTTGTCTGTTCTTCTTCGATATACGGATTCTGATTGCCCCTTCAGTATCTTCAAGCTCTTCTTAGTGTGCATGACGCGTTTCTGGAATAACCTTCTACGGGTAAGATCAAAGTTGAATGATTGGAAAGCCCAATAATTAAAGTCTCTTGAAGCATGAAAAACGAATTTCAATAATCTGTTATGATTACCAGTACCTGAAGGAGATTGGTCTTTGTTTTGGTAAATTACATTATCTAGGTACTGTAAATTTCAAACACAAATCATTTTTATTTTATTTTTTATTTACAATCTGAAAAGTGTAAAAATGTAATCTGAAATAATGTTCAAGTTGTTGGTGGCTTGTCAGTATTTGGTAGAAGAAGTTGAAATGTCTACATTGGCTATCAGATAAGTATAAATAGATAGACCCTTTCACAATAACTGGGGTCCTGTATTCATTCGTGACATTTGTGAGTGATAATAATACCTTTTCCCGTAAAATTACGTCATAGGACAATTAGATAAAAAAAATACAATTGTCCGCGAAATCGTCATTTTTTCACTCATAAATGTCCCCGATGAATGTAGGACCGTCGCTATCGTCAAAGGGTCAATTAACATTTTTTTTATTGCTTATTCCAGCAACATCAGCAAAGCATGTTGTCTATACAGCAAAACCAACAATAACGCCATTACCAGCAACACAAGCGCCACCTACTACAGTTGCAACGTCATCGACGACGACAGCAGATTCGAACGTGTGTCCGCCAATCAGATGCGTCGCCCCATGTAATGTCGGGATTACATTCGGCCCAGATAACTGCCCTATTTGTAAATGTAAAAATTAAATCAGCATTGTTTAAAATATACAAAAAATATCTTGAAACTGTGAATGCAAAATTAAATTCAACTGTTAGTGCTATTTTTATTGTCATAAACAGAAATTTTAAATTAGATATTGTAACTTTAAAGTTTGAATTACATGTAATATGTTTTGATTCCTCTTACTTATTTTTCTTATGTGTGTGGTGTGGGGGGGGGGGGGGGGGGGGGGGGGGGAGGGTGTCCATGAGGAATTAGTGAGCAGTAATTCAGCAATATTCATGATAAAAACATGTTTACATGCAATAAATGTTTAGGGTAGAATCTACTTTGACGGACCTCTGATGTTGTAATAACCAACTCGCATGACCCTTAACCTTTCATTTCGTTACCATGCGGATATGACACTAAAGTAGCAGTACTCCAATGTTTATATAGGCAACAAATAAGCATTTGAACAGCTGTTTTGCTTGCTACAAGAGAAAAAGAGAGATGATGGTTAAGGTAGTCCAATGTTACCTCGGAACGAACTACGATATACCAGTCCAAGCAAAAACAGTTCAATGGGAGCTGCGAACAAGTTGCAACTTGCAAATAGCATCACATTCTACAAACATGGATAAGATTAGAAATATTAGCATATAATGGACCACTAACCACCACTTCTACCAAAATGATACTTGTTAGTAAATGATGCAAATTGTCGTACGGGCAAGGACAGCGTTTCATTTCTCTATTTATTCATTCGTCAAACATAACCATCAAAGAAATTTTTACTCTGCTGCGAAAGAATTTAGTCTTATTTATAGTCGCCTGTATTTCCTATATTATTACAATACGTTACAAAATATAGATACAAAATTAATCCTGAAATTCCTCGACAAATGGGGGAACATAAGACAATTGTTTCGGTTTTTTTTTGTTGTTTTTTTTGTCATCACAACAATAAGAAACGCTAAAAGATACAGAATGGGTAACCAGGAGCCGTAAATCGCAGTCAAACACAATAATAGTCAAACAAAAAAAGGACAAACAGACAAAAAATGGTGCCCCGGAAGGGTAAGCAGTTCCCGCTCCACCGGTGGCACATGTCGCGTTACTTTAGTTGAAAATGCATGTGATAAACCTCACAAGTGGACAGAATGGCGGGATTGTGACTATAACAGATGGAAAATAAACATTAGAGAATAACGAAGGGGCAATCAAAAATGAACAATCCAGAGAAACTGGAACATCTGTAAGGCATATTTCCGTAACGGTTAATAAAGTCATAATGGCGACCGTAAAACTTTCCTCCTGCTTAAATATGCTTCATTTGTTATTAGTAATGGTAAATTTGCTTCATTTACATGTAGAAATAGTAATAGCTCGAAAAGACCAAAGGGATAATCAGAATCCGTAAATTGAAGGATAGACAACACAATGGTCAAAAGAAAATAGACAAAATGACAAACAATGATCTACAAAAAACTACACAGAAAACTACAGATCTAGCAACACGAATCCAACTTATACTGGGGGTAAGCTCAGTGCTCTGGAAGGGTGAGCAATTCCTGCTCCACCAGTTACACCTGTCATCATATAATGTGTTAGTATAATCATATTCGTTCAGATCTCAATTGCAAAAAGATTCGGAAAGATTATTTTGTAGTTTAATTCTAAACAAATCATAGGTGAATTATTCCAATGAATACAACAGCCATCCAGAGAAAGTGTTGTCATTATTTCCATCTATTGTTCCACTTCCACTTGTAGTACGTATCCACACATGTTGGTCTTTATGCACCTGAAATTATTAAAAAGGATTTGTTGGTGGCTTAATTGCTAGTTGAGAAAATCACGGAACATGTACTTCTCGTCTTTCATTATTCCTCCCTGTAAGACTCTACAAAGACAAGAATTGTGCGACTCTAACGACTGGAACCGACTAGCACATCCTATTGTTATGAGTGGCTCGTTTGAAACATTCAATGCAAGTGTCTCCTCTATCAAATACTAGTTTTTGCGCCTCAGGATGTACTTGGCAACTTCAGGGTGTTAAAAGTCTCCATATCTAATTCTGATTTCTGAAACGTCATCTTCATCTGAGAAACAGGCTACTGGACCAGGGCTATAAAAAGATTCGCCTTATTCGATCTCTTAAAAAGTTTATATTCCGATACCAAGATCTTGTCGAAATATATTCCGTCTCTGCAGAAAAAATTATAAGCGATGCATTTTCATATATATGAAAATGTATAAAGATAAAGAAGTCAACAAATGTCAAGGATATTTTTTTTGACAATGTGTGACGTAAAAATATTTTTGACATTTACGTCACCGAATATGGTACTGCTTTGACAACTATTTTACCCATTTTGTTCCTGTATTTAAATACTGTTATAGTGACAGCCGGAACCTTTGAACAGTAATGAGAGCGGGAGGTTTGGCGCCTTAAAATTTGATTCAACCCACCATTTCTTTAGAAATGCCTGTACCAAGTCAGGGTCATTACGGTTTTCACAGTTTTCCGGTTGTTGACTGTTTTGTCTGTTTATATAATTATGAGGTTTGACTTTCCCTTTGTAAGATTGTTCGGAGTTCGGTAATTTTGTTATTACCCTTATCTACGGTTAGAAACGTAAATAACATGATATCCACATGCACCACGTCTTACCTCTACCACTATTGTCTGTGACGCACTTCCGTAGTCAGCGTCTCCGTCATTAGCAACATCAGCATGCGCATAGCCATATACTGTTCCACCAATCGTAAGCTCGGTAGATTCATATTGAGCAACTGCCGTTGTCCATGTAAAAACATACATACCAGACAATGGTGCGGTAAACATGCCACTCTGATGGTCATATGCTGAGGACGTATCGGTCACAACCTACAAAGTATGATGCAAGCCTCATAAATATCATCTGAGTTCCTAAATTGTGTAATTATTATTAAAACTAATGTTCTCGTCCCTAAGTCATTGGTGACCTTATAAAGCCGATTTTGGCTATTGTGTTTAGACCCTTTGGATTTCGTGTTCCGAAAGACTTTTATATTGTCTTGTAAGCGTGATGTATTACCTTCCCAAATAATGTTCCTTAGCAAATTTATCGATGGTAAACGTGCTAGCGTCGAGTGCGGTAGATCATGGGTTCGACCCCTGGTCAGATCAACACAAAGTCTATAAAATTGGTATTTGTTGGTTAGAACTACACTAAGCATGCATCATGAAGGAGTTAAAACAAAGACGGGTTCGCATTGATTCTGGATAATGTGTCCGAGTGGAGCGACATGTCTATCCGCAGTTTTAGTGAGCTAGCGCTAACAAAATCCACCTATAAGTGTGTTGGTCTTCCAAACTTGTGCAGCAATATACCAGCTTCTCCTGCATATGGTGTTTACATCTCGCAATTGATTCGCTATGCAAGGGCCAGTAGCAATTATTCTGATTTCCTGAAACGTCATCTTCATCTGAGAAACAGGCTACTGGACCAGGGCTATAAAAAGATTCGCCTTATTCGATCTCGTAAAAAGTTTATATTCCGATACCAATATCTTGTCGAAATATATTCCGTCTCTGCAGAAAAAATTATAAGCGATGCATTTTCAGATAGTGAAGATAAAGAAATCAAAAATGTCAAGAATTTTTTTGTCAATGTGTGACGTAAAAATATTTTTGACATTTACGTCACCGAATATGGTACTGCTTTGACAACTATTTTACCTATTTTGTTCCTGTATATAAATACTGTTACAGTGACAGCGGAACCTTTGAACCGTAATGAGAGCGGGAGGTTTGGCGCCTTAAAATCTGATTCAACCCACCATTTCTTTAGAAATGCCTGTACCAAGTCAGGGTCATTACGGTTTTCACAGTTTTCCGGTTGTTGACTGATTTTGTCTGTTTATATAATTATGAGTTTTGACTTTTCCTTTGTAAGATTGTTCGGAGTTCGGTAATTTTGTTATTACCTTTATTATCTAGTACATGACGGAAATCATTATCATCTCATTGATTGCAAAGGGGTAAGCAGAAGCCGTAATTAGAAGAATGACAGACAATACAATGACCCAAAGAAAAAGGCCAACCGTGATCAACAAAAAATGCTCAGAAAATTAAAGATCGAGAAATACGAACCCCGCTAAAAACCGGGGGTGAACTCATGTGCTCCGGAAGGGAAAGAAGTTCCTGCTCCACATGTGGCACCCATCTTGTTACTTTTGTACTTTGTTCTCACCATGATATTACTCATTTGGCGTTAAACAACAATCATTTACTCACTATACCTTGTCAAACGGTATTGTCTGATGGACGCGTAGTCCTGTCAAATGTTTGGTAAGTCTTGTAGAAAATGCCACTTCTGCCGGACTGTAGTTTGAAAGCCTTTTATTAACTGAAAACAATAAAGAATTTACTGTACGTGATCATGCAATTATTCTATATGTTTTGAGTCCTATTCGTTTTAAACTGGGTGGCAATATTTAAACTGGCTGGCAATATTTAAACTGGGTGGCAATATTTAAACTGACTGGCAATATTTAAACTGGGAGGCAATATTTAAACTGGGAGGCAATATTTAAACTGGGTGGCAATATTTAAACTGGGAGGCAATATTTAAACTGGGTGACAATATTTAAACTGGGTGGCAATATTTAAATGTGTCATTGGTTGATTGGTGTTTAACTTCAAGTGAACACTCTCGACTATATGGGATAGGGTAATAGTGTTTAACGCCACTTTCAACAATATTCAGTTATATCGTGGCGGTCAGCTTTATTGGTGGAGGAAACAGGAATACACGGAGAAAACCACAGACCTGTCGCAAGTCACCGACAAACTTTATCACATAAAGTTGCATTGAGTACACCCCTCTTGAGAAGGATGCGAACTCACAGCGTTATTGGTGAAAGGTACAGATTGCAAAGGTAATTATAAATCCAACTACCATACGATCATAACCACCCCCTCAATATCGGCTATATTGAATGGATAGATGGATTGTTGTTTAACGACAAGTGATAAATCTCGGCTATATTTAATGGATTGATTGCTTGCTTAAAGACATTTGAGGAATATTGGTTGTACCCGATTGATTGATTGATTGATTGATTGATTGATGACAATTGAATAATATCTGCTGTGATCGATTGATTAATTGTTAATTAATGTCAAGTGAACCATCTCGGCTATGTTTACTTGATTGATTGATGTTTAACTCCAGTGAACAATCTTGGATATATATTCAAAGTTTACCATTAAGCGAACAATCTCAACTATAGTCAATTAATTCATTGATAGTTGCTTATCAGTCTCGGCTCTACTCAAGCTCAAGCAAACAATGGCGACACCATTCAAAGTTATTAATCATCAGTTGACCAATTTCAGCTCAATTGATTCCTTGTTGTTTAAAGTCACGTGAACAACAGGCATTCATTTCCGTTCAATTCTAGTGATTTTATTGTTCTGTACAATATCGATTAAAACATATCTTGTTGGGGCCGTCGTGGCCGTGGTCGTATGGTAGTTGGATTTCCAACTACCTATGCAATCAGTGCCTATCACCACTGATGTGAGTTCGATTCTCAATCAGGGCGAGGTGTACAACATTATGTGATAAAGTTTGTCAGTGACTTGCGATAGATCGGTGGTTTTCTCTGGGTCCTCCGGTTTCCTTCACCAATAAAACTGACCGCCACGATATAACTGAAATATTGTTGAAAGTGGCGTTAAACACCATCAAACAAACAAACAAACAAATTGAAATATTGTTGAAAGTGGCGTTAGACAACATACCCCTTTGATTAAAGCAATGTAATTAATATACCTCCTTGATTACAATTTCCCAAGATTCTGATTCTGTTTTCGACAGCCACAAGTCGTTCTTTCAGGTCCATATTTGTCTGTTCGGTCATTTCTAATCTTTGTGTCAACAGATCATTTCGTATTTCGGATTTCTCTAATTTTGAAATAATATTTTCTAACATGCCACGCATAGACAATAAGTCTTGTTGAAGTGTTTCATTCGGAACATCATGTGTTGCCTTAGTAACCGTCCCAAAGATCAACAACACCAACAAACACTTATACATTTTTAGTTGTTCAATAATTGGTACAAATAAAATATTCCGGGTTTCAATTTTACAACACCTGATTGTACATGTGATAAGAACTGTTATCTCTGTATTTCTGTCAAACCAAACACGATATATCAGTGAAATAATATGTAAGGCACAGTAGCGTTAGGGACCGTCCATTTAATTTTAGGAGAGCTATGTTTATTCTTCCGTTTTGATGCGTTTTCTATGTCAGACAAGCCATAAAGACAGCTGTGCGTGACCTTGTCCTACATGGTATTGTCAGCCAATCAAATTGGCCGAGTATAATCAATGGAGTCCGCTTCTACGACTGCTGTAGTATTATAAGTTGTCGTCTTAGTAGATCTAAAAAAGCTTCAAATATCAATTTTACCTGAATTTTAACTGATTTCCCCTAATTGATTTAATGCGATTTAAAAAAGTGTGTATTTACTGCATTGCACGTGGCGCTGTAATATTTTGTGTAGTAAACATGACATTGACATGCGAATGAATGAATGAAGTTGAAACGGAAGAAACAGGTACTTGCACTCGTCCTTATTGAAGATCAGGGATTTCTTCCACTCGTGAGAGAAATTCAGCGTCTTTCCACTCGTTCCGCTACGCTCCACTCGTGAAAAGAGGGAATTTCTCACACTCGTGGAAGAAATCTCAGATCTTCAATAGGGACTCGTGTAAGAACCTATTATTCTTCCGTAAATGGCCGTTTTCGGGTTGAGACGACCGAGTTAAGACGAGTGCACGTGCACTCGTCTTTACTCGTTGTGACATCCAATCAGAACGCCTCTAACAAGAAAAAATCATTTGAATATATATCTTAAGCCGGGAATGTCACATTATATACCCTGTCTGATAGCTGAATAACAGATATATTACGGATTTAACCATTGTTTTTTTTTCAAATACAAACCCCAACCGTATTATATTTATTTGTGTCTTTTATTTTAATTTTTTCGTATTTCTAGATGTCCTTTTCCGTACCTTTGACGTCATTCTTCAATGACGTCAAAATATGTGTCACGTCATATTTCATGTATGGGGTTTCTCATGAAGGAAAATACTGTATTTTCAATAAAATATTAGTGAGAAAAGCTCAAATATCAGTAGAAAGCTACTTAGTTTATCAATCGGTGTCACAAAAGTCAATTTTATGTGATCAATGTGTATTTCATAGCGCTCAATTTTATGATATTGATCTGATAATTTATGCAAATTAGTTACTGATCAATGGCGGGGGTCTCTAGGAGTTCGCGAAGTGAAAGTTGTTGGTTTACGGAAGAAATAGGTATTTACATGCGTTGTTGGGAAAGCCCGGGTGGTCTTCCACTCGTGATATAAATTTGTGTTTCTTTTCGCTCGTTTCGCTGCGCTCCACTCGCGAAAAAACATAACATTTCTATCACTCGTGGAAGATCACCCGGTCTTTCCCAAGAACGTATGTAAGAACCTATTAATCTTCACACGAAGCAAAAAGCAGATTATTATTTTTCTTTGGAAAATTAGTATTTTTTAAATGTTACCAAAAATTTCACATTGAAAACTGCAGGAGGATATTATTTGTATTTTGCACCTTTCATAACAATTTTTTTTCTATTCATCTAGAAAATGTGTCGACATTATTTTTTTTTCAAAAGAAAAACATACCCCCCTTAGAAGTTTTATGGTAGTTGCCTTGTATTGTGAAGACAGTAGTAGTTCGTGATGTTAGATTGCTCATTCTTGCATGGTTGTCCGTTCGGTTTTCTCTAACGTTTATTCACGTGCAAAGAGCATGGCATTCTCAATGATTGGACAGTCTTCAAACATGGAACCTCCTTTCACGTCCATTCGTAAGGCCGAGTTGGGTATTTGAACAGTTATTCCCAAGGTATGTAGGACACGTGGCAATGTCCAGTAAATATTGGTTTGGTATACAATATTGGTGTATTGACGGTAAATATAGAATTTATGTGGCAAGGCTTAGAAACGGGAGAAAGACGAGCTTTTAGCGAGTCTTTCCATCCGTTTTGTGCCGAGACACATAAATTATATATTTACAGTCAATACACAAACATTGTATTTATCCTGCAATAAAATTTGCCAAAAAAAATTGTTATTCAATTTAATAATAAAAAAAGATAACGGAAACCTTATTGACACCTCAATGGTAGTTCCGGTAAGTGGCTTAATAGCGTTATTGGGCTAATATAAAATGTGTTATTGTGACAGGGTGTGGCTTAATAGCTTTATTAGGCCAATGTGAAAAGTGTTATTATGACATTGTCATAATAAAGCAACAGATTATTTCAACCCATTTATTATGACAAAAAATAACCCAATTACAGGATAAAAGGTAATTCATTACTAGACCAAATGACCAGTAGGAATCTGAGCATCTCATCTGTGGAGTATGTGAATGTCTTGTAAACTTGATGCTGTGTCTAGTAATTCGTACTCCTTTACTGGACCGAATATCCATTCAACTTCAATTTCCCTTGGGAAACACTGTATTTGAATCATAGTTTGCATAAACGGTAGCAAATGGGATTGGACACACGTTATTACAACAGTAGTGAAGTCCTGTCCCTATTACAACAATGTAAACAAAATAAATGATAGCACATAATGGCGATAATTATACAAATAAACTTTACAATATATGATATATATTTAAACGAGAATAATAAAAAAAAAATAAGGTAAAATAAAATGCTCAAAACTTCAAGACAAATGGATAGGTAAGAAAAATGATTTCAAACAGAAAATTTGAATCATAGCGAACAACTGGCGGACTTCCGTTTAGAGTGAGTGAGTGAGTAATTATTACTTAGCGCCAAATGAGCAATTTTTCAGTTATACCATGGCGAGACAAGTCATTTTCAATAAACTAATGATGATGTGCGCTTTGTTCTAGACCAACATGCTGAGTTGGATTTTTACAGCGCTAGCTCACTGAAACAACAGCATGTGTACGGGTAGACATGTCGCTCCACTCGGACACATTATTCTGATTCCGAGCCAACCAGTCTTTGCTCTTTCTCTTTAATGCTGGGTGCTTAGCGGAGGAGCAACAAATACCAATTTTATAGTCTTTGGTTTCACCCAACCGGGGCTCGAACCCACGATCAACCGCACTCGAGGGAAGCAACGCTAACCACTACACCACCGATGCGGTCCGTCCGCTTAGAAGGTTCGGGCCTATTTCTATGCCCAGGAGCAGAAAAAAACGAGTTGTGTATTTGAGTGAACTCATAGTGCACAACTATAGAGGACATCTGTACTGGAGGGTTTACAAAATACCCATTTTCATCAGCAAAAAAAATTTGTCCCCAAGCTATACCTCGGTCTTTGCGGGCCTGGGACGGCAATTTAATTCATGACGAGAACAAATGCCGGCACAAACAATAAATCACGTCGATAAAATTATGACGAACAGTCGAACGAACTAACGAATAGAAGTTGTCCTTAACACAATGATTTATTCTTGAGGAGATGGTGGATGGAGTCGGAAGTTTGTAGTGGCGTGATCGTTTGGAAGTTGGATTTACAACTACCTATGCAATCAGTGCCTATCACCACAGATATTGTGAGTTTGAATCTCTATCAGGGCAAGGTGCACAACACTATGTGATCAAGTTTGTCAATTACTTGCGACAGGTCAGTGATATTTTCCGGGTCCTTTTTATTCCTCCACCAATAAAACTGACCGTCAGGATATAACTGAAATATTGTTTTCACTTCATTAAATCATAAAGTTGTTGTATAGCATATATATACTCAATAGAATAAGTTGATCCGGGGTTATATAAAGACAGGCACTAGGATTCTCCACTGATGAGGCTCCTCCCAATCCTCCATCCTCACGACCTCAAGGAAAGCAGCGCGTTATGACATCATATGGACCCTCACGATCGGGTAGAATATTATGAAGCAGTCATATTTATAGGCTACAGCCTGTCAAGCCTATAGGTAAATCAGGCGCTGGCCATATATTTTATGCAGCACCAATGTAACTTCATGAAAATTTATGGAGCCAAATATCACATGATGGTGTGAAATTACTAATTAATTTCTTTTAGGTTTTCTACTTGTGTTTTTTCGAGCCTACCTGGCCATTTTATCTTAAGTTTAACCTTTCCAAGACCATATATTTTCTGAAACCTACATGATTCCTCTACGTTCTGTCAAAATATCAGGGCATGTTTAAAATCTTGCAGTGAAATGCCGTGCTACGGAAAACACCTACTCTAAAAATAGTTCGGTCATCCCCCCAAGAAATTCAGTATTTATAGGTCATGAATAAAATCATCTATAGAGGTATTAAAATACAACTAAGTTCATCAAATTTGGGCTCAAATTAATCCCTATATATTTAACTTCAATTATCAATTTTAATTAGTCCATTCCATTCAGTAGTTTTCACAATGCTACAAAGTGAAAGGAACTTTTTTCTTGAAAAGGAACTACTTTCGTATGTTCTAAGCTCTGATTGATGAATTAGTGGTTTGACACCTGATAATCCCTATATCCACCCGCCCCTCCAAAAAAACAAAACAAAAACAAAAACAAAACAAAACAAAAATAAAACACATAAACACTCTAATATAACGTGACATGAAAGTTGCAAAAATGAATTAATCTTATCCCGGAGTTTTCAACAAAAAAATTCTGATAAAATTTGAAGAAAATATACCGATTTTTCGTGTCTCTAAATAATAGTCTGATTTTTATTTCGTATGAACAAAAAATGTCTTATTTCTCCCAGCTTGTTAGGGGAACATATCGCCTAAAATTAATTTGTCGTCCCCGAAGCAACAATCACTCATTATTTGTTGGGAACGGCCTGTTGACAACATTTTGTCAAATTCCCACGGGTTTTATACGTGTAAGTATAAAAAACAGTACTATTGAAACAAAAGAAGCGGCCCGTATTGGAAATAACGGGTTTCTTTTACCGCATGAGTACTCATGTGAAGGCCGAGGTGCGTAGCACCAAGACCGTCACCTGAGCAAGTGCACCTGAGTACGAATGCGGAAAAAGAAACCCGTTATAGCCAATACGGGCAAATTCTTTTGTTTCAATAATAAATTATATAATGTATCTAACTTGTACAATAATAGTGTTGTTGAAAAAATAAATGGTATGGCCTATATTTTTACACTTTTAATGTTTAGAAAGTCAAATAAGACAACAATTAACAAAAATAAAACGACAAATTTTTATCGGTCAACGTCCTTTCGATTCTCGGTTATACATTTGTATTTAGATGTTTCAAGGTCTTTCAAATGAAAAGAATCGTTTATATTTAGATATTTCAAGGTCTTTCAAGTGAAAAGAATCGTTTATATTTAGATATTTCAAGGTCTTTCAAGTGAAAAGAATCGTTTATATTTAGATATTTCAAGATCTTTCAAGTGAAAAGAATCGTTTATATTTAGATATTTCAAGGTCTTTCAAGTAAAAAAAATCGTTTATATTTAGATATTTCAAGGTCTTTCAAGTGTCCCAAATCTGCACCTGTGGTCTGTCTGATTTGTTATCATTACTTGCGGTCGGTTCGTGAGATGTTTTTGTATTGCGAGAATACATTTTAAAAGTTCACATACTCGTCAGTTCTGAACATAAATCATGCCAGATCTGAAATACTTGTATCGTGTCTTGTATATTGCTTTTTTAAACAAATTGTTGGTATTTTTTTTAACAAAGCTTACTATCAAGAGTCATATACACTAATTATAGAATATAGCAGTGTGGTCACCGTAGCTGAGTGGTTAGATGGAAGTTTTGAACGTCAAAGTAGACTTGAAAAAGCCCAACAGTGGTTCGATACCCGAAAGTCCCAAAATATGTTTAACACGTTTTTAAGCCTAAAACAGTAAAATGTTAAAGTTCATAAATCCAGTGATATATTCATATATCCAGTGGTAGATTGAATACTAGAGCATTTGATCTTGATAATATTTTTAAGAGTCTTCAGTGTGAGAAACTCCAACTTAAATTTTCAAAAGTTCATAAAAAGAGTGTAAATTTTGCTGTATTGTCTGAGTTGGGTAGATTCCCTCTACACTTTAATATTGTGATTTCACTGGTGAAATATTGGTATAGATTAGTAAACCTTTCAAATGAATCTAAGTTATTACATGATGCTTATATATGTAGTAAAAATGTTGCTAATGAAGGCAAACAATCATGGTTTTTATTTACTGAAAAATTGTTAAAGTTTATTGGTATTCAGGATAAATTTAGATTTTTTAAATTTCACAAATTTACAAAAACTTGTAAAAAACTGTTACATGAAAAATATGTAAAAAATTAGTATATAAAGAAAAATAGTATTTTGGATGGTAAATTAACCTCTTATTTCAAATTAATACAAAATTTTGGTTTTGAGAGATACCTTTCATATACTAGAAATTTTGAATATAGGAGATCTATATGTAAATTACGTATTTCAGCCCATAAATTAAATATAGAAGTTGGGCGTTATAATAAGACTCCTAGAAATGAACGTTTCTGCCAAAAATGTAAAACCGGTGAGATAGAAGATGAAATGCATTTTTTACTTTTATGCAATCATTTTGAAACTGATAGGAAAAATATTTTAGATTTAGTGGCGGGTGAAGTTAAAAATTTCCATACACTCATTTGTGAGAACAATTTTTTTTTTTTTAATGAATAATGAAAATATCTCAATACTTAATACAGTGGGCAAATTTATCAAAGATAATTTGTATTAATGACAGCAATCTAGCAACAAATACAACATGGTTATTGTTTATTACTTGTCAGTTTATAACTTTTAATATGTTGTGATAAATATGTGTAGCTGTACTCTATATAATTATGATTCTTTCTTTGTATGTTTGTACTTTTAATGCCCTTATGGGGCCCATGATTTGGAAATATCTTGTATCTTGTATCTATATTCAAGAACAAAAGAATAAACTGTAGATTCTTAAAAATAATCCACTGTTCAAACAATAGTGTGACGTCAGAGAAATGTATTATGTATAGGAGAATGTCCAAGTAACTCTCCATTCCTTAAAAATAATGGAGCCGAGTATCTAAAGTATAAAGAGAACAATAACTCCGCCCCTGTCCACATTGTTCATAACTCTCCATTCCTTGAAAATAATGGAGAGTTTAGACAATAGATTTACATCACAGGTGGATTTTAATACATCTGAAGATGTGCTGATATACGGGAAATAGTACACGATCACACCGGTTTCGATCCAAGAATTTAGAATAAATCAATCACGGAAATGATTACGTAGTACACACAGATGTGCTGTCAATTTATTTTCCAGACTTGGCCATGTGTACAATTTACAAATAAACCCCGTTAATTTGGTTCCATTTTTGCCTAGCAGCTCTAGAAAGAACTAACAAACAAATAATTTTCACCACATTCATGTTTTACTAACGCAAAAATTTCAATTTTTGAGGAAAATGAAGAAATATATGATTGTATGGGGGTCAATGTTTTTTATAGTCATATTCATTTCGCTTTATCTGATGATGGAGACAGTGACAAACAACATGGGACAAAAGATGTCAGATGATGTAAGAAATATTCACTAATTGTTGTTAAGTTCAACCATGTTTAATACCCAAAGATAATATGAGGCAGGTGCAACTTGAAACGCTCCCGAAGAACAGTAATTTTTCTTCCTGTTTACTAAGCATCCTCTCCAGCGTAATATTACCAGTTGTAAAGGTAGTCTGGAGACTTTTTACATCACACAGAACTTTCAATGACATACTAATGCTAGTTAATGTATTTTTAAGCTTAAAAATAACACTCGTAGTCGTAAAACTCTACAGCTGAAAACTTTGGATTTTTTGCAGCAGACGATCACAATGAATGAGAATGTGCAGTGGCAAATGATTAAAGATTCGGTGTTATTCGCTTTGAGTTCGGGATTTTCCGTTTCAGTGTTTCATTTTTATTTGAAAAAAAAATCGACTAGAAGTGTATTGTTCTGTATTTCTTCTTTTTTCTCGTTGCATCGATCACTTTATTTGCTACTCGCAAATTGTTTATATTGGAGATAGTTTAGGTCACGTGACCAATCATACACTAGTTGCGGATTATTTAGATAAATAAATGACAAGACTCCATAAAGCAAGCAAAGAAATTTAACATACCTGGAAAAAGAAAGTCAAGTGCAATGAGTATTGAAATTATTTTTGTACTATTTTTTTTATCAATTTTGCGTGTGTACATCTTGTAATTTGTCTTTTAATCTATTTCCGGTTGGCAGCCATGTTGTTGAACATTTTGAAGTGCATTAGTACGTAACCTATTCATACTTCTACCATTAACGCTCCCTTTGGGAGCATAATAATTAGAAATGCACAATGACATGGATTTATTTTAATCTCGTTGCTGTGGGGCCATCGTGGTCGTGATGTATAGTATGTGGATTTACAACTACCTATGACCTATGCAATCAGTGCCTATCACCACTAACGTTGTGAGTTCGAATCTCACTCAGACGATGTGTATTGATACAACATTATGTGATAAATTTTGTCAGTGACTTGCGGCAGGTTGGTTGTTTTCTCAGGGTACTTCTACTTTTACTCTATAATGGGCCGCTTTCAACTAATTGAAGATTTCACCAATTATGTTGATACTGCACTTTTGATGCTATAATTAAATAGAATAACTTTACAAACCTCTATTCTGGCAATAAAATTACTCTCTGCCTCTCTAATATCAATTTTGAATAGGGAGATAAAATACCCACGCTATCCCACAGGAAACGCTGATCTACATTTAGATGTTACTTTTGTCTGATTTAACTGTTGTTCAAATTAACCAGAATTCAAACTGCCTCGGTGGTGTAGTTGCTCGTAGTTGTAGTGGGTCGTGGGTTCGAGCCCCAATCAGGTCAAACCAAAGACTATAAAATCGGTATTTGTTACTTCTCAGCTAAGCATGCAGTATTAAGGAAAAAGAGTAGACTGTTTGGCTCGGAATCGGGATAATGTGTCAGAGTGGAGCTACATGTCTACCCGCGGACTGTTGTTTCAGTGAGCTAGCATTATAAACATCAACCTAAGCGTGTTGGTCTAGTACAAAGCAGACCTCATCTTCATCTCATTGAAAATTAACTTGTTCTTGCCATGATACATGTATAGCTGAAAAATTGCTAGGTTGGTGTCAAACAACAATCATTCACTTGAACTTTTTTTTTTTTATTGTAGGCTCTAATAGAAGACAGGCTAGCAAAAATACAAAACGACTTGACAAGAAATGAACATATTATTAAAGAAATCAAAGACACAATCAAATTTGTATCTGCAGGAGATAAAAAATCGCTTGAAAAATTGAACAATATTTTAAATGATGCAGATTCCAAATTTAATCAAGCAAAGGAAGCTGTAAAAGAATTTGTGATTGGTCGTAGACCAGCCAATCCTGTACAAGTTAAGAAATCTAGGGCGGAAATTGTCATAAGTAGCAGTAACCAGATGTGTTCATTGGCTGATGCACCAAATGTAAAAACTGATGTACAGGTAAAAAGTGATTTGATTTGATTTATTGTGCTTAATGCCACTTTCAGCAACATATCATCTATAACATGGTGACCAGTTTTAGTGGTGGAAGAAGCCAGAGTACCCGTAGAGAACCACCGACCATGGGCAAGCAACTGGTAAACTTTATCACTTACGACTGTGAGTCGAGTGCACCCTCTTTGTAATTTACAAAACCGGGCGTGAACCCACACCGTATTGGTGATAGGCTTATATGAGTTGTTAGGTAATCCAACTACCTAACTCAGACTGTGTCAAACTTGAGCCAAGCGGCTAGAAAATGAGGGTA
Organism: Bathymodiolus septemdierum; assembly: GCA_963383655.1. Taxonomy (NCBI): domain Eukaryota; kingdom Metazoa; phylum Mollusca; class Bivalvia; order Mytilida; family Modiolidae; genus Bathymodiolus; species Bathymodiolus septemdierum. Next base: position 34,753,044 of record OY726527.1, on the reverse strand, counting down.
TTTGGGCACTATTTAGGGGGTTTCATCTTTTTTCATCAGTCAGCACTTTCATCTCAGAAAAATAAACAAATAAATAATAAAAAGTTTTACCTACCTATCTACTCTTAGGGGAAATGATTGAACACAGGTATTATTTGGCCTTACATGCTAAATGTTGGAGAGAAACAAAATTTGATATCATATTTATTTTCTAGATGTTGAACCTGGTTGATATTATGAAGTTTGACGATCCTGATGGAGGAGTTTGGAAACAAGGATTTGATATCAAATATGATGCCAGTAAATACAACGACAAAAAACTCTATGTTTACGTTGTTCCACATTCACATTGTGATCCAGGTATGTACGGTTGTGATCCATTGAAAAACATTGAATTTTGCGTCAATGCAGCCTGCTGTCGTAGTGGCATAATGGATAGTGTTCTCGTCTCTAGTGCTGTAAGTTCGTGGGCTCGAGTTCAGGTCAGGGGTCAAATCAATAACTAATGAAAACATAGATATCTAATTTATTGCACACAGTGTATGTCTGGAATATCCTTCATCAGAAAGCCAAATGCAATTGGTATTTGTTGCTTCTCCGTTAAGGGGGAAACGATTCACCGTATGTACCGAAATTGTGATTATTTTGGGGACGGTTCGGTTCACGATACGTGGAGGCCGCTTACGATGCAAACGATATGATGCTCATTTTTTGAAAAAAAGTAGTGTTGAACTTCCGTTTTCTTCTTTTGGCGATCATTTAATTAATATTTTGAGAAAAGTGAATCGATTAATTTACGCTTTTAAAATTAATTAATCAAATATCAAATATTTATAATTTCCGCTAGTACGTAAGCGACCTCATATAGAAAAAACATGGCAGTGCCCATGTCGACCAGCATGGACTTCAAGGAATAGTTACAGTTTCCTATAAAACGTATCGTAATACATATCTAATATCGCGATACGTATCGCTTGTGGAAAAAGTGTATCGTTACACCCCTATTCTCCGTTGCATGCAGCATTAAGGAGTAAGAGCAAATAATGGGTGTCTTGAAATCAGAATAATGTGTCGGAGTTCAGCGACATGTCTTCTGACAGACCGTTGCGTCATTGAACTAGCTCTACAGTGGCTGAAGGCTGGCCCGAAAAAAATAATTTGAGCCAGTAAAAAATTAGAATCACTGGCCCAACAATTTTGTGACAATTTTTTATGAAAAAAAGACATCAGATATCAATATATAAACAGTTTTCAGGTTAATTGTTTTTTATCAATAACATTAAAATTCATTCTTTCACTAGTCTCACGAGGGTTGAGGGCTCTTCAATTTTGGTACAGGTGTGCAGCTGAATTTGCGAAAACACCACAATGCATATATTGCTATCAAATGAAACCTGAATTTACTTGTTATAACCTTTTCGACAACCTTGACCCCATTGGCTAGGGTGGTCTCAAGAAACGATGCTAGTGCGTCGGATGGGGACAATAAAAGGCTGGTTTGTGTAAGGGGAGATCAATGCCATGATCACATTAAAGACATCCGGAAAAGAGTAGACTAATGCCACTACAAGGACTGCTCTTGCACTCCCCAAAGTGAAGAGTGACATCACTTGTTTCAATCCACTATGAAGAAGTGATTTCAAAGTAAAATAACCTCTCAGTTCGGGGTAATGTCAGTTGGTTATTCATTCCAAGCAAATTCTCACTTTGTTGAAATAACAAACGGTTCTGTCATTTTCCTGTTATTTTTTAATTTGTAAACAAAAGTTCTGGTTCCAAAAAAGAAAACACTCCCAATTGTCATTAAAACGTAGCCGTGTACATATAGAGATGAACTATGAAAAGTTTAAAAGAAGTGACAGGCCAGATCATTTCCATAGTTTGACATTACTGTCAAAGATTTTCTCTCTGTTGTTGGGGAAAAGTTTTTCAATGATTACCTAAGGATCGACACAAAAAGGTTTCCGATTTCTGTAAAATGAAATTTGTACATGTACATTTTGCAGCAGATTGATTGAATAAATTTCCAAACCGTGGAAGATACCAGATCGCAAACATTATAAGTCGACAGAATTCTCTTCACAACTTTCCACTTCGTCCGTGAAAGTTAACAATTTTAATAATTAAATCATGAAGAAACAAAAAAACATGTTTCTTTTCTAATTAAATATTTAGTGAATACTTGTGTATTACATGAAAACATGTAGGAAACGTGTATTGATTGGCTCGATAAAAATAAATAATGATTGGGGAGAACAGTAAATTACATTAGCTGTGTATTCATTGGCTACAAAAATGTATTTGGACCAATCGCTGTGCTCGTAGCAAACCGTTTTCGACTAGAACGGAAGAGTTATCTACCATTGAAGTTACAGTTTATGTCCGGTTTCGGTAAAACAACAATTTTTAACAGTCTTTTAGGCAATCGCCCAGACGTTTTTTGTTGGGCCAGTGACTACCTAATTTTGAGCAGCTTTTGGTCACCCGAATAAGATATTAGTCGCATTTGGCGACTGGGCGACCGTCCATTTCAGGCACTGCTCTATAAATATCCAACTAAGAATGCTGTTTTATTACAAACCGGACATGATCTCATTGAAATGTAACTTGGTCTCGCCATATCATGATATAACTGAAGAATTGCTGACCTAGTGTTACTGTACCGTTGTGGTTCTGAAAGATGGGGAATATTTGGTGGAATTTTCTTGTTTTAAGGGTTAGGGTTATGGTGTTTAACACCACTTTCAACAAATTTCAGTTATATCGTGGCTGTCAATTTTATTAGTGGATGAAACCGGAGTACCATGAGAAAACCATTGACCTGTTGCAAGTCACAGACAAACTCGATCACATAATGTTGCATCAAGTACACCTCACAATGAGCAGTATTTGAACTAACAAATTTAGCGATGATAGGCAGTGATTGCACAGGTAGTTGTAAATCCAACTACCATACGGTCACGACGGCCCCCTCTAAATTTGGAAATTTTAAACTTACCAAAACACATGTAGATCACCTGACTGTTTGGTATTTATTATCATATTATACAGTTGTACAATGATTTTAAGGCAAAGTGAATTATTGTGAATGTCCAATTACCGTAGGGTAGAGGTCGTGGTAAATATTTCTTACCTGCGTTAAATAAAAATGCAGAGGTCAACATTTTTTGCATGCACTGAAAAACATTGAATTTTGTCAATGCAGCCTGCTGTCGTAGTGTCATATAAAAAGTTGTTTGTTAATTACATATGCATTACCAGGTTGGGTAAAAAAATATCTCTTAGCTGCGTATTTTTTTCATACGCTGAATTTTGTCGTATAGTGGTATAAAAAGACACATGTTATTACACTATACATATTCCAGGTGGGGTAAAAAAATATTTCTAAACTGCATATTTTTTCGCATATGCTGAAAAACATTGAATTTTGCGTCAATGCAACCTGCTGTCGTAGTGTCATATAAAAAGTTGTTTGTTAATAACATATGCATTTCCAGGTTTGGTAAAAAAAAATATTACGTAACTGCGTATTTATTGCGTACACTGTCGTAGAGTCATATAAAAAGTTATGCTGTCCTCGAAATGAAAATTGGAATTACTGGTCTGCATCTAAATCTTGAATAAAGTTCTATAAAAAAAACTGAACAATTTACTGATCCGAACAAAGTTTTGCTGGTCTTGGGCCGGAGAACCGATGCTCATCATGACGACTGGTACTCATGTGTTAATAACATTGTACATTTACAGGTTGGGTAAAGACACTTGACACATATTTTAATGATCAAGTGGGAGGGATTCTAGATAAATTACATTGTACATTTACAGGTTGGGTAAAGACACTTGACACATATTTTAATGATCAAGTGGGAGGGATTCTAGATAAATTACATTGTACATTTACAGGTTGGGTAAAGACACTTGACACATATTTTAATGATCAAGTGGGAGGGATTCTAGATAAATTACATTGTACATTTACAGGTTGGGTAAAGACACTTGACACATATTTTAATGATCAAGTGGGAGGGATTCTAGATAAATTACATTGTACATTTACAGGTTGGGTAAAGACACTTGACACATATTTTAATGATCAAGTGAGAGGGATTCTAGATAATATGGTTATTAAGTTAGAAGCTTATCCTAAGATGAAGTTTATGTTTGCTGAGATGTCATTCTTCTCTATGTGGTGGAACCAGATTGACCAGTACAAGAAAAACAAAGTCAAAAAGTAAGTCTAGAAAAAATTTGATGGCTTCAACTGGAACAACCAAATTGTTGGTGTAATTGTTAGCGTGCTCGTCTCAATTGAGGTAGATTGTGGGTTTGAGCCCAGATCGGGTCAAGCCAAAGTCTATTTTGTTGCTTCTCCTCTAAGCATGAAGGTTGCACTCGACTTGCAACCGCAAGTGAAAAAAATTGACCAGTTACTTGCCCATGGTCGGTGGTCTCTCCTGGTAATCCGGCTTCTTCCACCACTAAAACTGGTTGCCATGATATAGCTAAGTTATTGCTGAATATGGCATTCAACATCAAAAATGAAAATCAATCAACTGGAACAACCAAATCGGTGGTGTAATGGTTAGCGTACTCGTCTCGAGTGCAGTAGATCATGGTTTGAGCCCCGATCAGGTCAAACTAAAGTCTATTTTTTGTTGCTTCTCCTCTAAGCACACAGCATTAAGAAGAAAGAGCCAACACAGGGTGGCTCTGAATCAGGATAATGTGTTCAAGTGGGACGACATGTCTATCCTCGAACTGTTGTTTCAGTGAGCTAGCACCCTAAAAATCCAACTAAGTGTGTTGGTCTAGTACAAAATGGACATCATCATCATCTCATTGAAAATTAATTTGTTCTTGCCATGACATAGCTGAAAAATTGCTGAGTTGGTGCTAAGCAACAATCACTCACTCTAATTAAATTAGATTTTTGTTGTATCTTTGTTATACCACCGCAAAAGTTTTGCAGTCACATTATGTTATGGCACTGTCGTCGTCCATATGTAGATAACAATGATTTCCATGCCATAACTTAAGTTGTAGTTGACAGGTCCTTCTAAAATTTGAACTTAACAATCTTTGGCACTAAATAAATATTGGTATTGATTTGGGGAATTGTAATCCTACCCATGCCATTTCCAAACAAGAGGCCCAAAGTTACAATAATTGATGTTTCTGTTATTTGCACATGGAGAGTTTATTTTTCACCTGATTTTGATGCAGTTTTTTTTACAAAATGATCATCTTAATGGGTTATTGATTGGCCATAAACAAATTTTGGTATTTTATTTCGAAAAGGTTTATTAGATATATAATTAATGTCAGAAATCTACTATTCCTAAATAATTTAATTTATTAAAACTAATTATATAAGGTCTCCCTCAGGTAATGGTATTGGTAATCTTTGTAATACATGTCGTGCTCACTAGATTTATTTGATTTCTATGTTTTTATTGAAAATGATGTCAAAGAACACTGAAGAGGCAATTAAAAAAATGGACCATCCAGACAAACTGGTAATAGACAAGACAAAGAAAAACAAAACACAACATGATATTTCAGGGTTTTTGTTAGACCTAAAAATGTGACGGACAATTGTCCTTAAAGTGGTATTTCCTATCAGTCATTCCCTATTTACTTAACTAAATATTTGTCCTAAAAGTCTTCAAAGTTTAGGTCATTTCAAAATCTTTAGGCCAATGGCCTAGAAAATGCCTCAAACTGAAACCCTGTATTTGTTGGACACCACCACACACAAATAAACACAAATAACGTAAACAAGACATGAGCCCTTCTACAAACAACCAGAGGTAAAGACGAACCGAACATCGTTTTTATGCGGCAATTGTAACGAACATCACAACACGGAACTCAGAACATAAGACACAAAATAGAACAACATAAAAAAAAATGAGCAACACAAACCCCACCAAAGAACCGGTTGATTGATTGATTTATTGTGTTTAATGCCACTTTCAGCAATATTTCAGCTATATCATGGTGACGAGTTTTAGTAGTGGAAGAAGCCGGAGTACCTGGAGAGAACCACTGACCATGGGCAAGCAACTGGTAATCTTTATCACTTTGGGCTGCGAGTCGAGTACACCCTTTTTTATAATTTACAAAGCTGGGGGAGAACCTATGCCATATTGGTGATAGACTTGTATGAGTTGTTAGGTAATCCAACTACCTAACTCATTGCGCCACCCAGACCCTGCCACAGAACCGAGGATGAACTCAGGTGAAAACTATTGTGTGAACTAACCAAATTGTTTTCTTCAAGCTACACAAGGAAAGCTTTGAGGACACTTGAGTTCAACTGTATACGGTCATTAGGGTTGCATAATGCGCATTTGTGCATAATGCACACCCCTTCTTGGCCTTGAAAATCTGCAGAAAAATGTGATTTTCCAGTCTGAAAATATAGTGAAACTTATTGTTCTTGTTTATAATGTGCACCCCTCCTGCAAAATAAAGAATCTGTATAAAATATAGTGAAGCATATTGTTCTTCTTTATGATGTGCACCCCTCCTGCAAAATAAAGATTCTATATAAAATATAGTGTATTATACAATTATACATAGCTCATTACGGTATTTGGATTATTTCTTGTAGATTAATAGAAAATGGTCAGTTTGAGATAATAACTGGTGGATGGGTGATGAATGATGAGGCTAATACACATTATTTTGCTATGATTGATCAGCTGATTGAAGGCAACCAATGGCTGAATGGAACACTTGGTATGTTTATAAAACTAAATTGGTATACAATAAAATTTGATCTGATTTGAGACAAATAATACTGCTTGCATTGGATTTCCGCAATTTTGTTAGAATTATTTTTTTTTCATTTCCGCAACATAATGTTTTTTTTAACTTTTTGACAAAAAATTACTTTAATAACTCAATCTGTGTTACTTATATAACCCCAGACCCACTTCTTCGCCCATTTGAAAATTTTAAGTTGTGTTAAGATGGAGTTGGTATTTTCTGAGAAAATGGAGAGAGGCAAATCCTGCTTGGTCCTAAATATTTTACATTCTAGGGCAAGTAAATTCTTGGTTAGGTGACAAAGACATAAACCAAACATTTTTAAAGAAGACTCTAATTTTTGGGGATGTTGATAAAGTATATAAAGATGATGTATACAATGCCATTTTACTAAGCATAAAATACTATATATATACAAACAGATGTCTGAAGAAAAAATTATCCTTTCATTCGCTTAAAGCCTGTTTGATAAATTTATATAAAACTGAAAAAATGATTGCTGTCCGAAATCAAAGAATTGCAGAATTTCAATTACAATTGGAGTACTTTTGAAAAACTGTTTGAGGATTGTTGACCTAATTTTTATTCTTATGTAAATTTCCTTTCCATAGAGACACCACTAAATACTAACTGATATAGTCTATCTAAATATACTTTTCTTGTTTATAATTACTATACTATAGTATGCTTTATAGTATACTCATTACGGGATAATTAAAACAATATGAATGTTTGATCCATCCAAATAATACCTTTGTATATCTGGTACAGTGTTATAGTCCAATTGATTGTTTGCACCAGGCCAGACCATAAAAGATTTATATATAAATGCCCATATAAAGTACAATCTCATCTTTTCAATGTCTTTTTTTTTTCTTTTTTTTTTTCTTTCTCTTTTTAAAAATACACTAAAATTCTTACCTACTTTTTTTCCTAATTATACAAAAAAAATAATTATCACATATATCAATAGTAAACAATCTTTAACTCTTCAAAATACCCCTTTTCTCATCTTTTATATTCTTAAAAAAAAAAAAAAAAACCTCCACTGCAATATATATATGATTATATATTGGAATAGATTGTAAGAAGATTTAATTGTACTTTACTATATAGATTGTATGATGTTTTATATGTTATTATATTATTGTACTCTATTCTGTATTGATGTATTTTGCAGTTGAGAAAAAAAAATAAATAAAAAAAATAAAAATATTTTACATGAATATGAACATTTTTAGAGTATAGTTTTAAATACTCGAGTGCGGTAGATTCATGTCAAACCAAAGACTATAAAATTGGTATTTGTTGCTTCTCCTCTAAACACGCAGCATTAAGGAGAAAGAGCAAAGACTGGTTGACTCGGAATCAGAATAATGTGTCAGAGTGGAGCGACATGTCTACCCGCGGACTGTTGTTTCAGTGAGCTAGCACTATAAAATTCCAACTCAGCGTGTTGGTCTAGTAGAAAGCAGATCTCATCATCATTTCACAGTTTTCCGGTTGTTGACTGATTTTGTCTGTTTATATACTTATGAGTTTTGACTTTCCCTTTGTTAGATTGTTCGGAGTTCGGTAATTTTGTTATTACCCTTATTCATTGAAAATTAACTTGTTCTCGTGATGATATAACTGAAAAATTGCTGAGTTGGCATTAAACAACAATCGCTCACTCAAAATCCTACTTCAAACTCCCTGTGGTGAGCAAGGGATAACCGCTAAATCCCTACTGACAGAATGAATGAATAATAACATATTGCTAATGTGAAAGAAACATTTGAATATTGCAGAAAAATACATTTTTATGCGGAAAAGTCATATTAAATTGCAATATTTTTAAAAGAGCAACATCCGAATGCATTCGCGATAAAGATATGAAAATAGCCAACAATTTTTGCTCGTAGGCATTAATGAGTTAAACATCAAGTACAAATTTCATAGTCTTTGTTTTGACTTGACCGTGTATTGAATCCACGATCTTACAGCACCCGAGGCGACAGAGGTGATCATGTTAACCATAGCATTTCTTTTTTTGGACAGGTTTCAAACCAGAATCAGGCTGGGCAATAGATCCGTTTGGTCACACACCAACCATGGCATACATATTAAAAAGAATGAATTTTAAGAACATGCTAATACAGAGAGTACATTATGCTGTAAAGAAAGTACTGGCTAAAGAAAAACAGCTGGAATTTATGTGGAGGCAAAATTGGGGTAATTCAATAATACAAAATTTATATGGTGGCAACATTGGGGTAATTCAATAACAAAAATTTATATGGAGGCTAAATTGGGGTAATTCAATAATAACAATTTATATGGAGGCAAAATTGGGGTAATTCAATAATAAATATTCATATGGAGGCAAAAATATGTAATTCAATCCATAGAAAAGTATTGTGAATGTGTGGTATACTACAGAGCCCATTTACTGACATGAAAAATATTTTTTTTATTTCGTTTATGCGAAAAGCTATTTCGTTTTGGCAGAATATTATTTCGTTTTTTCGAAATGTTGTTTCGTTTTAACGAATTATTGTTTTGTTTTTTCAAATTATTATTTCTGTACCGGAAATCATAACATTATTTCGTTTTTTTCGAAATATTAATTCGTTTAAGCAAAATATTAATTGGTTTTTCGAAATATTACTTCGAAAAAACGAAATAATAATCGAAAAAACAAACAATATTTTTAGAAAACGAAATAGTGATTCGTTAAAACGGAATAATAATTCGTTAAAACAAAATAATAATTTGTTTAAATGAAATAATAATTCGTTTAAATGAATTATTATTTTGTTTGAAGCGAAATAGTATTTCATGTAATAACAAAACATTTTTCATGTCAGTAAATGGGCGCCGTAATACACTGTTAATATCTTGTTTTGATTTTTTTTACCAAGAATATATGTGTATTAGCTCTCTTACAAGTGAAAGTCCCTGTTTCAATCTAATAAACTAGTACAGTCAAACCTGCCTTAGAGGGCACCTCTATAGCAAATCACTGTGTATAATGGGCAGTTTCATTTTGATTTTTTAAAAACACCACTCTTAGCAAATCACTGTCTATAAAGGGCAGTCTCATTTTTCCCATTAATGAATTGTGAATTGTGAATGAATTTTAACCTGTATATAAAGCCAAAGGGTAACTACTCATAAAGGCCACATTTTCAGGTTCCGTTGAGTCGCCCATATAAACAGGCTTGACTGTATAGGCTTTTGATGTGGTATCTTGTATACGATACGATCATATAACCTTTCATTCCCATTCAGAAGCTCTCTACTCATTCATAATAAAAACGTAGATATCAAATATAGTGCACACGGCACGTTTCTGAAATATTTTCACGATATAGCAAAAATATTGTTGAAGGTGGCGTTAAATACCATAAATCCACCCAAAAACCTCAATGCACACACATGTATAAATATATATCTGACATATTGCAATTATTCAGGGGAGACCATTTTCCTTCAAAAATAAATTTGTGGATACTTTTCCTTGATAAATGTCAATTCATGAATTTATCCAGTTTTCTCTAAGAGAAGGTTACATCAGACAAATATACAGGATTGATTGATTGATCAATTGATTGGTGTTTAACACCAACTTTAGCAGTATTTCAGCTATACCGTGGCGTACGTTAAATATCAACTTTATAGCAGGTTTTAAAGTGCAGAAGGGGGCTGTCATGGTCGTGTTTGTATGGTAGTTGGATTTACAACTACCTGTGCAATCAGTGGCTAACGTTGCAAGTTCGAACACTGTTCATAGCGTGGTGTATTCATTACAACATTATGTGATAAAGTTTGTCAGTGACTTGTCATAAAGTTTGTAGGTGACTTGCGGCAGGTCAGTAGTTTTCTTTGGTTACTCCTGTTTCCTCCACCAATAAAACTGACCGCCACGATATAACTGAAATATTGTTGAAAATGCCGTTCAACACCATAAACCAAAAAAAGTGCAGAAGGAACTAGAAATAACTGGTTCCCTATTTTATTCCAGATCAGGAAGGTACAACAGACATATTATGCCACATGATGCCATTCTATTCCTATGATGTGCCACACACCTGTGGACCTGACCCAAAAATTTGTTGTCAGTTTGACTTCGGTCGTTTATCTCCCAGCAGATGGAGCTGTCCCTGGAGAGTACCACCTGTACATATCCATGACAACAATGTACAGGAAAGGTTAGTACAAATAGTCCCCCCCTTACCAATGGCCACCCCTCTTATCAGGCCAGATCTTAGATGCACTGTGATAGTAAGATAATTGTGAATTATCAAAAGGCCTCTCTTATCAAAGGCCACTCGTCTTATCAGACCAGATTTCAGATGCACACTGTGATATTAAATAACTAGTAAATTGTCTCCCTCAAGAGTTGTTCAAGCCTCTTTTATTATGCCACATGATGTCGTTCTATTCCTATGGTGTGCCACCTGTACATATCCATGACAACAATGTACAGGAAAGGTTAGTACATATAGTCCCCCTCTAATAAGACCCCTTTCCCCTTACCAATGGCCACCCCTCTTATCAGGCCAGATTGCAGATGCACTCTGAGAGTAAAATAATCTGAATTATCAAAAGGCCCCTCTTATCAGGCCAGATTGCAGATGCATTCTGAGAGTAAAATAATTCTGAATTATCAAAAGGCCCCTTTTATCAGGCCAGATTTCAAATGCACAGCAATAGTAAAGTAATACTGAATTATCTCCCTCAAGAGTTGCCATGCCTCTTTCAATGCAAAGGGAGTGGTCTTATATTAGGGGGGAATAGTATACATGACCAAGAGAAAGATCATCTTTGCTATTAACATTTTTCTTCATTCTCTTATCTTATCTGATGTTTGTTTGTCTTGATAATCTTCTCTTTTGGGGGGGGTGGGGGGGGGGGGGGGGGCATCAATTATTTTTTTATAATAGATTTCAACTATAAAGTCATTTTTTTAATAGAAAAACGTATTCAATGCCTCAGATTTAATATTCACTGGTGATTAGTAATTTTTTTTTAGTAATTTATAATAGAACATTTCTGATAGAATTCCCTGTTCTGAAAAAAGTAACACATGCCATTTACTTGCAGTGAATATTAAATCTGAGGCACCAAACACATTTTTCTATTCAAAATATAGAATAAAACTAATACTGTTTTGATTCTGTAAATGTGTGGATTAATTGACTTTTGAAAAAAAAAAAAAAAAAATTCACTTTGCCCTTTATCAGAATAAAAATACATATTAGTAAGAACAGTTAACTCTTGAATGTCACTGGCTTATCTCCCTTAGTATGCCAAGGTTTACTGAGACATTGTTCCAATGTAAAGTTAAAGCAATGTCGTTCAAGTTTGTGTAATTGTGTAGAGAATCGAGTGAGGATCAAATTAATTAAAACCTTAAAATGTCAAAAGATTTTCTAACAAATGAAATGCATCAGACAATTGACAGCCGAGGGGCAAGCAACGGGTGCACCCAATCTGAATTGGCCCCTGGGTTTCACTCCAGACATATCATCACATTAATGAAGTTTACCATATTGAAATTCAAATGTAGTATAATAAAAAAAAAACGTAGATATCAAATGTAGTGTGCATGACACAGTCTTCGATACAACAGAGGCTGGAATGTATAACTGCAGATTTATAAATAAAAACAGATATCAAATGACACGTTTCTGGAATTACCTTCATCGGGTACGCTCAAAATCAAAAGATTGGAAAGCCAAATAATTTAAAGTTTTGGAAGCAATAACACAAAAGGGCATAAATAGGACAGCCAAATTCGGCTAAGGTCACCTATGCCTGAGGGATGAGAACCTTAGTTTTATTAATAATAACATTATTTAGGAACTGTACATTTGTAAATTTTAGATCACGGATGTTACTGGACCAGTATAGGAAGAAGGCAGAGTTGTACAGAAGTAACGTTTTATTTATACCGATCGGTGACGACTTCCGTTACGACCGAGGTGAAGAGTGGGACAAACAGTACCAGAATTATCAGAAATTATTTGACTATATGAACTCAAATACTGATATGAATGTAAAGGTATACATTGATTGATTTTATTTAATTTTTGGTGTTTAGCGCCACTTTCAGCAATAATTCAACTATCTCATGACGACCAGTTTTAGTGGTGGAAGAAGCCGGAGAGAGCCACCGTTCATGGGCAAGCAACTGGTGGTAAACTTTATCAATTGCGGCTGTGAGTCGATGCATCCTTTTTTGTAATTTACAAAGCCGGGCACGAACCCACGCTGTATTGGTGATAGGTGATGAGTTGTTAGGCAATCCAACTACCTAACTCATTGAGCCACCCGGGCCCTACTACAGGTATACAAAATATTGTGTTTTCTTCAAGCATTCAAAGGGCCGTCGTGGCCGTGATCATATGGTAGTTGGATTTACAACTATCTATGCAATCGGTGCCTATCACCACTGATGTTTTGAGTTCAAATCTCGATCAGGCGAGGTGTAAAACATTATGTGATAAAGTTTGTCAGGGTCCTCCAGTTTCCTCCACCAATAAAACTGACCACCACGATACTACTGAAATATTATTGAAAGTGGTGTTAAACACCATCAAACAAAACAAACAAACAAATAAGCATTCATTGAAATTTGGTTTATGGTGTTTAATGTCACTTTCAACAATATTTCAGCTATATTCATGACAGTCAGCTTTATTGGTGGAGGAAACCGGAGTACCCAGAGAAAACTACCGACCTATCGCTATTCACTGACAAACTTTATCACATAATGTTGTATTGAGTACACCTTATCATGAACAGGATTCGAACTCACAATAATAGCCACTGATTGCACAGGTAGTTGTAAATCCAACTATCATACGATCAAATACAACGATGGCCCCTACCATGATATAACTTTAAATAATAGGGGAAAAAAATACACCATTGTCAAACAGCCCCAAAATCCAGGAGGCAAAATGGATACACCTAATACATAAATACATGACCACTTGCTTTCCTGGCTTGGTACAGACACTTCACTAAAATGTGGCATGTGAATTAAATGATACAGACATGCAAGTGCTCTCCAAGTATGAGTAAAATGACAACCCTCTCATATAAATATCATTGAAAGAGGCAGTAAACACCTGTAATCTTAATCCTATTCTAAACTGGTACATCTGTTCATGAAATATTTGTTTAAAATATACATTTTAAAATTTTAAAAAAAGATGGTTTAAAATACCAGTGTGTAATATTTTAAACTATATTTATAGTTGCAGTTTGGGACTTTGTCAGATTATTTTAAGAAGCTATATGCCAACCCTCATAAATATCATTGAAAGGAACAGTAAACCCCTAGAATCTTAATCATATTCTAAACTGGTACATCTGTTCATGAAACATTTGTTTAAAATATATATTTAAATTTTTTTTAAAAATGATGGTTTAAAATGTACAAGGTATATATAATATATTTAAACTATATTTATTTTTTTAATTTGATTTAATTTTTATTTTATTATTTTTTATTTTTTTATGTATATTTTTTTCATTTTCATTTTAATTTTTTTATTTTAATTTTAATTTTTTATTATAGTTGCAGTTTGGGACATTGTCAGATTATTTTAAGAAGCTGTATGCTGTAAAGGAGGTAGAATACGGTATGAAACCACAGGACTACCCCATACTGAGTGGTGACTTCTTTACATACGCTGACAGAGAAGACCACTACTGGAGTGGCTACTACACGTCTAGACCATTTTATAAAAAACTTGACCGTGTTCTGGAATATCATCAGAGGTAAATACACAATTATTATGTTGACCATGTGTTGGTTGCATAGCTAAGATAGCGTCAAACCTAGTTTAGTAAAAAACAAAATTGCAAAATTGACGATTTTACATCAAATTAATCTATTACAGTGAAGCCAGTCTAAGCTGAACCTCTGGTTTCCTCCACCAATAAAACCGACCGCCACGATATCGCTGAAATATTGTTGAAATATTAATAGAAAATTAAAAGCGGAAAGAGCCAGTTTTAATAGAAAATTAAAATAAGAAAGAGTCAGTTTTAATAGAAAATTAAAACCGGAAAGAGCCAGTTTTAATAGAAGATTAAAACCGAAAAGAGCCAGTTTTAATAGAAAATTAAAACCGGAAAGAGTCAGTTTTAATAGAAAATTAAAACCGGAAAGAGCCAGTTTTAATAGAAAATTAAAATCAGAAAGAGCCAGTTTTAATAGAAAATTAAAATCAGAAAGAGCCAGTTATTATAGAAAATTTAAACCAGAAAGAGCCAGTTTGCTTTCAACTGACAGCCTGACTCACTTGTTATGATAATGTTTAGATAAGATTAAGCTTCTGTCCGTCCATTTCTCCTTATCACATCAAACAATTAAAAAACTTTTTTTTTCTTAAATTATTTTGTTCGTATATTTTATAGTTTTAATAAAATATTATGATTTTTCTGAATGTTAGATCTGCAGAGGTTGCATTTACCATGGCAACGACTTACAACAGGAAGCAAAGAAGCACAAACTTCCCAGAGAGTATATTGATGAAGATGTTAGTGACTGCCAGGAGGGCGTTAGGATTGTTCCAACATCATGATGGTATTACAGGGACTGCCAAAGATTTTGTTGTTGTTGATTATGGCAAAAGGTAATACTGACAGTAGTTATCTCCCTTTATCAATATAGTTGAGGGAGATAATCTTGATTATGACAAAAGGTAATACTGACAGTAGTTTTCTCCCTTTATCAATATAGTTAAGGGAGATAATCTTGATTATGGCAAAAGGTAGTACTGACAGTATTTATCTCCCTTTATCAATATAGTTAAGGGAGGTAATCTTGATTATTGCAAAAGGTAGCACTGACAGTAGTTATCTCCCTTTTATCAATATATTAAGGGAGATAATCTTGATTATGGCAAAAGGTAGTACTGACAGTAGTTATCTCCCTTTATCAATATAGTTAAGGGAGGTAATCTTGATTATCGCAAAAGGTAGCACTGACAGTAGTTATCTCCCTTTTATCAATATATTAAGGGAGATAATCTTGATTATGGCAAAAGGTAGTACTGACAGTAGTTATCTCCCTTTATCAATATATTAAGGGAGATAATCTTGATTATGACAAAAGGTAGTACTGACAATATTAATGGAAGTGATTAACATTATTAGGTTACCTCCCTTTATCAGTATAGTTAGACTAGTTGGAATTACAAAAAAAAACCTCTTCTCACACTTTTCCTTTTTATTAGTGCAATATTAAAGACTTGACATGAATGCATATTGATTTTGTAAATATCCAAAGAATGTACAATGTTATTTTACAATATACATAATTTTTAATGATAAAATGGCAACTGATGCTGATATACGATACTGACTTTGTGACGTCACAGCTCTTTCGAATGTTTGGGCACTTAACCCTAATCTCTGAAGTAATACAATAGTGGCATACCTTTCTTTTAAAAATGTGATACTAAGAATCGTGTTGGTAGAACAGTCAGCTTATCACGTTGATCGTATAGCAATTTCAAAATCTCCAAACCCATCAACTAACGTTGTGAGTTCGAATCCCACACATGGCGATGTGATAAAGTTTGTCAGTGACTTGCAACATGTCGGTGGTTTTCTTCGGGTACTCTGGTGTCCTCCACCAATAAAACTGACCGCCACGATAAAGCTGAAATATTGTTGAAAGTGGCTTTAACACCATAATCATAACCCTAACCCAATCTCATCAACCAAGATAAATGTTTAGTCAGAAGCGTTTTTTTATGAGATTCTGACCAAATTTAAAATTAGAGTTTTGTTTATTTAATACCACAAAATCTTTTATTTATATCAGAATTGTATAATTCAAGGATTAGGGGTTATGGTGTTTAATGCCACTTTCAACCATATTTCAGTTATATTGGGGCAGTCAGATTTATTGGTGGAGGAAACCGGAGTACCAGGGGAAAACCACTGACCTATTGCAAGTCACTGACAAACTTTATCCCATGATGTTTTATCAAGTACACCTTGCCTGAGCACTGATTGCATAGGTCGTTATAAATCTACCTACTATAAGATCATGACCATGACAGCCCCTGTATAATTCAAATGAAGAATAAAATGGTGGGAAATTTCAAATATTTAAAGTATTGTTTTGAGTTCAGATTCAAAATGATTTTCAGAATGTTGGAAGCTCTGATGAACTGCAAGCGTGTTATAGTTGAATCAATGACATTCCTCAATTCAAAATCTAAGAAAGACTACAGATACAGCAAGGAAAATCCCATATTTAACTTGGTAAGTGTATTAATACATCAAGTGAGAAGAAAGACAGACAACACAATTGCCAAAAGAAAAAGGACAAAAGTACAAACAACGATCTACAAGAAGAGTTTGAAGATACCAAAGGGAGGTAATCAGAATCCGTGAATCGAAGAAGGACAGACAACACAATGGCCAAAAGAAAAAATACAAAAGGACAAACAACAATCTACAAACCCTTCATATAAAACTAAAGATCGAGTAACACGAACCACACTAAAAACCGGGTGTGAACTCAGGTGAAACGGTCGCAAACTTAATCGGTAAGTGGTCGTAAGAAAAGTCGGAAATTGTACGATTTACGACCTTTTGTGAAGAGGTGGCCAGAATCCTTAAATCGAAGGACAGACAACACAATGGCCAATAGATAAAGGACAAACAACGATCTACAAAACAGAGATTCATTAAAGTAGTTAGAACCGCATCTGTATTGTATAGCGTAGCGTGCTTGCCGCGAGTGCGGTAGAACTGAGTTGGCATTAAGCAACAATCACACACTCACACCAGTGCGGTAAAATTTGGGTTCAAACCTTGATCCGGTCAAATTTTAACCAAGGACTATGAAATTGGTAATTGCAGTTTCTCCACCTTGCATTCAGCATTAAGGAGTAAGGACAAAGACTGATTCGCTCAGAATCAGGATCATGTGTCTTAGTGGAGCAACATGTCTACTCACGAACTGTTGTTTCCATGAACTAGCACTATAGAAATCTAACTTAGTCAGGAGCTCATTGTTTGGAATGTCCTGGTTGTGGTTTTTTTAGGAATGTTTTAAGCCTTTATCAAATAAACATCTTTTCAGTTGTTTAGGTTTTCATGGTTGTGAGAAGATATAACACAGAATCTCTAGTTTTTAAGTTGTTGAAAGTGATTAATTATTGCATGCAATCATTGATTGATTGATTTTTTCAATTTTGTTGCAGGATGAAACGCGTGAACATCACGACTCACTGCCAGAGAAAACTGTCGTTGAGGTGATTTCTGAAGGAAGGTAAATCATAAAATATATAAAAAAATAATTACAAACTCAAGCGATGTTTTGTAGAAGATGTTTATATTTCAAGTTAACCAGTTGTTTAATGTAATCAGGTGGCCGTCATGGTCGTGATGGTATGGTAATTGGATTTAAAACTGCGATCAGTGTATATCACCACTTAAGTTGTGAGTTTTTACCCCGTTCATGGCGAGATGTACTCGATACATCATTATGTGATACTTGTGACAGGTCGGTGGTTTTCCCCGGGTACTCCGGTTTCCTCCACCAATAAAACTTACCTTCACGATATAACTGAAATATTGTTGAAAGTGGCTTCAAACACTATAAACCAAACCAAACCTAAATCTAATGTAATCTGGCCAATTCAAGAGAATTGTCTTGTTTTTGAATACCATGGGATTTTTTACACCTTCAAGCTAGTAAATATTGAATTCAATGATGTATCACAGCTTTGATAACCATATTGGTTAGCATGCTCATCTCGAGTATGGTAGATCCTGAGTTCTAGTCCCGGACAGGTCAAAACCTATAAAAAAAAATGTAATTTGCTGCTTCTCCGCTAAGCACACAGGATATAAGGATTAATTTAAACTTGGTTGAGATGGTCTTTTGGTGGTCTCCTTTCAAAATAAGATGGTTGTCATTATTAGAAATATGCATTTCTTTAAATGGTGAAAACTTCAATATTTTTATAAGCTGAAATTTAATCTGCAGATTGCGAGTTGTTTTACATGCACAGTCAAACATGCCTATGTGGTCACCTGTAGTAAGCAGTCACCTGTATTAAAAGGCCACCTTTTTATTGACCTGTCATAGAAAATTTCATATGAATTCTGCTGATTATATTTACTAGACCTATTTAATTATTTAAAATGTTTCTCTTTGCAAAAAACTTGGTTAACTTGACAAAAATATATTTTTTTCCAACATCACAAATTGATGGAAATAGACCTTTTTTCTAGTTTGATTGTAAAATTTTATGTTTCACATGAGTTACTTCCCTTGTAGGCAGGCAAAAGGGTCCATTTCAATGAAAATAACAAGCATGTTTTACCATTAATCTTTTCAAAATGTTAAAGCTGAAATTTGTTGTCCTTTCCATTGCTCTTGCTAGACTGTGTGCTATTTTGCCTGGCGTTACGCGGTAAATAATGTAACTTGTATTGGTGAAGGAAACCGGTGTAACAGGAGAAAACCACCTACTTGTCGCAAGTCACTGACCAACTTTATCACATAGTGTTGTATCGAGTGCACCTCGCCTGAGCTGGATTCAAACTCACAACGATAGTGGTGATTGTCACTGAATGCATAGGTAGTTGTAAAACCAACTACCATACGATCACGACTAGGACATCCCTTGAATAAAATTGATTCTGTGAAAAAATGTAATATTTTCATTTAGCGATATTTTTTAAATTTCAGTCCAGTTATTTTCTACAATTCATTGGCTCACAATAGAGAACAAGTGGTAACAGTCCACGTTGACACACCATATGTTCAGGTCATCAATCCAGAGGGCGCCATTGTTCCTTCACAGATTGATGCATTTTGGGGATCGAAGAACAGCATGTCATCAGAAATTTATATGGTGAGAGTTTGTGACGGTTAAACCAGTGATATATGTAGACAAAGTACATTTAACGTACATAATATTCATGCAGTTTTACCTTGCCAAATATATAGTAGTTGGATTTACAACTAGTTATGCAATCAAGGCCTTTCACCACTAAAGTTGTGAGTTCAAATCACGCTCATGGTGATAACCAAATTAGACATTGTGAGTTAAAATCCCACTCATGGCGAGGTGTAATCAATACAACATTATGTGATGACCCCATAAGACATTGTGAGTTCAAATCCTGCTCATGGCGAGGTGTAATCTATACAACATTATGTGATGACTCCATAAGACATTGTGAGTTTAAATCCTGCTCATGTCGAAGTGTAATCAATACAACATTATGTGATGACCCCATAAGACATTGTGAGTTCAAATCCTGCTCATGGCGAGGTGTACTCGATACAACATTATGTGATAACCCCATAAGAAATTGTGAGTTCAAATCCCGCTCATGGCGAGGTGTACTCGATACAACATTATGTGATAACCCCATAAGAAATTGTGAGTTCAAATCCCGCTCATTGTGAGCTGTACTCGATACAACATTATGTGATAACCCCATAAGACATTGTGAGTTCAAATCCCACTCATGGCGAGGTGTCCTCGATACAACATTATGTGATAACCCCATAAGACGATTGATTATTTAAGATTGGTCGATCCGGATTGTCAGTTCTGGCATGTAATGATTCACATATTATTGTTGCCGGAAAGTAATTTATTGGAAAAAATGAGGGTCACTTTGTAATGCTGATTGATGTATTAGATAATTATTCAATAATTTACTAGCTTATCTGGTACAATCATGCATTCAAAACACCTCAAAAATTAATCAGCAATGATTTGATCAAAGTCTAGGACGACACATAAACCGGTAAACTGATGCGATGTTAAAAACTTAGATTGACTGTGGACAGAAGAATTTGAAGATATTGATACCATCAGAATCCGCAAATCAAAGAAGGACATACAAAACAATGGCCAAAAGAAAAAGGACAAAAGGGCAAACTGATATACAAAACACTACACAGATCGAGCAACAGAAACTCACTAAAAATCAGGAATGAATTCAGGTTAACAGTTCCTGCTCCACTAGCGGCACCATTTGTGTTGCTCTAGTTACAAACCCGGTATTACAGTATTAATGAAGGACCACTTATAGGAGTTAAAATAACATGTACATCCAGGTGTGACAGTTTTGAATAGGCCATTTATTGCAGGTCAAACCTGCCTTATGTGACCTTTCATGGAAACATTGAAATAGGGTCACATAAGATAGGTGGTCACTAAATATAGGTTTAATTAAAATGAAATGCACTGTGAAGAGAAATTAAAATTAAGGCCACTTAATACAAGTTGTTGCTGAATAGAGGTGGTCACTAAAGCAGGTTTGTCTGTATATTATCAGTATACCTCCTCCTTGGTAACTTTTGCCCTGTTTTCCTGTTTGTCTAATTAAGTTTGAAAATATCTGGGGGCAACCAAAACATTTTTGTTATATATGGTACGTTCTCCTTGGTATAATAGTCTTGCTGCATTTCAATTTTTGTTTCATGATTATTTTTGACTGTTTTTTAACCAACAGTGTTTAGTTTGCCCCATTAAAATTACAAAATAAATGTTGGAGCTCCGATCTAGTCACACCATTTTAAAGACCATAAAATTGGTATTTGTTGAAAATGAACCTTGTTTTCGCTATGATATAGCTTATTTGCCCTTAAGCAACAATCACTCAAAACTCATAAATGACCCCACAACCTAGTAGATGTTTGTTTGTTTTTTCGTTTTTGGTTGTGATCTTTGATTTATTTCTAGGTATCTTTTGTTGCTGAAGTTCCTGCATTAGGAAGCACTACCTACCTCCTAAAGAAGAGTGATTCAAAGGGGAGTAATCAGTATGGGGAAGTTACTTTCCATAATATTGAAATAGATTCTACCTCCAATCAGTAAGTCTTGTTAAATGTTATAGTAGTTTAGGGGCCGTCGTGATCGTGATCATATGGTAGTTGGATTTACAACTACCTGCGCAATCAGTGCCTATCAACACTAAACTTGTGAGTTCGAACCCTGTTCACGGCAAGGTGTACTCGATACAACAATATGTGATAAAGTTTGTCAATGACTTGCAACAGATCGGTGGTTTCCTCCACCAATATAACTGAATGCCACGATATAACTGCAATATTGTTGAAAGTGACATTAAGCACCATAAACCTATAGTTGTTTGATTTGAGAACCATTGTCTATGATTAGATAATAAAGTTTATCCTGCACATCCAGTCGACCCTTGTTGGGGGAAAAATTTATATTTTAATTTTCTAGTTATGCGGTTTTATCATGCACTGGTCTTTACTGTCGCTCTACATGACCCGACCACAATCAATTGCCAGAAAAAAAAACACCCTATATATTTTTTTAAATTTGTTTTTTTATTATTTTTTTTTTTTTTCCAACTGCAAAATACATCAATACAGAATTGAGTACAATAATATAATAACATATAAAACATCATACAATCTATATAGTAAAGTACAATTAAATCTTCTTACAATCTTTTCCAATATATAATCATATGTATATTGCAGTGGAGGTTGTTTTTTTTTAGAATATAAAAGATGAGAAAAGAGGTATTTCGCAGAGTTTAAAATTGTTTACTATTGATATATGTGATAAATATTTTTTTTTGGTATAATTAGGAAAAAAAGTAGATAAGAATTTTAGTGTATTTTTGAAAAGAAAAAAAAAGACATTGAGAAGATGAGATTGTACTTTATATTGGCATTTATATGTAAAACTTTTATGGTCTGGCCTGGTGCAAACAATCAATTGGACTATAAAAATCTATATATTTTGGTCAGGGATCATATTATATAGCAAACATTTATCCAGTCGATGCAATTTGACTGCTCAAATAGAAAACGCACAGGATAAAAAATGATTAAACTCACAACTTTGGTGGTGATCAGCACTGATTGTATCAGTAAATCCTACTACCATGACAATCATGGCAATGACGGCTACAAGTAGTGATAGCTGTGATGCTATGCACCAATTTAAAGAAAATATTTTTTAAATGTACAAGAAGGTGATAGAAATATAAAAGTTTTTGATCTGATTATTTTTCCAGAGCTCCATTCACAGTCAAGACAGGAGACGAATCAGATTTTACAATAGAGAATTCATACTTACTGGCAGAGTTTAAAGGATCAACAGGCTTATTGCAGGTGGAGTAAATAATGTCTTAGTCATGTTAAGAAGAGTTTGAAAATACCAAATGGTTAATCAGAATCTGTATATCGAAGAAGAACAGGCAACACAATGGCCAAAAGAAAAAAAGGACAAACAACGATCTACAAACCATACATATAAAACTAAAGATTGAGTAACACAAACCCTACTTAAAACTGGAAGTGGACTCAGGTGCTCCGGAAGGGTAGACAATTACTTCTCCACTAGTGGCGCCCATCATGTTAATCTAGTTACAAATCCGGTGATAAGTCATGAATGAGGAAAGGACCAGGAAGTGTTTACGACAAGTGGAACATATCCGTGGTCATTTGTGACACATATTCCATAACAGTCAACCAAGTCATGGTGGCCACCGTAAAATTTTTGAAGTGATGACTTCAACTTTACCAAAAGGAACCCTTGGTTCAGTAGTTTCCTTGTTAGCAGCAACCCTCTATCAAGAAAACCACAAGCTCTGGAATATCGTATCAACTGAGAGATATATACTCCATAACAAATGACAAAAAGTTGACCTTGATCATGTTATTAATTAGTAAGTTTCAGGTTTTGTTAAAATTTGAAATTTAAGTATACTTTAGTTATTCCTTATTTTGAATTATGGTGTTTATAGCCACTTTCAGTTATTTCAGTTATATAGTGACAATGAGTTAGGTCGTTGGATCTAACAACTCATACAAGCCTATCACCAATACGGAGTGGGTTCGCGCCCGGCTTTGTAAATTACAAAAAAAGGTGCACTCGACTCGCAGCCGCATGTGATAAAGTTTACCAGTTGCTTGCCCATGGTCGGTGGTTCTTACCAGGTACTCCGGCTTCCTCCACCACTAAAACTGGTCGCCATGATATAGCTGAAATATTGTTGAAAGTGGCATTAAAACACCAAAATTCAAAAAATCAATCAATCATATAGTGACAATAATGAAACACTAATTTCAGTTGTGTAGGTCTTGACATACATTTTCACAAGTAATGCAACAAGTCATATATATCAGACTCGCTGCAATACTAGCGATGATTTCTGTCTCGACCTTCAAATCTGTCATTATTTTATACAGTCAAACCTGTATTAAGAGGTCACCTTTGGGACAAAGAAAAAGTGACCTTATAAGACAGGTGGCCTCTTGTAAGAGCTTCAATGAATACATAATTTTCTATGACAGGACAAGAAAAAAATGGACCTTTCAATACAGGTGGCTGCTTAATAGAGATGACTGCGTGGCTGCTTTTTACTGTATATTATAAAAGCTATGTTTAAGAAATAAATCATGGAAACCAGAATCAAAACACATTCTGGCTTCCATGAATTATTTCGATTCTGATATGTCTAAGAGTACAAATATCGTAGTATACTTTGATTGGAAGACGGTAATTTATATTTACGTTTGCAGATAATGTCGCACACAATTTATGCTGCCAAATTTGAGCAGACGATAGTTCATCAACATGTACATTTACAATTGGAAAGTCAGTCACCTATACATTTATGACGGAAAAGTCACTCGTATTGATGGAGCATCCGTAACAATAATATTGTGTTTGCATGTTTTAATTGCGCGTCACATATTATCAATTTTGGATATGTTGATTATTTTCAGTGAATATAGATGCTTAAAACGTTAACAACCATGTAAATAATTTTATTTTGTGATTTTTATCACCTGGCATAAATCTGTACCGTGCATGTGCTAATGAGATTTTGTCATCAGGCTGATCGCTCGTTTGTTTGCAAAGCGAAAGTAGAACGTCATGTTAGACTGTATATTATAAAAGCTATTTTATATGTTTATTTCAGTCTGTCATTACAAAGGAGGACAAGAAGAAACAGAAAGCAGAAGTTAAATTTGTATCATATGGCGTAGGACATAGTACAGAAAAAAGTGGAGCCTACCTGTTTTTACCTAACGGACCAGCACAGGTAGTAAATGTTTATTTTTTATACCCCCTCCCCACTGCTAAGCATCAGGGGCAGTAAGTTTTACTCATGTCTGTACGTTCTTTCATATGTCTATGTACGTCCGTTCGTCCTGCATTGGGTTTTTTCTCGGTAGCAAGTTCCCCTGAAGCAAATCATTTCAAATTTTTTCACAATGTTTTTTTCCCACAATACACAGGTCGATTTCAAATTTGGATATTATTCCATTTATGATTCCAGAGTTATGCCCTGTGTTACATTCATTTGGTAGCGAGGGCATCCATGACCAATGGACACATTTCTCTGTATATTTTTTTTAAAGATTGTCAAGTCAAGAGATTTGTTTGTCTCTTATCTTTTACAAGATGTAAGGCAGTCAAACTTGGACAAACACCAAAATCTTAATTTTTGTTTTAAGTTTTATTTTGATAGAGTTTTTTTCTTTAGATTTCCTTATGAAAATTCCTGCCTGCATTTTACCAAAAAAATTAACCAAGCTTTTATGGTTTTCTGAAATAAAAGGGTTCAAAGGGAAGTAAAAGGGACCAACACCCAAAATGGTAACTTCTTTAAGCTTTAAATCTGATTTTAAAGCCGTTTTTTTCAATTGAATTCCTTGGATAAATTCCTGTCTGAAGTGAGACACCAATTTATTTATAGGTCTTACCGTTTCCATGGATACATGCAACTCATCTAGGTGAGTCCGAGGCTCATCATTTGTGTTTGGCACTCACCATTTTTTACCAACAAATAACAAATAATGCAAAAGGGGGACTCGGGACATTTTGGTTGGGACTCCTCAAAATTTTATCCTACAAGGATCTCTGCCGTTTCAATGATATGAGTTGGCCAGAAGAGACCAATGCCAAAAAAAAATTATTTTTATTTTAAGTCATATTTTAATGGTTAAAGCACCCTATTTGAAAATAAATAAAATTGTTTTTTTCTAAAAAAAAAATAGATAAAATGAAAATGTATTTAAATTGATTAATTATAATGGATGTTGAAAAGATTATTGGCCTGTGTTAATCTGGTATGTGAAAAACAACAAAATAATAAACAAAACAAGATTATTTTTCAATATATTTTTTCTACTCATTCAAAAACAATTTTAACTACCCAATAATCAGTATGAAAACAGTTTGCAGATGTAAAATTAACAAAGCATTTCAATTTTAATATGGCAGCAAAATTTTTGTGTCAGTCAGGACATAGGCTTCCATTTGCATATAATGTCTTAGTCTTTTTTAGTTATCAATATTTGTTTGTTTTGTTGATATTGGTTGAATTGTTGACAATCACTTTTTAAATTTTATTTTTCATATTCATGTTAAGTTTTGAATTCATAGACATAGTTGGGTGAAACTGTACTTTTTTTGCGGGAATTTTTATACAATTTTGACGAAATATTACATAGATGTACTTTAAAAGGTGAATATATCAATTACAGCATGTCCATTAACATACTACAAGTGCATGTTTCACATACAAAAACTATCATGCAAGTAGAATTTTTGAGACCATTACGAGCGTGCACGGACAAATGACTGAACTAGATACATAAGGGTTAATTATGTTACTGTTACATGCGGATACATGTGTACTTCCCTGATTTACATACAAAGTTTGTTTCTAATGATATCAATGTTTTTATTGGTCGTTATTTATACCATCGTCCAGAAAAGTGTTGTAAGCAATGTTTTATTTAGACAATAATATAAAGAGCATCACAGTACTCTTCAGAGGCATTAGCGCATGTCCGAATTTCCCATTTACAGCTGTACACTAAATTCCCTGTATCCCTCAAATGGTGAAATTGAGGTACATGTACCCTCAAATGAAAAAAGCTGCGAGCATGCTGGTATTCAGTCTTCGAAATTAGACTTTCGAATTTGATGGCCCAAAAACTTCAAAATTCAAATATTTATATAGATTCTATTAAAAAAAATTGGCAAAAGTCACTGGTCCGAATCAATTTTTACTGGCCGTGGGCCACCGGACCACTACTAAAGTCGATGACTGGGTATTTGAAAATTAGTTCACTATATACTATTTACTCTAGTTTAACATTAAAATATATGCAATGTACTAGTATATACATTTTTGTATACAATGTACTAGTATATACATTTTTGTATACAATGTACTAGTATATACATTTTTGTATACAATGTACTAGTATATACATTTTTGTATACAATGTACTAGTATATACATTTTTGTATACAATGTACTAGTATATACATTTTTGTATACAATGTACTAGTATATACATTTTTGTATACAATGTACTAGTATATACATTTTTTGCATTACGTTTCATTTCAGACTATTACCTTTGTGACGCCACCAATAAGGGTAACAAGAGGCCCAATTGTGTCTGAGGTTGTTGTGTTCCACAGGTATGCAGAGCACCATGTAAAAGTCTACAACTCTCCAGGTATGGTTGTACTATAGCCCTCCCTCTTATAAAAGTCTACAACTCTCCAGGTATGGTTGTACTGTAGCCCTCCCTCTTATAAGCAGTCCTCAAAATGAAAATTTTAATTTACTGGTCCGATTTAAATTCTTTAATTTATTTTTATATAAGTTCTAAATAAAACTGAAAAATTTACTGGTCCGAGCAAAGTTTTACTGGTCTTGGGCCAGAGGATTGGTACTCATTGTGAGGACTGTATAAGGCCACCTCTTTGACGTTTTACTGATCTTGGGCCAGAGGATCGGTGCTCATTGCGAGGACTGTATAAGGCCACCTCTTTGACGTTTTACTGGTCTTGGGCCAGAGGATCGGTGCTCATTGTGAGGACTGTATAAGGCCACCTCTTTGACGTTTTACTGGTCTTGGGCCAGAGGATCGGTGCTCATTGTGAGGACTGTATAAGGCCACCTCTTTGACGTTTTACTGGTCTTGGGCCAGAGGATCGGTGCTCATTGTGAGGACTGTATAAGGCCACCTCTTTGACGTTTTACTGGTCTTGGGCCAGAGGATCGGTGCTCATTGTGAGGACTGTATAAGGCCACCTCTTTGACGTTTTACTGGTCTTGGGCCAGAGGATCGGTGCTCATTGTGAGGACTGTATAAGGCCACCTCTTTGACGTTTTACTGGTCTTGGGCCAGAGGATCGGTGCTCATTGTGAGGACTGTATAAGGCCACCTCTTTGACAGTGAAATAGGTAACCTCTTTTGAGTAGAATTTTACTCTCTCAGTGAATCTAAATTCCGGCCTGATACGAAGTATGGCCTTTGATGGAAGGCTTTATAAGAAGGGGACTACTGTATGAAAATAAAAAAGGACTCTTTATTCAAATTACAGAGAATCTATTTAGTAGAAGATATTAGGCATGCAATTAAAATAATACAGTCAAACTTGCATTCTGCTTTCACTATAGGATTAAACACTTCTTTGCAGGAGTTCATGCATGTGTAAACTGTGCTGAATAAACGTCCATGCGAGTGACCCTATGTCATGAATATTTAATGATATGATAAGTACAGGATATCTCCTTTTTTGGCCAACCGAATTGCTCGTACCAAGCACAGTTTAGTATTAAATTATAGCACTTTAATTTGGCCACTTCTTTTCTGAATACCGGTACATTTTTGTGTGAACAATTTATATGTTACTTTATGTGTTTATTATTTTCAGGTACAGATGGGGCTATGGTGGACATATTCAATCTCGTTGATATTACCAGTACAAATAATTACGAAATGGCAATGAGAGTTAACACAGATATACAAAATAAAGACAAGGAATTCTTTGTAGATCTCAATGGTTTTCAGGTACATATATATATCTTACTTCTTACAAACTTCTAGGAATATCATTGGTTTAAAGTGAACACGTGGAGACCCTGTATATTCAATACATGGTCAGTCATTTTTTTACACATTTAGTAGTAGAGTTATCTCCCCTATTTCTTTCAAAACAAAGATGACATCACATATGGATCACTTACACACAACACAACAATTACATATTTATTAGTTCTGATGCCCCATATGGAATTTACTTACCCCCGCATATATCGTATAAAGTCATAAGCAAACTGTGTAACTAATAATATCTTTATTTCTCATAATGAAATTACATGGTAAAGAGACAAATATCAAAAATACAAACATATTTACATCAGTTTCCGAAAGAAAGTAAACAAATCAATATCAAATCAATAGCTACCTAAGGATATACTTTACTGTTAACTATTCTAATGAATTTATATAATTTACTTAATTCAACCACAGAATTTGAACACATATAAGAATATAATCTGAAAATGTTTTTGTACCCATTAGTAAATTGTTTGTGTGAGTGAGTAAATTATTGTTGTTTAACCCCAGATAAGCAATTTTTCAGCTATATCATGGCAGTCATCGACTTTAGCAGTGGTCTGTCTGCCCACAGTCAGTGAAAATTGATTCGGACCAGTGACTTTTGCCCAATTTTTTCAATAGAATCTATATAAATAATCTAATTTTGAAGTTTTCGGGCCAGTAAATTCGAAAATCTAATTTTGAAGACTATCATGGGAAGAACGAGTTACATTCAATGTGATGATGTCCACTTAGTACTAGACCAACATTCTTAAGAGTTTTTCAATGATTTGTACAATTTTCCTTTGATCTTTACATGTGATTAATATCAAGCAACTAATGTGATTTGATTAAGGGGTGGCCTTATAATGGAGGGACTACTGTTATGTGATAATATGGAATTTGTCTTTAAAACAAATGATTATTTGGTATAAAGGGATAAAAAAGGGAAAGAAATATGAAGAAAATAGACATTTCGGTTCCAAATACAAGCAATAATTTAAATAACTGGGACAATTCTCTATATAGCAAGTCATTGTCTTTAAAGGGCAGTTGCATTTTTCACAATGCTGAATTTTAACCTGTATATAAAGGGCACATTTTCATTTTCCCCTGAGTGTCATTTTATATACAGGTTTGACTATACAGTGAAACCTGTCTAAACTGGACATCCCTGTGACCAATTTTTGTGTTTGGAATAGATAGGTGTTCGGATTAAATAGGTTATATTAGCAAAGATTTCCTACTTTTTGTACCTTATTTAAAAAAATTGGTTTATACAGGATTCCAGTTTATACAAGGTTCGGTGTAGATTTTTTTTTTTTTTTTCAATAGTCAGGA
Source organism: Bathymodiolus septemdierum (assembly GCA_963383655.1). NCBI lineage: Eukaryota > Metazoa > Mollusca > Bivalvia > Mytilida > Modiolidae > Bathymodiolus > Bathymodiolus septemdierum. Next base: position 34,723,055 of record OY726527.1, on the reverse strand, counting down.
TTTTATATAACTCCTACACCACCACCTGACTAAGGTGTCTGGGTTTTTTTCAAAAAATATATACTAATATATAGTACATGTACAATTTGTGACTATTTAGTGGGTTTTTTTAACAAATTTTTTAATTAAATTATAGGTTCGGTGTAGATAGGTTCCACTGTAATTGTTACTAATGCAATCCATCATTTGTTATATGTTATTTTGTGTTGCTATAGTAACCACATCTTTATTCTAGATGATAAAACACAAGACAATGGACAAAATTCCACTACAGGCCAACTTTTACCCGCTCCCTTCAATGGCCTACATAGAAGACAATAACTACAGGTTTAGCATTTTGTCAGGACAGTCACTTGGAATGGCTAGTTTGAATGTTGGTAAGTTGTTTTATGTATTTCTCATACTCTTAGGGGCTGTCGTGGTCGTGATCGTATGGTAATTGGATTAATAACTACCTATGCAATCAGTGCCTATTACCACAAAGGTTATGAGTTTGAATCCCGTTCATGGCAAGGTGTACTCGATACAACATTATGTAGTTTGTCAGTGACCTGCGACAGGTCGGTGGTTTTCTCCTGGTACTCCGGTGTCCTCCACTAATAATACTGACCAATCTAACTGAAATATTGTTGAAAGTGGCGTCAAACATCATAAACAGAACTAAACCTATTTTTCCTACTTTTAACACGTTTTACACCTTGTTTACATTTTTGTGGTATTTTTTAATCATTATGTTTGGTTAAATTTCTGCATGAGAATTCCAACCAATTTCCTATTGGCAGTCATTGACAATGGAAATTAACAACTTAAAAATATTTTTTGGTCAGAGAAGAAACAAATTAGTCTGCTGCTACCACTGGGTTATGATATTTATCCACTCTTGATAGTTAATTTTCAAATTAACTTTTAAATTTGAAAGTTGAATTTAATTTTCAAATTTAACTTTTAAATTTGAAAATTGAACTATCTTGAATGGAGAAATATCATAATCCACTGGTAGCAGAAGAAAAATCTATATTTAGGTTTAAAATTTATAGTTCCTATTAATAGTATAGTTTATTTAAACAGGTTTCACCTGGATCTAACAACATCTCATGTAGGGTCACGTCAGGGGTCATATTTTCAACTGACCAATCAGTGATAGGACTTCCAAATCAAAAACTGTGCATGTGCTGTTAGAATTTGTCTGATTGGTCAATATATTTAACTGTCTTGCATATGATTGCACAAATGTTTTTTTGGACCTTTTGTTATCTATACACTTACATCTAACTACATCTCATGTAGGGTCACGTCAGGGGTCATATTTTCAACTGACCAATCAGTCATGGGGCTTCCAAATCAAAAACTGTGCATGTGCTGTTAGAATTTGTCTGATTGGTCAATATATTTAACTGTCTTGCATATGATTGCACAGATGAATGAAAGATATCCTCACATAACCCATACTGGATATTGATAGATGTTTGTGTATTAGCACAAACATCTCACAAATGCTTAAAATCCGTTTTCTCACTCCACCCCTTTACTGATATGTTTAATATGGCATGGGAGATCTGAGGAAACGTTATTAGAGTCATATGTGAGTGACTTGTATCATGAATAATTATATAATGATATGATATAATATGGTTATGACTTTTTTTTGGCCAATCGAATTGCTCCTTGCTTTGCAATTAGTAAAGTAATATTTTCATAGTCTTGCAATCATCATTTTCATTGGGGAGCCATCGTGGTCGTGATCGCATGGTAGTTGGATTTACGATTACCTGTGCAATCAGTGCCTATAAAACGGACCGTCACGATATAACTGAAATATTGTTGAAAGTGGTGTTAAACCCCATAAACCAAACCAAACCATTTTCATTGGATGGTACATAATGTCACTTGCATATGATCTGTAATGGGGTTTCCTCAGATTTCCCTCTCCGTGACATATTAGTAGAGGGTAGGGGGGAGCAAGTGAGTTGTCAAATTTTAATCAGATTTAATTTTTATTAGATTTAATTGTTTTGCAGGACAAATAGAAATTATGATGGATCGTCGTTTGAATCAGGATGACAACAGAGGCTTGGGGCAGCCAGTTAAGGATAATAAAGTCACACCCAGTAGATTTGCCTTAATGTTTGAAAAGAGAAGGGGTCCAATGGTATGTACGAATGATGTATCAATATTCAACACTTTATCTTTGCTCAGGGGCCATAATGGTCGTGATCGTATGGTAGTTCGATTTACAACTATCTCTGAAATCAATTCCTATCACCACTAAAGTTGTGAGTTCATATCCCACTCATGGCAAGGTGTACTTGACACAAATTTATGTGATAATGTCTGTCAGTGACTTGAGGCAGGTTGGTGGTTTTCTCCGGGTACTCCGGTTTCGTCAACAATTAAAACTGCACGCCATGATATAACTGAAACATTGTTAAAAGTGGCATTAAACACCATAACCTTAACCCCTTTCTTTGCTGTTTTTTTTTTGTCTATTATTTTATAGACATATTTTAGCAAGATATTTACAATTAGAGTTATATTTAATAGAAAATTTAAATTTATAACCAGTTGATCATGAAGTGAATGATTACTGACTGAAATGAACCTCTAGTTTAAAAAAAAAAATAAAAAATGTTATGGTCTTGAATTTGAAGACCATGATAACAAGAAGAGTGTTAAGATATCAAAAGGGTTAATAGAAGCCAAAGGAAAGACAATACAATGGCCATGAGAGGAAAGACAATACAATGGCCATGAGAGGAAGACAATACAATGGCCATGAGAGGAAGACAATACAATGGCCATGAGAGGAAGACAATACAATGGCCATGAGAGGAAAGACAATACAATGGCCATGAGAGGAAGACAATACAATGGCCATGAGAGGAAGACAATACAATGGCCATGAGAGGAAAGACAATACAATGGCCATGAGAGGAAAGACAATACAATGGCCATGAGAGGAAGACAATACAATGGCCATGAGAGGAAGACAATACAATGGCCATGAGAGGAAAGACAATACAATGGCCATGAGAGGAAAGACAATACAATGGCCATGAGAGGAAAGACAATACAATGGCCATGAGAGGAAAGACAATACAATGACCATGAGAGGAAAGACAATACAATGGCCATGAGAGGAAAGACAATACAATGGCCATGAGAGGAAAGACAATACAATGACCATGAGAGGAAAGACAATACAATGGCCATGAGAGGAAAGACAATACAATGGCCATGAGAGGAAAGACAATACAATGGCCATGAGAGGAAAGACAATACAATGGCCATAAGAGGAAAGACAATACAATGGCCATGAGAGGAAAGACAATACAATGGCCATGAGAGGAAAGACAATACAATGGCCATGAGAAGAAGGACAAACAACGATCTACAAACATTACACAGAAAACTAAAGATTGAGTAACAATTGCCGTCATCACTGATGTTTTCATTATTTGTACATGTACCTGTATTGAGAGGACACCATTTTGGACAAAGAAAAAGTGGCCTTATAAGACAGGTGACCTCTTAAAAAAGGTTCAATTCATATGAAATTTTCTACGACAGGACAAGAAAAAGATGAATTTTTAATACAGGTGACTGCTTAATAGAGGTGACCGCATGGGCAGATTTGACTGTATTTGCTATTTATACTAATTTTGCAATTTCTTTATTTTCAGCCCAAGAATAAAGTGACCGGATTTCCGTCCATTCAAGCTCACTTGACTTCACTACAGTTTGTTCAGCCGATATTTGTCATTCCTAAAAATAGTCAAACCAACAGCATTGACCTTTTACCAACATTTAAACCTATGCAAAAAACATTGCCGTGCGAGATTCACCTTTTGAACTTCAGATCTTTACGATATAGTGACGATGATGTCATCAACGGATTTGTGCCGCGGAAGGATGTGGCTTTATTGTTACATCATTTAGGAGTTGATTGTAATTTCCCAAATAAGGGATTAACATGTGATATTACAGGAGGAACGGTAAGTCTATGATATGTAATGATGCGAACGAGGAACGGTACATCTACAATTTGTTACGATGCAAACGAGGAACAGTAAGTCTATGATATGTTACAATGCAAACGAGTAAAGGTAAGTTTACAATATGTTCCGATACGAACAAGGAACAGTAAGTCTACGATATGTTACGATGCAAATGAGTAAAGGTAAGTCTACAATATGTTACGATACGAACAAGGAACAGTAAGTCTACGATGTGAACGAGTAAAGGTAAGTCTACGATATGTTACGATACGAACGAAGAACTGTAAGTCTACTGTCTAACTTGGCAGATACATACTCATTACATACATAGTGTGTTGATACAAGACTTTGTTTCAGGTTGAGCCTGTTGTGTGAATCAGTATCACTACAAGTTCGCGACAAGTTGTAATTCGGTTAGTTCACGCAACAGACAAGACCGATATAAAGTCTTGTACCAACACACTTTGTATGTAATAACTTTATCTAACATTTCAATAAAAACAAACTTTTAAACAAATAACAAGGGTTGAATTAAAATTTGTACAATATTCTGAGGGAGGCTATATTTTGTGTATGATGCCACGTTATTTTTGCCGTTCATTCACCAATGTCACACATTATTGTGTTTTGTCTCGCATTCCAATGATGTGACGTCATGACAAAGTAGTTCGCCAGAGAACGTCTCGTGCAACGTCGCGCCATTCCTTTATGACCACGGTGGTGATACAACATCTTGTATCAGACAGGCTACTTTCGTTAATTTCAAAGGAAAACGTACATAATGTTAGATAAATTATGATATATATCTTTATTCTCAGGGCCCGGGTGGCTCAATGTGTTTGGTAGTTGCATTACCTAACAATTCATACAAGCCTATCACCAATACGACGTGGGTTCGCGCCCGGCTTTGTACATTACAAAAAAAGGTGCATTCGACTCGATAAAGTTTACCAGTTGCTTGCCCATGGCCGATGGTTCTCTCTGGGTACTCCTGCTTCTTCCACCACTAAAACTGGTCGCCATAATATAGCTGAAATATTGCTGAAAGTGGCATTAAACACAATAAATCAAATCAAATCATATACGAAGATTGCAATGGTAGAGAGACATATTAAATACTAAGATATAATTATATAGTACAAATAGTACACACATTACAGGTGATAGTCTAACCTTTTGTTTATTATTTTTTAAGGGTACTCCTCGAATGTTTGGCCACTTAACCTTAGCCTCTGAAGTGATACAATAGCAGCATACACTTCTATTAAAAATATGATACATAGAATCATTTTGGCAAAACAGTCAACGTATTACGTTGATCGTAAATGGCAATTTCAAAATCTTCAATCCATCAAGGGGCCGTCGTGATCATGATCATATGGTCGTTTGAATTTACAACTACCTCTGCAATCAGTGTCTATCACCACTAAAGTTGTGAGTTTGTATCCCGCTCATGGCGAGGTGTACTCGATACAACATTATGTGATAAAGTTTGTCAGTGATTTGCGACAGGTTGGTGGCTTTCTCCGGGTACTTCCGTTTCCTCCACCAATAAAACTGACCGCCACGATATAGCTGAAATATCATTGAAAGTGATGTTAAATGCTATAACTCCCTGTCGTAAATTAATTCGTGAAATTTCAGTGAATTGGGTCTTTTCCTTATACCGTGAAAGTATTTTTCTTCGTGGGTATCAATTTTCGTGGTTTGGTTAAAAATTACAAGTACATGGATTCGTAGATTCGTGGATTTTGTGTTTGTTCCACAATAAAATTTTCAACATAATAAGTTTCACTGGGAATCAAAACTTCCAGAAAGCTTGCATGGCTATATATTGATGTCAACTGCTTCCCAAGTTTCATTGTTAAAAAATTGGTACACCATGAATAAAAGTGATTTCACAGTATAAGATTTTGAAAATATTTTTCTGTTGTATTTGTAAATAAGGGACCGACCATTTAACTTGAAGAGAGGGGGGTTATGGTTTTTTGTTTCGTTCAGAAATTTTTTTTTGGACAACACAAGAGTTAGAATATTTATTTTTTTTGTCGCGCAATGCGTGAATTTTTTTTCCAGAATTCAACATTAGGTTATATGACAAAAACACTGAATCACATTATTTTTTTTTTCCTCCAGCAAAATCAGAATATTTTTTTCAGCAACATTGGGAATCAGAATATTTTTTTAGAAAAAAAACCATAACCCCCCCCCCCTTCAAGTTAAATGGTCGTTCCCTAAGAGCTACAAGTGTATGAACATTTTCACATGTACATTTTATCAAAAAATTCTTAATTCAACGTTTTTTTTTCTTTTTTTTTATTTCAGGTGTCTTTTAAAGACATGTTTACAGATATTAAATTCTCAAATACAAAAGAAACATCATTATCACTCATGCATGAACAGAAAAATGTAGACCAATCATCAACATTGTCTCTTAAACCAATGGAAATATATGCCTTTAGAACAGAATTGCAATAATTGGGGCATGTGTAATGGAATTATATTGGTTAAACAAATCATCAACTTCCTTTTTTGAATATATTTTTTTTTAAATATATGCAATTTGAACAAAGTTGCTTTGATTGGTGCACCTGTATATGTCACAAGATTTCATTGGTCAAAAATATTTGAATTCAATTATGTGTCATGGGATTTCATTGGTCGAATTTATGTTACGGTAAATGTGATTGGTTATCTACCTTTTTTTTTTTCAAATCGTGGAACTCATTTAGATTTGCATATCATTTTTATACGCCGGACTCGAGACGGGCCGTATTATGTGATTGGGTATGGCGGGCGGGTGGGCGGGCATCTACACAGTTTTCTGCACAATAACTTTAGTTCTGTATATCGGATCTTTACCCAACTTGGCCACATGATTCCCCTGTGGAAGGGGAAGAACCCTATTTATTTTGGGGTCATTAGGTCAAAGGTCACCGTTACTATAAATAGAATTTTTGACAACAGGGTCATTTCCACATGATAACTTTAGTTCTGTATATTGGATCTTTACCAAACTTGACCACATGATTGCCCTGTGGAAGGGGAAGAACCCTATTTATTTTGGGGTCAAAGGTCAAGGTCACTGTGACTATAAATATAATTTTTTACCGTTTGATAATTTATATAGACGGGCGTATTTTGTGATGCACACATTTCTTGTTATATTTATTCTTCTTACATAAATGTGTTTTTATGTGATTATAAATTAATAAGAAAAAAAAGGCTGGGTGCAACGGGTATTTATTGATATATAAATAGTGTATTATGTTTATAGATTTGTAAGAGGGGAAATGTTCCAATAGATTATGACACTACTACATTCCTATTTTTCTTCTAATTGTATCTCTGCTTTTGTTGTTGTGAATGCCTAAATTATATTTGTACAAGATACAGTGAAATCTGCTTAAACCGAACCTCCTTGGAACCAAGTTTTTTTTTTATCGGAATAGACAGGTGTTCTGTATATACCAGGTTACCTTAATTACTTATCCTCTTCATCCCCGATGGGACATAATGCATCAACAATTTGCCTTCCATTGTTGACGTTTCAGTAACTTAATCTTTTTTACAAGGTGGGGTTGTTAGCCCTACGCTAAACCTACACACTGTTGGATTGGGTTTTCTTACTGAGTTGTCCTTTCCATAGATGATTGCATTCACCCTGCTCACAAATTTCATCTACCTGGATTTTCTTTCAGGGCTATCTCCCTTAGCTTTTCACTTTCCCAAGTTATTCACAAGGCAGTGGAGCTATTTCTTCCATAGCTGGAACCCTCTTCCATTTGCCAGACTTTTAAGTCTGTTGCCCCCTGCCTACCATAATGAGGGGGAAGTAGGTTTTTGAGCAGGTAAACAGCTTAAGGTAACACAGATTTCCTACATTATGACTTTATTTAAAGTTGGGTTAATAGAGGATTTCATTTTTTTATTCAAGGTTCGGTTTAGACTGGTTTCACCGTATTTCTATTTTTTTTCATAAAGGTGTCTTTTCTTTTGTTGTTGGGCATACCTAAATTTTATTGGATAAAATATTTTGAATATCTTTTAGAAATAGTATCTTTATATATTCATTATTTTGTATTGCTGCAAGAATTGTAAAAAACTGTATGCATGAAATTAAATTTTAGTGGATACCTAAAAATTGCCATTTATGAGCAGCTGCCCTTTATATACAGGTTAGAATTATATCATTATTCATGAATGGGGAAAATGAAGGTGCTCTTTATAGTCAATGATTTGTTATATAGAGGTGCCCTTTAAGGCACGTTTGACTGTGTTATCATATTGGGTGTAATTTTTTTTGGTGACATATATGCAGCCATTTTTACCTCATTCTTAGAATTGTTACATTCTACTGTATTATTTCCACTCTGATAGCATTCCAATTTTATATATTGTGAATAACCTTATGTAGGTAAAATTAGCATACCTGTGGAGCAGGAACTGCTTACCCTTCCGGAGCACCCGAGTTCACCCCTGATTTTTAGTGGGGTTCATGTTGCTCGATCTATAGTTTTCTGTGTAATGTTTTGTAGATCGTTGTTTGTCCTTTTGTGCCTTTTATTTTGGCCATTGTGTTGTCTGTTCTTCTTCGATTTACAGATTCTGAATACCCCTTTGGTATTTTCAAACTCTTGACTTTAATGAGTACCATTTCAGATCATAAGTTGCTGAGTTGGTATTAAGCAACAATCACTCACTCACTCCTGATCATAATTCCTTGGAGAATTTTACCTATCATTCCTCATAGACTTATTGTTAAAAAAATGTGGTACATTGTAGTTGAATTTCTTTGTCATATAATAGGGTCTGTCGTGGCCATGATTGTATGGTGGTTGGATTTATTTTAAAACTACCTGTGCAATCAGTTCCTATCACCATTGATGTTGTGAGTTCGAATCTCGATCAAGGCGAGGTGTACAACATTATGTGATAAAGTTTGTCGGTGACTTGCGACAGGTCGGTGGTTTTCTTCAGGTCCTCCGGTTTCCTCCACCAATATAGTTGACCGCTACGAAATAACTGAAATATTGTTGAAAGTGGCGTTAAGCACCCTAACACTAACCCTTACCTGACCTTCTACAATGAATGAGTGGCCACATAAGAGGGGTGGCCTCTTATTAAGTGGACAATTTATTAGTATTTTACTATTTTAGTAAACCTGATATCTGACCAGATAAGAAGGATGACCTTATAAGAGGGGTATTACTGTACGATTGTTGACGATCTTGAGACACTATATATCCAACATGCAATTTGAAAATTTGTAATAATTAAGGATTGATCGCAATTTTTGTTCCGTTCATGAAGAAATAACCTCAATTAGGTTATTACAAATTTTTTTTGTTATGACATTGAAAAATATATTTATTTTTTCAAAATAAGGCAAATAATCGGAAATAAATTTAAATAACCTCAAATGTGCCTCATTTAAAGAAAATCGCCTGATGACAACGCCACGTGACACCTTGGGAACAACGTCTATTTTCAGATTCAGTACATACGAAATTAACCTCAACCAATCAAAACACGTGTTTAATGACATGTGACTCTAAAATTAATTTATATACAGATAAAGGTGGAATTGTTGACCATCACTGTTTACCTAAAGTGTAAATTTAGAACTCTTTTTTTTATATTATAATTTATTAAGCTACACCTGGTTTGTGCAAAGACCTAAGACACCCAATGAAGCCTGGTGACGTCTGTCATGCTATGTCCTGCACATCGATGAACGAGGTAAAAAATGCAATCCGCGTTCTATTATCGTTTTTCTAGCCCTTTCACTGGTTATCTACCCCTTTCCCGCCATTTTATTTTCATAATTACATTATTTATTTCAATAATTACATTTCTTACAAAAGTTTGCCACCACCACCACCAATGAAGCCGACTTAGGGGCTCCAGTTTTAGTACACCTTTAGTACAATTTAGAACATTTTAAAAATATTTAAGAAGCATAAAAATTTCATTGCATTTATCTGAGCAGGTCTCATTAAATTAAAGGGAGATAATAATACTATATTTTTATCACAAATATTGATTTGTCTCCCTTGTCACATATGACGCCCTGTTTAACTTTTTTTTACATAGATTATCGGTTAAGTAGTTGAGGTGAAAGATTTGCACATACATGTACGAGACAGCCCTAAGGGCAAGTCGTAATAAACTCAATGCAATAATTATCTTTTTTATATTGTGATTTTTTCTTTGTTGTGTTAGATGTTTATTTCATTATTTTGATTGACTTGTATTTTTACAGTAATTGATTTAGATGTAGATTTCATCATATGAAACACCTGTCATACATTTCAATTTCCTTTAACTGCATCGGTGGCGTAATTGTTAGCGTACTCGCCTCAAGTGCGGTAGATCATGGGTTCGAACCCTGGTCGGGTCAAACCAAAGACTATAAAATTGGTATTTGTTGCTTCTCCGATAAGCACACAGCATTAAGGAGAAAGAGCAAAGACTGGTTGGCTCGGAATCAGAATACTACATGTCAATTGGTATTTGTTGCTTCTCCGCTAAGCACACAGCATTAAGGAGAAAGAGCAAAGACTGGTTGGCTCAGAATCAGAATACTACATGTCCAAGTGGAGCGATATGTTTACCAGTGGACTGTTGTTTCAGTGAACTAGAACTATAAGCATGCTGGTCTATTACGAAGCACAAAGCGCTTTATGAAAAGTGTAAACTGTTCCAAATATAACCCGTTCAAAAATCTTTAAAAATTTAATTCTTACAAAAAAATGTAATGATTCATTGATTTTAATTACGATTATTTCACGGGACTATTTGAATTTGTCATTGGCGAATGAATATTCTGGTGACGTCACAATGCCAACCCAGGTTATCAAGTATAACCAATGTTGCTCCAGACGGATCAGCCAATTAAATTACCGTATTCACATAAAATTTAATTATTTTAATTTAAGCTTTAGTAAAACTTTGATACCCTCTATGGCAAAGTGTTAAATGTCAATAAAATTATTGATATCAGGAATAATGACATTAATTAATCATGATTTGTTAATTTCCCCTTTGATTTTTACATGATATAATATTCTATTATTGTCTACTCCTGAGGGAACTGTTCTCCTATAGTGTTGTCTGGTGAGGTATAGTGCCTTGAGCCAACGACGAGGGCACTATACCTCACCAGTCAACACTATAGGTAAACTGTTCTCGAGGGAGAAGACAATAATATATTTAGTACATACCATTCAAGACATAAAAGAAAAACACACTCAAATTCAATATAATAATAATAATAAAATTTAAATTTTATACATTGTATTTGCATTGCCAAACCTGGCCATGTTGACAGCAGACTACAGCACAAGTCTATTTTAAGGGAGATAAATCTTGACAAAAATATATAAAAATTATGCGGGAAAATCTATGCCACAGGTATAGTTCCCGCAGGAAATCGTTTGAAACTGGTATAGTTCCCGTCGCTAGGTATAGTCACACATTGTCAAGTGTACTGTTCAAAAATAGTTCACACAGATTATCCAATCAAAATACAGCATTTTCATATGCTAGGTACTAATATATGTTATCTGCAGGGCCATATTATGTCCTTTTGGGGTGTCTAGGCTAACGAAATTATGGGCAACCCTCCAACGGAACCACGTCCCCCATCTTACATATTTTTTACTCGTGATATATGTAGTTTAGTGACATTTTCATAGCTTGAAGTAAAATTATTGGAAATTCTTTAGATAAACTAGAATAGCTATTTGAAAATCTTTTAGGTTGAGGGGCCACAGGCTGCCACCTTTACTAGCCTATAGGATAATACGGCTCTGGTTTATCTGTTATCAAGTGAAAATTGTGATACAAGTATAATATTGTTGATTTCTAACTTGACATTACATTGACAAATCCTCCATCAACATGCTATCATTGACAAATCCTCCATAAACATGCTAGCATTGACAAATCCTCCATAAACATGCTAGCATTGAGAAATCCTCCATAAACATGCTAACATTGACAAATCCTCCATAAACATGCCAGCATTGACAAATCCTCCATAAACCTGCTAGCATTGAGAAATCCTCCATAAACATGCTAGCATTGACATGCTTTGCTCGAAATTGACTTCTCATTGCTTCTAACATCTCAGTCTTCACCTTGGACAGGATCAATTATTTCGAGCAAAGCATGTCAATGCTTGCATGTTTATGGAGGATTTGTCAATGCAACATCATAATTTTCACTTGATAACAGATAAACCAGAGCCGTATTATCCTATAGGCTAGTAAAGGTAGCAGCCTTGGGCCCCTCAACCTAAAAGATTTTCAAATAGCTACCGTATTCTAGTTTATCTAAAGAATTTGCAATAATTTTACTTCAACTATTAAAATGTCACTAAACTATATCACTAAGTTGCTCTGAGAAATCAAATGATAGTATATGATAAATCTTTTTGATTGATATTCATATCAGGAAAGTCTTATAATTTCCATTTTGTATATGCACAAAATGTATATGTTTGTATGTAAATTAGATTTTTTTTTTTGGGGGGGGGGGGGAGGGGGTCATCGTGGTCATGATTGTATGGTAGTTAGATTTACATCTACCAGTGCAAGCAGTGCTTATGACTGCTTAAATTGTGAGTTTGAATCCCTCTCAGGTGAGGTGTACTTGATACAACATTATGTGATAAAGTTTGTCAGTGCATTGCAGCAGGCCGGTAGTTTTCTCCCGGTACTCCAGTTTCTTCCACCAATAAAACTGACCGCCACAATATAACTGAAATAGAAAGTGGGGTTAAGCACCAAAACTTAACCCAGGATTTTTTTAGGATGATTGCTTAGCTCCTCTTTACAATTTCTGGTTACTTTTTCCAATTTAAAAAACTGATTTTTTTTTATAAAGTTCATATATTAATGTGCAATGTGAATTTTTTTTGCAAATCTGTTAGCTCACCTGGCAAATAGCAAAGAGGGCTTTTAGTATCAATGGTGTCTGACTTACGTCATTGTTAACTCCTTAACGCTCTAATCTTAACTCCTTAACGCTCTAATCTTAACTCCTTAATGCTCTAATCTTAACTCCTTCACACTCTAATCTTCTCTTTCAAAATGTCTCAATCAAATGGAAGTAAACTTGGCATGGATGGTCATTTGGGAGAGAGGATTTAGATTTATGCAAATCATGCTATTAGGGGGCCTTTCAGGGGAAATTGAGTAAATCTGTTGGTTTTTTTTTATTCTTCTGGTGAACCACTGTTAGAAATACTACAACATTTACTGTGCAGCGTCACTGAGATATGTAGATTTAGATTTACACAAACGATAATTATGTGTTAGTAAGCTAAGGTGTTTCATTAAATATTTTGTTGTCATGTTCGTTAATTTATTTAATTTTTTTATTTGTATATTTTGATGTATAAGTATGATTACGATTGGCTATATTGGTGTTTGTATATGTGTGTGTGTGTGTGTGTGTGTGTGTGTATGTGTGTGTGTGTGTGTGTGTGTGTGTGTGTGTGTGTGTGTGTGTGTGTGAGAGTGTGACTTGATGTGGGAGTGTCTGTTTGTGATATAAGTAAACTTTGATGAGATACATCTAATATATTCGTTGTAGTATCTTTTTTTTATATTTTACTCATGTGCAAACATTTAACAACAGTCTGTTTTGGGTCATGTCAGTTTACATTATTTCAACTGACCAATCAGCAATGAGCCTACTAAATCCTTAGGTATTAAAATCGAGTACATATCAAGATCTTCTGTCCCATTGGTCACATGTTTAACTGTTTTGCATATGATTGGATGGTTAAAGATGAAGGAATGGTTACATGACATGACCGGAACAGGATGTTGTTTGATGTTAGTGTATTGCCACCAAAGATTAATGATTTTTGATTTTGGGTGTTTAACGCCACTTTCAACAATATTTCAGCTATATCATGGCGACCAGTTTTAGTGGTGGAGGAAGCCGGGGAGAACCACTGACCCTGGGCAAGCAACTGGTTAACTTTATCACTTGCGGCTGCGAGTCGAGTGCACCCTTTTTTGTAATTTACAAAGCTGGGTGTGAGCCCACGCCATATTGGTGATAGGCTTGTATGAGTTGTTAGGTAATCCAATGACCTAACTCATTGAGCCACCCGCGCCCCTCGCCAACAAAGAAAAAATATATAAACAATATAGATACAACAAACATCTAATTTTGATTAGATTGATTTTTTTATTTTGTTCTCTGTAACAATTTGTTGACATCATACTAAATGGGGGGCCCGGGTGGCTCAATGAGTTAGGTCATTGGATCTAATAACTCATACAAGCCTATCACCAATGCGGCATGGATTCATGCCCAGCTTTGTAAATTACAAAAAAGGGTGCACTCGACTCGTAGCCGCAAGTGATAAAGTTTACCAGTTGCTTGCCCAGGGTCGGTGGTTCTCTCCGGGTACTCCGGCTTCCTCCACCACTAAAACTGGTTGCCATGATATAGCTGAAATAATGCTGAAAGTGGCGTTAAACACCAAAAATTCAAAAATTCAAATTCATATTAAATAGACAAAATATATAAAACATGTTATTTTCAATTAAAATATATATATCAGATTTTTTTTAAGGAAATTTACCCCCATCCCCCATCCCGTAAGTCTGTGCCAGAATGGTTAGACTCAAATATAAGCTTGTTTGTACAGTAGAAAACTTGGGAAGGGCCGTCATGGTCGTGATCTTAAGGTAGTTGGATTTACAACTACCTGTGCAATCAGCTCCTATCACCACTAACGTTGTGAGTTCGAACCTCGTTCATGACGATGTGAAAAAGTTTGTCATTAACTTGCAAAAGATCATTGGTTTTCTCCGGGTACTCCGGTTTCCTCCACCAATAAAACTGATAGGGTCGCCGGCCACTATAGTTGACACAGATCATCATCCAATCAAATTTCTCATCAGATTAATGTTGATGATATAGAATATTCTTAGATAATGAAATACTGCTTACTTGATGTTAAACAACAATCAATCAAGCAATGTCTATGAACAAAAAACTTATCCAAATTTTACAGTGAAACCTGTCCAAACCAAACCTCCTTGGGACCTACTTTTGTTTTCGGAATCGATAGGTTTTCGGTTTATACAGGTTAAATAAACAAAGATTTCTTACATTGCGACTTTAATTAAAGTTTAGTTTGTAGGATTAGGGTCATGGTGTTTAACACCACTTTACTTATATTTCAGTTATATGGTGGCAGTCAGTTTTCTTGGTGGAGGAAACCGGAGTACCTGGAGAAAACCATTGACCTGCCGCAAGTCACTGACAAACTTTATCACATAATGTTGTATCGAGTACACCTGGCCTGAATGGGATTTTAACTCATAATGTTAGTGGTGATAGGCACTGATTGCATACGATCACAACCAAGACGGCCGCAAGTTTGATTTGTTAAGGATTTAGCTTTATTCATGATTCAGTTTAGATCCGTTTCTCTTTACTTGGTATTGAAATCCTATTTGGGGAAGGAAGTTGTCACGTCATATTGGACAGTGTAACTTAAGTTATCTCCTCCTGGCAGTGGCAGCACTTTGCAATTTTAGGGCATATCAATAAAAGAAATGGTTTCTCAGACCTTCATTTGCAAGAATACCAAAGTTTTAATTTGTCTTGGTCCACTAATGACAAAGAACCAGTAATCCAGCATTATTTTTCATGAAAAAATATGTATGATGTTCAAACAGAATTTGTTTTAGTGTTTGTGAACAGTAGTTTCCTTACAAGACCACTCCCACCAGAGGCCATACCTCTTGTCAGGCCAAATTCCAGATGCTTTGAAATTGTAAAATACAAATAAATTGTCTTCCTCAGAGAGGCCACTATTTCTGCAATGAAAAATTGGCTTTATATAAGGTGTGGCCTCTCTTGAGGGAGACAATTTAGTAGAATTGTTTATACCCCCACTCCATCGGAGGGGGGTATACTGTTTTACCTCTGTCCGTCCCAAGTTATTTTTCGTGGCATTTTTCTCAGCAACTATTGATGGCAGAAATCGGATATTTGGTCACAAGCTTCATATAGGTACCCCATATCGTGGGAAGCGTTTTTGAACCCGTCACATTCCTACTTCCTGTTTGCCGACTTGGTTGGTTTTTATACACATTGAACATATATGCGGAGGTATCATAAGTGAGCATTAGCTCACAGTTCATCTTGTTTTATCTCAGTCCACCTGATATCTGGCCTGATGAGACAGGTAGCCTTTGGTGGGAGTGGTCTTATAAGTGGGGGAATGCTACTGACAATATTAATGGCAGTAGATTACAATGATGAGTTATCTCCCTTTATCAGTATAGTTAAGGGAGATAATCCTGATTATGGCAAAAGGTAATATTGACAATAATGATAGCAGTGAATAACAATAATCAGTTATCTCCCTTTGCATATTATATAATTAAACAAAAGAGGCAAGGGAGCTCCTTTTGTCAGTACAGTGGAACTTGTACAATCCGACACCTGAGTTTTCAGACATCCTGTGACGTCCGACAAAAATTTATTGTCCCAAAGTATTTATGTTAACTAAAATAGAACGCGAGTATTCCAACATTCTGTTCAATCAGACACATTTCCCGGTCCTTTGGTGTGTCTGATTACAGGTTCTACTATATATAGTTACACGAAATATGCAAGAGGGCTCCCTTTGTCAGTATATAGTTACCATGGTTACACTAAAGAGATTAGGAAGGCTATTTTATTAATAGGGGACAATTGGGCGTGGAACTGAAAAACAAGCATATTTTGTATGTCACTATATATATCTTATCTACAAGTGGAAACTTTATATTGATTATATATCTATATAATGTATATAAAAGTTCTGTATGTTATTGTTTTGGTATGAAATGATGTGAATGTGAAATTATATGAACTGTTTATGAATAAAAATATCTTATAAAATGTTGATTTATTATTCCAGTGAGTGAGAAGATACAAATACCAATTTTATATAGGGACCATTCTAGTCGTGATCGTATGGTAGTTGGATTTACAACTACCTATGCAATCAGTACCTATCACCACTGATGTTGTGAGTTCGAATCTCAATCAGGGCGAGGTGTACAACATTATTTAATAAAATTTTTCAGTGACTTGTGACAGGTCGGTGATTTTCTCCGGTGTACCTCACCAATAAAACTGACCTCCACAATATAACTGAAATATTGTTGAAAGTGGCATTAAACACCATAAACAAGACCAATATTTTAGCTTTGGTTTTAACCCACAATATATTACTTGAAGGCGAGCATGCTAACCATTACACAAACTGTTATAAAAGGGTTGCATAATATGCACTGCTGTTGAATGTTGAAACATACAGAGGAGTTCCGAGTAGACAAACTGGTCGATACATAATTTTTCTGTTGAAAAACAAAAATGAGTGAAAAACATTGTTCTTGTTTATATCGTTAATTTTTTCACGGCAAGAATAAGTTACATTCTATGAAATGATGGTGATGTCTGCTTTGTATCTTCATAATTCTAGCTCAGACGCATTATCTTGTTCCGAGCCTACTCCTTTAGCAGAGAAGCAGCAAATAACAATTTTAGTCTATGGTTTGACCCTATTTGAACCTGAGCCCACCATTTACTACACTCACGGCAAACATTCCAACAATTACACCACCGATGCAGTGATTTATTAGATATTGTTCCTAAATAATGTAATGAAAGTAAGGTCCTTCGGGCATAGGAAGCCACTTTGAAAACTTTGAGCCGTAATGAAAGGGGGAGGTTTGGCGCTTTAAAATCTGATTGAACCCACCATTTCTTTAGAAATGCCTGTACCAAGTCAGGGTCATTACGGTTTTCACAGTTTTCCGGTTGTTGACTGATTTTGTCCGTTTATATACTTACGAGTTTTGACTTTCCCCTTGTTAGATTGTTCGGAGTTCGGTAATTTTGTTATTACCCTTATTGGCTATCCTGTTTAGGCCCTTTTGGTTTATTTGCTCCCACTTTTAAATTATTTGGCTTTCCAATATTTGACTATGTACTTGAAGGCTGCTCAAGAAACATGTCTTGCCCACTCAATTAGATGTCTGAGATTTTTTTATATTCAGACAAGACCCTCAGACCTTTTATATTATTTGTCTATTCAATCTTTTGACTACTAGCGTACTTTGTGATGGTTATTCCAGAAATGTGTTTTTGTTTTACTTTCCCACAATCCTTGTGGGGGCCGTGGTGAACGTGATCGTATGGTGGTTGGATTTACAACTACCTGTGCAATCGGTGCCCATCACCACTAAAATTGAGTTTGAACCCTGTTCATGTCGAGGTGTTCTAGATACATTATGTGATAAAGTTTGTCAGCGACAGGTCGATAAAACTGACCGCCACAATATAAATGAAATATTGTAGAACACCATAAACTATAAACTATAAACCACACAAACCTTGTTGGGTCCACAGTTGAAGAGACCACTAACATTATTTAGAAATTCCAGAGTCTAAAAAGTCTATGGTGAATTTGACAAATCGGGAAACATACATGTAGTACAAGCTTCCTTCAAATCTTAAGACTCTGGTATAAGTTATTAGCAGACCATAAATCAATTATGAAAAGAAAGTTGAAACAGTGATGGTCAACAATTCCATCAATATCAACAAAATGAACAATCACTTCTCTCATCAAATCATTAAACATTATAAAAGACCATGAGATATGGCTTTGGAAATCCAAGTCCTGGCTTGTGACAGGCACAACAATGAGGTGGGGTTATACCGATTAATGGAATCCCAAACCTCCCTCTCTTGATAAGCAGCAAATACTAATATTATAGTCTTTGGTTTGAACCGACCAAGGCTCAAACTCACAATCTACCACATGAGGAGATTGCCTTAATCGTCGCACATATAACTTGTCTGTATTTTGACTACGGCTAAAGCTTTCCACATAACTCAGCGTATGGAAGGACAGGAGTTAAAACAACAATCACTCAGTCCATCAACAGTTACCTTAGTGTGTGGGGAGTTGGGTCAATTAAAATGGCAGCCAATACAAAATATAGGATTAGAGTTTGGTTTATGGTGTTTAACGCCACTTTCACGACGGACATCACAAAAGAGGGTCTTCATTACATTAATGCAGGGAACAGACAAAAACTAAGACAGTCTGCATCAACAAAATGGTTTATTGATATGTATTGCACCACTGCAAGAAAAGCTTTGCAGTTAAAATTTTGGTTGATAACTTTTGTTTTGATTGTAAAGTAATGGCTATGTAAGTATAACAATTAAATGGTATGATTGATGAAATAACAAAAAAAACCTGCTTTTTCCCCAAAAAATAGATTTTGATGTAAATTTAACACAAATTTTAATCTCATTATAATGGTGTAAACTTTGCACAGAAATCCATTTCCAATTAAAAAGTTGAAGATTTTTGCACAGAACTCTTAATTTGCACTCAAAGTCAAAGATTTCAATAGATTTTAAAATTTTGCACAGAACTCATAATCTGAAATCAAAGTCATATATTTCAATAAATAAAAATTTTGCACAAAACTCTTAATTTGCAATCAAAAAGTCATAAATTTCAGTAGATTAAAAATTTTGTGCTAACTACAATGATTATTGTCAATTTTTTTCCCACTAAACATGTATTTTTTTAAAATATAATTCTGCACTTTTTTGACATTTTAAACTTTTCTTGTTTTATTAAATAAATGTTGCATTTAACTTGGACAAGACTGCTAGATTTGGCCTCACGCTCATAAAAAACTCTTGACTGAAAAATAGTCCAACCAGAATGCTGTATTTAATGGGTATGAAGTTCTGGTTGGATGTTTTTTCTAAATACTTGTACTCAAAAGTTTTCTGACCGCAAGACCAAAGAAGTTAATTATGAGTTATCATTTTGACCTTGAATTTTGTTTCAAAATTTAGAGTCAAACCTGCATTAAGAGGTCAAGTTTGGAACAAAGAAAAGTGGTCTTTTAAGACAGGTGACCTCTTTAAAGAAGTTCAATTCATATGAAATTTTACAAGAAAAAGGTGACCTTTTAATACTGGTGACTGCTTAATAGAGGTGACCACATGGATAGGTTTGTCTGTACAGTAAAACTTGTCTATGCAGTCACCTGTCTTAACCCTTAGATTGCTACGCACGACTATTGTCGTTCCGCGGTTATTGTCCGGTAATGCTACGCACGACTATTGTTGTTTTCGGATGTCGCTTGTTTACTGCGGTTGCCATGGGATGGGCAGGGTCAATATTCATGAGAAGTCGGCAGTAAATACTTGTCTCGACCCTGATTGGACAATTTACAAGCGTATTTTCGAGTATCTCGGCACTGGACATAAGTAATGATGAATCAAACTGAAAGAAAAAAAATTGATTAAAAATGTCTCAAAATGGCAGATATTGATTGGAGTGACGACGACCAAGTTCAGAATTTCTTCGATGATGATGACAGTGAAGCGGAATTCAAGGGTTTTGGACCAGAGGACTTGATCAATGTGGATCGGAACATTCTGGCTAATCTTCCAATTTCGGACTTTTCTCCAGATAACGACCGTGATTTCCCGGATGATCTCATAAATGGGTGGAAACGCGAGGACACAGATGTAAGCAATGCCCCCATCACCGGTGAAGCTAAATTAAATGTTGATTTACAGAACTTTGAGCCGCTAGAATTCTTGAAATTATTCATTGATGATGACTTTATACTGGAACTTGTTCGCCAAACAAACAGTTACGCAGAAATTAAAGTTAATGATGATGAAAACGTGAAGGAAAATAGTTGGATAAAAAAATGGTTGCCGGTCACACTCGACGAGATGAAGGTGTTTCTTTCTTTGATTATCGCTATAGGACTGACTCGAAAGTATGATCTTCAACAATATTGGACACATTCTGAAGTCATGGACATGCCGTTTTTAAAAGGTCATCTTTTTCTTGTCCTGTCATAGAAACTTTCATATGAATTGAACCTCTTTTAAGAGGTCACCTGTCTTATAAGGCCACTTTTTCTTTGTCCCAAATGGTGACCTCTTAATACAGGTTTGTCTACTTTGTTTTAAACTAGACTCTGTATCTCGACACAGAGTAAAATATAGGTACATGATAAATCGTCATTTTCTGGTTCTTGTTTAAACCATTACAAAAAGCAGTATTGTTCATGAATGAAATATGAAATGATAAAGGAAAAATAATAATAAAATGTTTCTCGAATGATGAAAAAAATTATAATATAATAAAATAAATCAAAATGCAGCTAATAATTTTAATCCAGACAAGGAAACAGCAATCTTATCAAAATATTATATACTGGTTGTATCTTTTGATCTTTGGGTTAGGGTTATTGTATTTAACACCACTTTCAACAATATTTCACTTATATCGTGGCGGTCAGTTTTATTGGTGGAGGAAACTGGAGTACCTAGAGAAAACCACTGACCTGCCGTAAGTCACTGACAAACTTTATCTCATAATGTTGTATCGAGTACACCTCGCCTGAGAGGGTTTCGAACTCACAACGTTAGTGGTGATAGACACTGATTGCATAGGTAGCTGTAAATCCACCTACCATATGATCACGACCACAACGGCCCCTATTTTCTCTTTTGAAATATGAGATACACAAACTAAAATCTAACAACATCCTGTTTGGGGTCATGTCATCTAACCTTTCATTAATCTTTGACTGTCCAATCATATGCAAGAATGTTAAATAGTATTGACCAATCGGACACACAAAAAAAACAACTCTTAGCATGTCCTCTATTTTGATACCTGAAGATTTAGTAGGCTCATCGCTGATTGGTCGGTTGAAAATATGAACCCTGACATGACCCCAATACGACGTTAGATGTTAAGTGTATTGCCAAAGAAAAAAAAAATACAAGAAAAAACATCCAATGTTAATTAGAATGAAGTAGACTCTTTAATTAGTTCCTTGGGTGTTACAGTAAAACTTGTCTAAACCAAACCTCCTTGGTGCCAGGTATTGTGTTCACAATAGACAGGTGTTATGTTTATACTGGTTAAATTAACAACGATTTCCTACATTAGAACTTTATTTAAAGTTCAATTTATGCAGGATTTCGGTTTATTCAGGGTTCGGTTTAGACAGGTTCCACTGTATAACAAACATCCCACCACCTAAGGGACTGAAATAATTATCAGAACATCTATTAAATCTATGCAGAAGATGTGCAATTCTTACTTAAAAAAAATCAATGGTAATCAGGGGTGGAGACAGGATTATGTACGAGGGGGGGTCTACATTTTGTAGATTTGATTGATTTATTCTTTTTAACTCCACTTTCAGCAATATTTCAGCTATATCATGGTGACCAGTTTTAGTGGTGGAAGAAGCCGGAGTACCAGGAGAGAACCACCAACCATGGGCAAGCAACTGGTAAAACTTTATCACTTGCGGCTGAGTCGAGTGCACCTTTTTTTGTAATTTACAAAGCCGGACGCGAACCCACGTCGTATTGGTGATAGGCTTGTATGAGTTGTTAGGTTATCCAACCTCCTAACTCATTGAGCCACCCGGGCCCTTGTAGGGAAAGACCCCTTTAAGCTCCTGACATATATTACATTTTGAAAATGGTTATTAAAAAAATAGTGGTTTAATTTAACAACAGACATTCAACACCCAATTTTTTAGCGGGAGGGAGACATAAATACACATCTGGTGTACTAAAATAATCTTGTTACTGTTATTGACCCCTAATTTAGAAAAAAAAAGTGTTTTACTAGTATAAGACGAATGTCCCCATCTCCTGGGTCCATTTTTTGGCTGTTGAACAAAAATTACACATCTCCAGCATATTAAAAGAAATAATGTTCATGTTTGATATTTTGTGCTTATATTCCACTCCCAACATCACCAATGTCTCAACCTATAAAACATACAGAAAACTCTCAAAATCACCATATATACAAAATAATATACACTTAAAATGTCATGTGAAACCAATCTTCGAAAAATAAAATATTACTGTGGGTTTTTTTTGGCTAACATTTGTGAAACAAAATTTTTTTAAATCCTGTTTGGTTTTTTTGAAGTATTAGCATGTTAAACAAGCTGCTGGTTTGAAATTTGAATATAAGTAGAAAAAAAACCTTGATTTATGATTATGCAAAAGAAATTACATTTTTCAACAACAACAAAATTTAAATGACAATTTTCTTCTCAAATAAAATTAAGTGTTTTTGCCATTATTATATACAGAAGGCCCAATCAAATAAAAGTGCAATAAGAAAAAAATAATTCTACAGAAAAAAAATCAAGATTTCATTCCAAAACATTTGAGGTTTTAAAAAAAAAAAAAAAAGAAAAAAAAAAGGAAATTAACACACTTTTTCTCATCAATTTTTAGACATTATTAAACATTTAAAAAGAAAAATTTTATATTAAAAAATGAAAAGAAAAATTGAAATATTAAATTTCATGTATTTCCGTATCACGATCATGTTTTCAAACAAATTATACACACAGTACATTCATTAAGAGAGTAACATTTTAATAATAAATTTACAAACACACGATGCGAACATACACACACATTAGCTGCCTTCGTGTTCTCTGGAATGAACAAACCATATTGAAAGACAAACGATTCTCAAAAAAACATGCACATACAAAAATATTATAATTCAACCAAAAAAAACAACAACGAAAAATGAGACATATTATGTGTCCAATACATTTAAAAATCAGAATTTTATGGACATAATAGAGACAACCCAGGGCTCACCAAACCAGATGAACTGGACGAAATTCTCGCCCTATATCAACTGAAATTGAAATGCAACCCCCCACTTGACGCCAAAACAAAATTAAAGTTGCCTTGTTTCTTTTTGCGAGTTGCTCCTTTTTTGCAAATAATCTGCGTTTTATGGTAAAGCTGATTGACAAAGCAATTGTGATCAATGTTAAAATACATAAGAATGAGAGAAAAAGGCTTTATTCAAGCAATAAAGAAAAATGTTCTTGCCCATCGAATACAGAGTCGCACGGATGAATCTGTCACACATGGGTAAACGTCCTATAAACAAACCAATTTGTTTGAAGCCACAACAGGTGTGTAAACATAATAATAAAAATTGTGAATGATTTGACGTCACAGCTTAAAAATAATCCTCCCAGAATGGCAAGATTTGCTTACAATCTTTAAGTTTGTGGAGTTTTATCTTGATATCTCAAAGACCAGTAAAACTTTGTTTGGACCAGTTAATTTGTTAAGTTTTTATTTAGAAATAACATAAAAATAAATTCAAGAATTTGATTCGGACCAGTAAATTTAAATTTTCATTTCGAGGACTGTACTTATTTAATGGTAGAAATCGTTTTTGACTGTTATTGAAGATGGGGATATCTTTCAACTCACGTGAGAAATTCTACTTCTTTTACTACCACTCCCGACTGAGCTGTGCCCCACTTCGATTTCAACAAGCGATTTGCATAGAATTACTCAATCTACAGGTGATTTGCATAGAATAACGCAATCTACGGGTAATTTGCATATAATAACTCAATCTACAGGTCATTTGCATAAAGTAACTCAATCTACATGTCATTTGCATACAGTAACTCAATCTACAGGTAATTTGAATAACAGATACATTGTACAGTAAATAAAAACATATAATTAAATGTTGTTTTTCTATTATGGATGATTCTTGTAAATAATTAATAAAAAAAATGAAATTTGACTCGTAATGGATTTTCCTGAACACATAAATAAACCCAAAAAAAATTAATATAAATACTTAGTGACGAAAAAAAAAATGAATCAATAGAAAAATATACATAAGGCCAAAAAAAAAAATATGTGTGTTTACGGTCTCCCGACCTACCCTAATTTTTGCTAGCAACCCTATGCATTTTTACACAGAATTCGGATAACCATTTTTGTTGTTTAACCAGCAGCAATGTTTTATTTATTAAACTGCTAGCTTTTTGTCGAAATTGAGAGCAAAGAAGGTAGAAAAACTGCATAATTCGTCATTTTACCGGAATTTTCGAAAATTAAATACCGGAACCGGGAACGACTATTTCCGGTTTTGTCGATAATTAAAAAAAAAAAAATAATAATCCCGACCGACCGACCCTAGATTTTTTTGACATGTGACAGTAAACACACATATATTTTTTTTTGGCCTAATTAAGCAAGACTTGAGTAGTGGTAAAATGACTTGTAATTTGAATCTTTTTTTTTAATGATTTTCCTGAACACATAAATATACCCCCAAAAAATGCATATACAGAATGTATGCATATAGTGACGAGGAAAAAATGAATGAAAAGAAAAATATACAATATTGAGCAAGATTTAAGTAATGGTAACTTGCAATTTGAATCTTTGTTTTATGATTTCCACCAACACATTTGTAAATATACAAAAAAAAATGAAAATAAATTTTCAGTGATGAAAAAAAATGAATGAAAAGAAACAAATACAATATTGAGCAAGATTTGAGTAACTAATAGTAACTTGCAATTTGAATCTTTTTTTATGATTTTCCTGAACACATAAACACAAAAAAAATGCATAATAAATATTCAGTGATGAAAAAAATTAATGAATAGAAAAATATACATAATTGAGCAAGATTTGAGTAATGGTAAATTATCTCTCGACAAAAAATTGAGCAAAAAAAATGAACACATGTATTTTCTTTGGAACTTGCATATATGGCACATAATATATTATGGCAGTAAATATATAACTTAAGTTAGGATTCTACAAATCTAAAATTTAATGCTGACTTTTCATCTTTGAATCAAGTTAAATTAAATTAATTAATTAATCCAAAAAAAAAATCCTTTCAAACTATTATTATTTATAACACAAAAGCAATTTTGAAAATATATTTAAAAAAAAAGAAGATTTTTTTAATTTTTAATTTAAAAAAAAAACCTAATAATAAAAAAATTGAAATGATCTCCCCTTGTTATTTCAAATTGTCTCCATGAATTATCTCCCCTGTTATTTCAAATTGTCTCCCTTTGACATCAGACTAAAATACCTCCCTCAGAACTTCAATGTCAGTACATTACAGAGTATCAATACTTTCAATTATTTACAGATATATACAAACAACAATATGTCTAAACACATGTAGACAAAATGTTCAGTTTTTATTTCACCCCTAAATCAGTAAATGCAAAATAAAATTTACATTTATCAAAATGATAACAAAACAAAATAAAATAAAAAAATGGTTTTGAAGCAAACATTTATTTATTTATATTAAGTAATATGGCTACTTTAAGAATATAATGATAATCATTTTTTTTTAAATTCTGAATTGGTAAATATGGCTAAAAGTACAAAAAAAAAATAATTCTGAAGAAAGGTATATTAATTATTTTCAGATATCATATACAACCGATTTATGCTATAAGCTTTCTAGAGTAAGTTGGAAAACGATAGCTTTTTAATTTCACTTCCTTAATTTTTGACATGAACAGAATGGTATGTAGGTTTCTCATTGCATAGTTAATTGAGGGAGGGGGGGTAGGATTTTGGCAAAAGGATCAAAACATTGACCAAGGTCTAACAGTAAATTAAGGGGTTTGTTGTGTTAAGGCACAATAGACCCTCCCTTATGAGGCCACTCCTTGTGCAATGAAAAGTGTCCTTTGAGAAGAATGGGCTCTCTTGTAGAGGTTGATTTAGTAGTATTTTACTATATTAGTGTATTTGAAATATGCCCTTATATGAGGGGTGACCTTTGGTGGTAGTGGCCTTGTAACAGCACACCAATATTTTTCAAGGTTGGCATTAAGAGCAGCATTTCTTTAATATAATATTATATAGCTACTTAAAAACTATACTAATTACACTCCCACTCCAATAATTATCTCCCTTTTTTAAATCCTATTTTTATTTCACTAAACAATTACCTCCCTTTTTTCAATCCTAATTTTATTTCACTAAATAATTATCTCCCTTTTTTCGATCCTAATTTTATTTCACTGAAGTATTTCAGGAAGTTAAACAAAAATCATTTTTTTTGCATATTATATATTTGAAAGAAAAAAATAATAATTTGCCTACAAACTCAAAAAATTATTATTTGTAAGTTTTGAAGAATCTTCTTAATTAACACATGTCTTTAAAATGCATATATGATACATTTGTATTACATATCAAATTTAACATTAAAAAATAACAACAAAGCAAAAATATGTACAAACATATGCAAAATGTAACTCTGGCAAAAAACGCCAGTTATTCAAATCCAACAGGTTAAAATATAAACAATAAAAAAATATATAATAGCTATAAATAATCAGCTTTCGCGATGGAATGATTTATCATGCTGCCATTAGGGAAAGGTGGGCCCCTTGATATATCAAGGGGATCACCATCTTTGGTCATGTTCATTGGAAATGGGGGTCCTCCTTTCACCGGAGTTCCAAAAAGAGGCTGCCGTAACATCGGAGGTACATTTGAGTCTGGGTTGTGACCATACCCATTATTATGAACACTTCTTTGGTTTTCTGCATGTAAATTTTTTACTTGCTCGGAAGCATTTTGCATCAACATCTCTTGTGCTGCCATTACATTTGCGGCTAGCGCCATCTGCATTTGTTGTAGTTGAAGGAAATATATTTGTTGAGCTTCTGCGGCAAGCGGTTGTATCATTTGTTGATATTTCGGTATTGGTGGTTCTTCAGGTGGTTCTTGCGGTTTCTTCTTCTGACGAGGTGTATATCTACGTCTCTTTTTCGGTGGCATTACTATTTCCGTTTTTGTGGTGTAGTTGTCTTTAGGAATTGGTTGCTCTTTCAAAATGCCATCAGAGGATATAAATCTAGGAGACACAACCAACGTATTAGTTAAATAATTTGGTTCTCGATTTTCACAAGTGGAATTGCTTCTTGAACGAAAATCTTCCTCACTCAATGAATCGCCAGATTGACTTATCGGTGAATAACGATCTACAGTCTGTCCAACTTTCACTGATATTGGCTCAAGCTGACGATCAAATTCCTGTTTAGTGTCAGATATTTTCAAACTATCAACGTCTTGTTTGGCATAATCCTCTCTGTAATACTGAGCTGGTTCAAAACTTGGAATTCTGGAAAGGTGACTTTCATGTAGGCACTCCTCATCGTAGGGTATTCCAGAGTGTGGACTGTTTAAATAGCGGTTCTCCGTTAGAGAAGATCCAAATGACATGCCCGTCTTATCCGAGGCATTGTCATCCGACTCAGAAATTTCAGACTTTTTCTCTTGTAAATTGTCAGAATTGTCCACAGGGTCGTTATTTTTATTTTTGCGATGAAGACTTAATAGATCTTCCATTTCTCTCAAACTTCCTTCAATAACTTGCTTCACGTTTATTCCAGATGCTACCATCTTCGGTGATAATGCTTCATTATATGGTTCCATTTTATCGGTAACATCTCTTTGTTCTTCCCTCTCAGAAATTTCACCATCTGTTGGCGATATCTCTTCTTCTCGTTTTTCTTCCGTTTCTTCCTTGTCTGTATTTTTTTCTCCAGTTTCACTACTAATCTCACATTCTAAGGTTTTATCTTTCTGTAATGTTTTTATTTCTGAGAGTTTCATTTCATTTTCCACAGTGACTTCCCTTGAATCATTTGATTGTGGAGTAATGTCCCTTTTTCCAGGACTACAACTTATATTGTTATTTATGGCATCAGAAAGATTCTCTTCATTACGATTGATTGGTGGTGAAATTGGAGAATCCTTAGATTTTTTCAGTTTTTCAAGAATGGGAGCTAAAGATTCGTGAATCATTTCCTCTGTTACACCTGGTTGTTCCGTATGTTGTCGTATGTGTTTATACAAATGACTTGTCTGAGCAAATTCTTTCTTGCAAATTTTACAAGTGTATGGCTTGTTCGTGCTGTGCATACGGGAGTGTATGGTTAAGTGATGACGATGAATAAAAGACTTATCGCAAACCTCGCATTTGAAAGGACGAACACCACTGTGCATTTTCTTGTGTTGTCGCAAGACGCATGCTTTACTGAACGATTTGCCACAAACATTACAAGTGTGAAGTTCCTCTGCGCTATGTGTGCTGACATGTTTTTGTAATTCCGCATTATCACCAAAAATAGAATTGCATACGCCACATTTGTACGTTCTTTCTCCTGTATGAGATCCCATGTGCATTTCTAAATAAAAGACTTCATTGAATGTTCGACCACACAGATGACATTTGTAATTTTTTCCGTTATGAACTCTTAGATGGCGACGCAAGTTGTTGTACTGACTAAATTCTCGGTCACACTGTTCACATTTGTATGGCATGCTCCCTGTATGCGTATTTCTCATGTGACGCTGAAGTTCGTAACTATCGCTGAACTCCGTGTTACAAATACCACAGGCACAAACTTTTGATTCGTGAGTTTTCATGTGATTGTGAAAATTTCCAACTTGTGAAAATCGTCTGTTGCATGTTTTACATTCGTAGATTTCAACCACATCCTTTTGTTTACCTTCTTTAGCGACTTTCTGTGATGCCCGCGATAATTTATTTCCAGAATTTTTTCTAATCGGCCCAGCTTTACTTTGCTGTAAGTTTAAGTTGGGGTTGTATGGCAAGATATGGTTCACTGCATTCAAATATGAATCCGTTGGCAACGCAAATCTGTTATCGGGACCATTCGCCATAGAGGCAGGCGGCATAAATGAATTAGGTGGCATCATCATAAATGGAGAAAATCCAAATGGCATTGGGAAATTTCCCAGCATACCCATATTTGGTGGCGGAATCATGCTCAACAATGATTGGTTCATTGATAAATTATCCATGGTAGGGTAATTGTTAGTCTCATTCGGTCTTGTCGACTCCGTCAAATGATTACTTAAATTATATCGTGAAGGTGACTTTGACCTGTAGTCTAAAGCCTTAACTTCAGTGGACGGACTGTTATTTTCGAAAGTTTTTCTCTCCCCTTGGGAAACATCATATGGACGGCTTTGAAGATTTTCTATTTCTCTATTATTATAATGCGGTGAATTATGTGTAGCAACAAGAGGCATACTGTATATACCATTCTTGGAGTTTTGCTGAAATATTTTCTCGGGTTGCGACGGTTTAGAAATTGATGACGGATATGGCAAGAATCCTCGTCTTGTATGTTCTTCCCTCTCTGGTGAAGTTTCTGTGTCTATAACAAGTTTATCACTTTCTTCGTTATCAGAGTCATCAATTTCATCGTCGACACTTGACGAAACTTTATCACAATTTGGCTTTGGTTCAGATTGTTCGTGACATCTTACCGTCGATAGATCCAAGGCTCCCGATTCCGAAACTGGAATTTTGTTGTTATGCAACGAGTCATTTTTCATATTGGACGTGCTTGTTTTACTGGATTTCAAATCTAAAAGGTGTGAATCATTTTCAATATCTGCCATACGACCATGTGGAGATTCAGATGGGTACCCTTGCTGTAAGGCTGCCGAGTGCTTGTAAACATTGTGACACTGCACATGGTACAATGACGGAAAGACACTCGGACAAAAACTGCATTTGTACAGCGCTGAAAAATTAAAGAAAAAAATTTAGTCAGACATATCCTAACACAATTTTAAAATTAATTGAAGAATGTCTACATAGGACATGAATGTCCCTAATCTACTTCCAAATGAAATAAACTACAGAATAGAAAAAAAAAACATACAAAACCATATTTGGCCTTCATTTTATGGTCTCCTGACTATGTCTATATATAATTTCAAATGATTTGCTTAAGGAGAGTATTCGTTACTGAGCAGAAGCCATATAAGGAACAGAGAATGTACAAAAATCAGTCAAGCTTAATATGTATTTCTTTTTCTTTTTTGGGGGTTGGTGTAGGAGGGGGTACTCTTACTTGTCCCATGTATTGTTTAGTTGCTCCAAAAAGACTTAAATTATTTGGCTTTCCAATCTTTTGACTTTGAATGTATGCATCACAAACCCCACTAAAAACCGGGGGTGAACTTGTGTGCTCCCGAAGGGTAAGCAATTCCTGCTCCACTAGTAGCATCCATCGTGTTCCTCTAGTTACAAACTTGGTGATATCATGAATGACGAAAGGATCGGGAAGTGCTTACGACAAGTGAAAGTGAGACTCTAACACAACAAACTAACATTCTTTAAAGTGTAATTTTACTATAATTCACTGTAATTTATTGTGATCCTGACATTGAAAGTCACATACCTGGTTCCCTGTCTGATAAAGAATCTGTTTCCGAAAGTTGCCTGCCACTTGCCAGTGTACCTCCACTATCAGGATTTATTCTATCTGTAAAAAATAAATTTAATATTCTCGTCATGTGAATGAGTAAGGGATTCATTGTTGTTTTAAAGCAAGTGAGCAATTTTCAAGTTTGAAATTTGAGTCTTTCTGAAAAAACAAAAAATAGAAAAATTAAAGTTTTGAAAATGAGCACATTTTGCCCCTTTCAGTGGAGTTTGTTTATCTCAGAAACTGTAAAAGATAGAGACAATCCAGGCCTTCCAATAAAGGGCGGTACAAGGTACTTTTACCTGCCTAAAATGGTCTTAGGTACCTCCTGATGTTAAAATGTTGTTGAAATTTTAATAAGTACTGCCTGTAAAAACTAAATAGTGAAGTGCTGGTACACTTGAAAGATATTGAAAGTACTGCAATCTATTGACACATATGACTGAAAGTTCCCAACAGTCATCAATTCAAAGACAAACTAGAGAAAGTTGATCTGGTGATCACAGATACCCCCACATTCCAATTTTGAATGAGGCAATGAAAGGAATAAAACATGTTGTGATTTATCTTACAACTTTATTATTCATTTCATGGCCATCAAAAATTTACAAATTCTTGTAATTGACAATAACTTATAAACATTAACCTGTATTTTATGGTATACAGCATTGTGTTAAAGTTTGAAAATATTTGGTTGAGCGGTATTTTAAATATCATTCGGAAACCTAAAAAGTCCCCATTTTCTAAGAAAAAAAGGGCCATAACTCATGAACGGTAAATGTGAAATACACCGTAATCAAACTTATTTTATGGTACACAGCAATGTGTGAAAGTTTGAAAAGATTTAGTTGAGCGGTACTTTAATTATTATCCGGAAACCAAAAGTGTGACGGACGGACGAAAGGACATGAGGATCCCTATATAACCCTGACTCTCGTAGAGCAGGATATGAAAAGCAAATAAAAATTGGATGAAAATACAAATATCATATATACAAAATGCACCTTCCAAATATGCAAAATATAGGTATTTGAACCCCCTTTAGATCCCTCTTAGAAATAAAAATAGTTTTTTTTATCAACGATCATCAACAAACCATAAAGATGAACATTTTACAAAAAAATGCATTAAAATTGGATGAAAAATAAAAAAATTCAAATTTTTGGTCCCTTTTCAGTTTGAATTTATCTCAAAAACCATAAAAAGGTGGAGGAAATCTTTTTGCAAATTTCGAAAGTCCTCAATATATACAGTCCAACAAAAGTTAAGCACCACCTGACTTGTTTCAATGATATCTTTTCTAATAATGAACTTATTTCAAATCGGTTTGCTGTTTTCGCTACCTGTACACACATACTTACTTACCTGTGAAACAGCGGATTATTGATCGATTTTTATTTATGTGTATATGACAGGGTGTGTAAAGTGCCACGTGTACTTTTCAACATTTGTGTTTGCGAACGAAAGCTGATTATTTTTTGTGTAGAGGTTTAAGTTTCATTTTCTATTGGTTTGGTATGGTGCGGCGAAAATTAACAATACCAGAAAGGTGGCAAGCTGTTGGCATGCATAACGGTGGTCTTAGCCATAGAAGGGTGGCAGACCACTTCAGGGTTAACCATTCCATCATTGTACGACTGATGCAGCGTTTTCGTCAAACGTGGAATGTTACTGACCGTCCACGTGCAGGTAAACCTCGCAAAATGACGCCGAGAGAGGACCGTTCATATCCAGACGGGCGCGGCAATGGCTGTTCAGTACAGCTGGTGCACTTCGTGGTAATTTAGCGTTTGGAGGCCACATTAGCACACGCACTAATCAGATGTCTCCACCATCAGGGAATGCGAGCGCGACGACCCATAAAACGTCCACAGTTGACATTACGTCATCGCCATGCTTGATTTGACTGGTCACATGATCATTTGAGGTGGACTATTCGCACATGGAGACGGGTCCACTGGTCTGATGAAAGTCGTTTTTGTTACGCCCTACAGACGGTCGTGCAAGGGTTTGGCGCCAACGAAACACTTCATTTCAGGACAACCACATTTTGGGCACAACTGCTTTTGGGGGTGGGGGTGTAACTGTCTGGGGTTGTTTTTCCTTTGACTGTAAGTTGGACTTGTATGTTCTTGATGGTAATCTGACAGGCCAAATATACTGTGACAATGTGCTTGCTGCACGCGTAGTCCCCCATTTAGACAATCATGCGTTGGCTGACAGAGCAATGTTCATGGACGACAACGTTAGGCCACATAGAGCTCGAATTTTACAACATTTTTTTACAGCAAGAGGCTGTTCAGACAATTCCATGGTCTGCAATGTCGCCAGACATGAACCCTACAGAGCATGTATGGGACTTTATTGGCCGAAAAATTAATCAACGCAATCCAAAATATTGACGAATTAAGAACTGCTATCTTACAGGAGTGGCAACAGTTTCCCCAACAACGGCTTAGGCGTCTTGTGCGAAGCATGACGAGGCATGTTACAGAACTTCACAATAAACGCAGTGGATATACTCGTTATTGATTTTTATGCCTTACACATACGCACAATAGATGCATTTAAAAGTTCTTAAAATCTGAAGACTGCATTTTAATGCAATGCTAAAAACTTCCATCAAAGACAAACTGGTTTTACATTTTTCCAGTGCCTGTTTTGAACCCCATTTTTGCCATGTCATAGTCACGTCTTTCAGGATGATAAATACTTCGTAGATTGGTAATTTTAGAGCCCTTGGTGTAGTCTTTCAAGAAGTGTAAGAAAAATGGTGATACTATTTTATCGCTTTAACAGTATTGATGTAAAAAAAATATATCGATAAAAATATAGGGTGGTGCTTAAGTTTTGTCGGAGTGTATATATATATTCAATTCAAAGAAAAAAAGGAAAAAAAGAAAAATTCTCTTTTAAATTTGGACCCTTTTAGATCCATTTTTTAATAATAGAAATAGCTTTTTTTTAATGGCCCATCAAATCTACATTTAAATTTGATGAAAAATAAAAAAATCTAAACTTTGAAAATTGACACTTTTGTGAATGGATTTTAATAAAAAAAAAAAAAAAAAAAACTCATCAAAGACAGATGAACAATAAATGATATTTTTACCAAAGTCCATACAGGTAAGAAAAAAAAACAACATATAGTACTAAGTGGACCATCTAATGAAGATTTCTGCCAACTTTGGTTTCAATTTTCTCTGTAGTTTCAGAGAAAAATATCAAAATGTAAAGGTTAACAGACAACGACAAACATCAAGTGATGACAATAACATAAAAACATAAACATATATTTTATTGACCAATTTGGGGCAATATCTTAAAGGTTCAAAGGTTGCAGACATCACAAATTAACCAAATATATTGACAATAAACAAAAAATATTATTAAACTTAAAGCAGCTAATACTAACAGACTTCTAACTAATACTAAGTAACTTAACTTCTGTTGTTATCTCAAATTTCAAAATCGTGTTAATAATATAACATCTGTTTTGATAGTATGTGAAAGAACAGACAGTGAGACCATGGATTTCTTTTTAAATCTAAAACAGTCTTTGCCTTAATTTTTTTTCACCTACTTCCCCAAAAGCCAAATTTCAGTCTGTGCCAAAAACCACAACTTGGCACAAGCCCTATGCCCCAGTCTAGTAAAAATTGCATAAAATTTGCTTAATCCTATAGAAAAAATTCTTTCATAAAAATGATGTTCGGGCTAGTTTGTCAAAATGTTTTTGGCACAAACTGAAATTTAGAAAAAAATATTATATTTATTCAAACAAATAATTTCATAATTTTCACTAATATTCAAATCCAGTTTTACTTGTACCGGGCTTCAGGCAAGTGGGTTAGTGCAAAAACTGTAAAATGGAACTTGTGTTGACCAATGCAGTAACGTCTGATTTCACTTTTTATTTATTTCTCACAAACCATTAGCCCAAATGGAAGTGGAACCAAACTTGGTTTATAAATGTTACTTGGGAGGAAGGGTTATGGTGTTTAATGCCACTTTCAACTATATTTTAGTTACATCGTGGTGGTCAGTTTTATTGGTGGAGAAATTAAGTGGAAATGCAATAAATTGATATGTGGAATACAGGGTTAACAGTAATGGCCGATTGGTAAACCAGTTCCTATATTTTACAAAATAATGCTGAAATCATTCCTCGAAATGAAAATTTGAATTTACTGGTCCGAATCAAATTCTAGAATTTATTGTTATAGTAATATACATACATGTATATATCTCCAGATACAAACTGAAAAATTAACTGGTCCGATCAAAGTTTTACAGTTTACTGGTCATGGGCCAGAGGACTTACTTTAAGATCAATTTTCATGTACAACGTTCTTCACAAATTTAATATTTTTATTCATAATAATTTATGATTTTACTTGACTTCATAAGTTACCATTAACAGATCTTTACATTTTTTTTTTGCACAGAGAGCAACTATTTTTTCTCTCCATTCAAATACCTTGTAACATGAATGCATTCTTTTCCTTTTTATAGTTTATATACCAGAATGTAAGCAACAGCTAAGAACTATGAAATAATACATGCAGATACGAGATATTTTACATTTTAAATCAGGGCTGTTTTATTACTCTCAGAGACCAGTGCAATAATCAACAACCTAGATGTGATATTGCATGGCTTAATGTTACAAATCATTTATACCACAGTTTTCTGAGTTAAACCATGGTATAAATATTACATGTACCTCATTATTTCAGCATTTCATGGAAGTATTATCAATGACATAATTTATAAGAAGTAAAACTGTTGTTGTTTTGTAATTGTATTCAGGAGTTTTCCAAAATAAAAATGCATTATTAAATTGTATTTCACATGTCCTTTTCTTGAACACTACCATAACCAATTTTTCACAATTCTCCCCTTAACTTAAGTAACATAAGAAATCATATGAAAAGATTCATGATAAATTTTTGCTCATATAAATAATGATAAATTTTCTTTCAATCTGATGTGAACAGTATAATTCAAAAAACCAGGCTTGACAAATCACAATAAAAATTTCTTGTATAAAAAAAAAGCGATTTGACAATTCACGATAAAAATTGCAAGTCCTGAAAAAAGGATGTTTTAACTGTTATCGGAAAAGGTTTAGTTAGTTAGTACAGTGCTGATCAACTAAAAAATGCACAAATTATCACAGGCACTTGGGTCCAGGATTTTTTTCTTCTTCAATTTTATCAATAAAATGTGCATCTACAACGTATATGAACCCGTTTGACATGCTTCGCTGTGAAATAAATGCCTTTATGAACTATGCCCCATTTTCCTAATAACAATGTATCTACTCTAGAGTAGATACAAATGTACACGACATACATTGTATTAGGAAAATGGTGCATAGTTCATAAAGGCATTTATTTCACAACGAAGCATGTCAAACGAGGTTCATATACTTTGTAGATGCACATTTTATTGATAAAATTGAAAGAAAGAAAAATCCTGGACCCAAGTGCCCATGCAAATTATAAATGGAAATGGCTCAATACCTCATAAATAATAAGTACTAAATAATGCACAAATTATGCTTCAAATGATCCCTCTTAAGCTTACAAAAGTTTGTTTATTTATCCATATTCATTAATTATGTACATTGATGTTTGGATTAATATTTTAATCCAAGAATTACATGTAAATCAGATACTGATCTACAATATAATGACTCAGTCCTTTTTTAAAATAATGTACACAGAAAGCGTCTGTTTGTTTCCTTTGTTTTTATCCTTTTAACTTTAAATTACAAAGTGCCGGGAACAATAGGCATTGTTCATTTTCCCCTATTTTCAATTATTGCCTATTGGATACTGGATACTGTTTAAAATACACATTTTTGTCACAATTTGGCGGTGACGAAAAAAGTTCAAATGCATTTATAATTTTGTAATGCTCAATGTTTTAGAAATGATCAAATGGATGAAATTCGAGTAAAAGTTCATTTAAGGTAAATCACAACAATAGTACAAAGTTTAGTAAACTTTTGTCACATGGTTTTCGAACAGGTAAACAATGCATATTCGGAAACTGTTTTGTTGAAATTCAACAATAAGAAAACAAATTAAACGCTTGCAAATTTTATATTTTGTTTATCAATATAGATTAAATATATATTTTCCATAATTTCAAATATTTTCCTTCTAAATTCGCTATTTCAGAAAATTTTACCTGTGCAAAACTCCTTTGTCGCATTCAAAACCAAAGCCATTTTCACCTTTCACCCCAAACTATAATCTGTGTACTGCAGACGCTTGTTGTTCGTAATACATTAATTGAGTGTCATGAAGCGCTCACCTGATACACGCAACCACCTGTGAAGAATCAATCGACCAATCAAATTAAACGCGATACCAGGAGCGGGAAATACACGTTCCTTTGTCCGGAAAATATAATTAAGAAAGTCGTGGATGACTGATTTACAATAAGCAAAGCTTACGAACACAAAATGTGTGTCTGCAGGCATAAAATATGATTTGCATTGTATTAAAAGTTAATTTAGTTTATTTGTTACAAGAGGTCATGGTTTGTTTGAAAAATAATATAAAGATAGATTACAACAAGGATTTATATGTAGTAAGATACATCCTTGATTACAATAACTACAGCAATTTCCATTTGAAATTTTAGATTTCTTTAATGAATTTATAAAAAGTGGGATTAGTTGGAATGAACCCTATAGCGTTGCATCTTTATATATATTTTTTTCAAACTTAACCTGGGAATTCCCTCGATTAATATATGATATTCGAAATTAATTCGAAAAAATGAAACAAAGGTGTTTTAATATATAAAGATAAAGTATAATAGATGTACATGTGTATATATAAAGATAATGGACTATGCCGGGACTATGGTACAGTCACATGGCCACAGATATAGATCGATTCACGTTTTCTCTACCATTCTTTGTTAAAAAAAAAATAATAATAATAATTACCCATTGAGAAACGAAGCCTGTTATTTTTCATATTTTTCATGCGAGGTTGCTAAATATAAAATAAAAACGTTATATAAAACAGTAGGAGCATCACTGAGTACAACCAGAGACATTTCACGGGCGGATTCAGGATTTTTGGGGTCTTTCGTGTGAAAAATCACGATTTTACGCCATAAAATCTTATTTTTTTTCAATTTTAGGGGGGGGACGCGCGAAATAACAGTATGTAAATAAAAAATATATTGTGCATTTTTTTTCAATTTCTGCCTCACATAAGTATTAGTATGTCATTGAAATCGTTTAGTATATATATTGTTAAATTTTTGGAACTTTATATATCGGCAGTATTGTTACCAATTGTATTATAGTTAGATCTACATGTACTTCTTCTGTTGTTTTGTCGAAATAAAAAAATACCCTTGTGGAGCCTTTTTTTAATGGTTTATTTACATTTACAATGGAATGCGGTGCTTACTCAAATAATGCTATGTCTAGCAGAAGTAGTTTTACGAAATAGTAGATTTTTTTTGCGTGAACCCTTATTGAATCTCTACTAGAAAGGTAAAAAAAACTTGTGAAGCCCTCTTTTAAATTATCGTGGGAACCCTTAATTTTTCAGCAAAATATTTATCGAAGAAAGATTCCTCAACAATGTTACCGGAACTGACCGAATTTGTCCCGGCAACTAGAATGGGGATTGTAAGAAAAGTGCTTTTAGGTCTTGAAAACCGTGCAGGATGCATTTTTTCACTTCTTCTCAATACTTTTGAATGGTGCTTACGCTTCAAAATTTGAAACTGGGTGGGAACCTTGAGTTTTCATGGTACAGCTGTAATATTTTGAGATATTGTTCAAACCGGTGCATAGTTTGATTTTTTATCCCGGAAAATTGTCCGGCCCAACCTAACAGAAAGTTTCCCGTTCAACTATATGTTAAAATCCAAATTCTCTTCGAGCCGCCATTTTGAATATGCAAATGAGCAAATCACCTATCATTTCTGGCTATGAGAAGCCTGAGTGTCCAGAGAGAACCGCCGACCATGGGTAAGCAACTGGTAGTAAACTTCATCACTTGCGGCTTCGAGTCTAGTGCACCCCGCTTTTTGTAATTTACAAAGCGGGCGCTAACCCACGTCGTATTGGTGATAGGCGTTTATGATTTGTTAGTTAATCGAACTACCTCACTCATTGAGCCACCCGGGCCCTACAACTACCTCACTCATCATCAGTTGAGCCACCCGTGCCCTACAACTACCTCACTCATTGAGCCACCCGGGTCCTACAACTACCTCACTCATTGAGCCACCCGGGCCTTAATCATCATGAGATCATCATCTTCTTCTTCCAATATCGTTCATTCCACCATCTGCTGTGGGCTCGATAGGCTGAAGCCTAGGGCCTCAAAATTTAGGGGGCCTCCGGTCAAGGTGTATAATATTTTTCAGTAATTTTCTCCTTACACAGTTGCACTCCATTTCAGAATATTGCAGAATTTTAAACACCGCTCATCATCTTCGCCTTTATTGAAATTTATTAGACACATGCATTTCCATCTTTCTCCAGTCGTGAAGGTGTGGAATTGGGAGGGGCCTCACAAGTGAATTAATTAGCCTATGGCCTCTCTTTATCTAAATCCGGCACTGACCATCTGGTGAATTAACCA
Organism: Bathymodiolus septemdierum; assembly: GCA_963383655.1. Classification (NCBI taxonomy): domain Eukaryota; kingdom Metazoa; phylum Mollusca; class Bivalvia; order Mytilida; family Modiolidae; genus Bathymodiolus; species Bathymodiolus septemdierum. The sequence goes on along the minus strand of OY726527.1, from coordinate 34,683,218 downwards.
ACTGGTATCATAGATATTGAACAAAAATATCAACCATAAATCTTAATAGACGGAATATTTGCCAGTGTATTTTTTTAGAATGTCTTTTGGGTAGATTTCAACCAAAGATGTTCATACTTTTCAAGTTATTTTGTTGTTGTTCTGACAGTATAATCTACATTTGGTGGTGTCTGTGTTGCTCTTCTTTTTTGTTTTTTGTTTTGTTTTTGTATTATCCTATTATGTGTATATACATTCTGAGTTCCGTGTTGTGATGTCTGTTACGATTTCCCCATAAAAACCACAGGCCCATGGGGCATGGATTTCGTTTCCTCCTCCCCCCTTTTCTCTACTACCCCCCTTTTCAAAATGTTCATAATTATTCCTTTTTCAAAATTTTCATAATCATTCGTTTTTCTTCATTTGACAATCAGTAGACGTCATACATCATGAATAATACGTGTATTCTGTGTCCACAGTTTTTCGTTTAATACAGTATACTGTATCATTTGCTAACTGTATGTAAATAACTGCTTTATATGTGTGTTTACGCGATTATGTTAATATTTGTATGTATCTTGTGCTACTATGTGTATTCGGTAAAAAACTCCTGAGAGCTTGTGTTTATTGTTATTCAAAAACCGGATTCAAATAAAGTTTTCTTATCTTATCTTATCTTATCTTATTGTAAGCACCCGAGCTCACCCTCGGTTTTTAGTGGGGTTTGTGTTATTCGATTTATAGTTTTATATACATGTAGTAACATATGTTTTGTCGATCGTTGTTTGTCCTTTTGTACTTTTTTCTTGTGGTCATTTTGTTGTCTGTTCTTCTTCGATATACGTTTTCTGATTGCCCCTTTGGTATCTTCAAACTCTTCTTATATGCAAAGCCTAATTTGCATATCCATCGGATTGTATAGATCTTCGTCAAAACATATATAGATTTTGTCTGAAAATTCATTTGAAATCTACAAAATGTTTATTTAAGCGTCTAATCTAAAGATAAAAAAAAGATTAATCATAGTATTAACATATTGATCAAATTACGTAACGACTATTTACCACAAAATTATATATCTGAACAAAATAAAACGTTCCGGGTAACTTATTGTCGATAAAATAATGTACCGGTATTTGGACATCCCCGAGGATATGTAATCACTTGTTTGATTGACAGCTTTATTACAGGATAATCGTATTTCTTGACAGACCGTATTTTGTTCATGTAATATTATGTATTGAAGTCTTGCCATTAGCACTCTGACGCTAGATTTGTTTACCTTTGGAATATATTTTTCATACCCTGGAGGTGCGGCAATTCGTCACAAATACATGAAAAACGTATGACGCAAAACAGAATCGCGGTTTGTCAAAGGACAGAGTTATTTGATTAGTTTTAATATTTATCTCTTGTATATATACACAAAAAGTATACTAGCATACAAATGTACACGTAATAATGGATGCCATTTGAAACTGTCCTTTGTGTTTGAAATTTCAGTGCAGTGTTGCAAAATGATTGTTTTGATCAAAAGTTGTTTGTCTGTGTGAAATTGGATATGCAGAAGGATTTAAATATATATAAATCCTTGATATGCATGTCATAAATTATGGGGGTTGTTTTTTTTGGTTTTTTTTGTTATGTTATGTTTTGTTTGTTTGTTTTTTTTTTTGATTTTTGCAGGTCTGCATCTGCTTTTCTTTAAAAATAAACAAATTACAAAAAAAATCGTCACATATATCAGTGTATAAAAACCGTATGGCGCAAAGAATCGCTTTATAAATGTCAAAGGAAAAAAGTTATTTGAGTAGAGTTTTATTGCTTATCATTTGTATATATTGCTTTGTTAGCATGTCTTCTATGAAATTGGAACCTCATCGGTGGTGTAATGGTTAACGTGCCCGCCTCGAGTGCTGTAGATCGTGGGTTCGAGCCCCGCTCGGGTCAAGCAAAGACTATAAAATTGATCAGTGTTGTGTTTTCCCGCTAGGCACTCGTCATTAAGGAGAAAGGACAAAAACTGGTTGAATCGGAATCATAATAATGTGTCCGAGTGGAGCCATACGTCTACCCGTGTACTGTTGTTTCAGTGAGCTAGCAATATAACTAGAGAAAGTTGATCTGGTGATCACATACCCCTGCATTCCAAATTTTCGTCCAGAAATCTTTATAGTTCATATCTTATAAGAGAAAAAGGGCCATAATTCATGAACGGTAAATGTCAATTTCACCATAATCGAACTTAATCTGTATTTTATGGTACATCACATTGTGTTAAAGTTTGAAAAGATTTGGTTGAGTCGTACCTTAAATATCATACGGAAATCTAGAAAGATCCTATTTTCTAAGAGAAAAGTGGCCATAACTTATGAACGGTAAATGTGAAATACACCATAATCAAATTAACCTGTATTTTATGGTATACAGCATTGTGTTAAAGTTTGAAAAGATTTGGTTGAGCGGTACTTTAAATATCGTTCAGAGACCTAAAAAGTCCCTATTTTCTAAGAGAAAAAGGGCCATAACTCAGGAACGGTAAATGTGAAATACACCGTAATCAAACTTAACCTGTATGTAATGGTTCACAGCATTGTATTAAAAGTTTGAAAAGATTTGGTTGAGCCATAGATTACTTTAAATATCATCCGGAAACCTAAAAAGTACCTATTTTATAAGAGAAAAGGGCCATAACTCATGAACGGTAAATGTGAAATACACCATAATCGAACTTAACCTGTATTTTATGGTCCACAGCATTGTGTTAAAGTTTGAAAATTTATGGTTGAGCCATACTTTAAATATCATCCGGAAACCTAAAAAGTCCCTATTTTCTAAGAGAAAAAGGGCCATAACTCATGAACGGTAAATGTGAAATACACCATAATCGAATTTGACCTGTATTTTATGGTACACAGTAATGTGTGAAAGTTTGAAAAGATTTGATTCCGCGGGACTTTAATGATCATCCGGAAACCAAAAGTGTGACGGACAGACGGACGGACGGACATGATGATCACTATATACCTAGACTTTCGTCGAGCGGGGGTATAACAATTCAGCTTAGCGTCTTGGTCTAGTACACAGATGACCTCATCATCAATTTAGCGTGTTGTGTCTACCTCATCATCAACTTTAGCGTGTTGTGTCTACCTCATCATCAATTTAGCGTGTTGTGTCTACCTCATCATCAATTTAGCGTGTTGTGTCTACCTCATCATCAACTTTAGCGTGTTGTGTCTACCTCATCATCAACTTTAGCGTGTTGTGTCTACCTCATCATCAACTTTAGCGTGTTGGTCTAGTACACAGATGACCTCATCATCAATTTAGCGTGTTGTGTCTACCTCATCATCAACTTTAGCGTGTTGGTCTAGTACACAGATGACCTCATCATCAACTTTAGCGTGTTGTGTCTACCTCATCATCAACTTTAGCGTGTTGGTCTAGTACACAGATGACCTCATCATCAATTTAGCGTGTTGTGTCTACCTCATCATCAATTTAGCGTGTTGTGTCTACCTCATCATCAACTTTAGCGTGTTGGTCTAGTACACAGATGACCTCATCATTATCTCATTGAGAATTAACTTGTTCTCGCCATGATATACCCAGTAGCTGAAAAATTGCTGAATTGGCGTTAAACAACGACCACCCACTCACTCACTCTATGAAATGGGTTTGTTCCCATTTCGCCCTAGTCGAGTATTTAGATATTAAAACATATTCTCATATCGCCTTAGTAGAGTTTTTATGTTCAGATACCTCACTAAAGAAGGCACAATGGGAAGTTGTGTAAACAACTAATTAATTAGGTGTCATTTCTGGCTTCGTGTTTTAAGTGTATTGCAACTTCCTGTTTTGAAGTTTATGTTTATGGTGTTTAACGCCACTTTCAACAATATTTCAGTTATATCGTGGCGGTCAGTTTATTAGTGGAGGAATCCGGAATACCTGGAGAAAACCACAGACCTGCCACAAGTCTTGACAAACTTTAACACATAATGTTGTATATGGAGTACACCTCGCCTGAACGGGTATGAAAATTTAGATACAGAAACTTGTTTTGCTCCAAGTCCTAATCCCAACCCCCAGTGATAATCTAGGAACAATAGGTATGAATCCCTACTAACAAACGAAATGGGTAAATAATTATATTTAGAAGAAATAAAAATTGTTGAAAAGACATGAATTTCTTTTTGCGGAAAAACAATATCTTTTACGCGGAAAAGTCATATTAAATAGTAAAAATGCCAAGCACCGGAAGATTGACTAGACTGGAGTTAGAATGTTGATAATGTGTCATACTGGGATGACAAGTCTATTGCAGACATGTTTAAAACCATGTGGGGAGGGGGTCACTTCCTATATGCGTGCTGCTGGAATGGGGCGACTTCTTCAGCATACACATATGATTCAGTCGTAAATTTGTCTACATCAATATATCATTGGATGGGGATTTCTAAACTATGATACATCAATGGGTGATATTTCTACAAGCCCATCTATGCTATGTCAATGTGCAAAATTGATCTATGTGTAATCATTATGGATAGTCTAATATATGAATGGTCAGCAATAACTGAATATAGGTTGTTTTGGTTTGGTATATGGTGTTTAACCTCACTTTCAACAATATATCATTTACCAATGTTATATTTTGACACTAGACCAACATGCCCCGCGTCAATTTACAGAGATCTTGAAACTCATTCAAATCTGCAGTCAGAAATTTGAAATTGAAAAATTACTTATACATTTGTCTATTTTTTCGGTGCTATATTATTCTTTATTTTTACGCCATTGTAGCTACTCTTTTTATCACCGACCAATGACTTCATAGTTGTCCTTATGTTACAAATTAAGAGGTCAAAGAGCAGACAAGTAACACCTGAAGTGATGTATAATATATATACGTAATATACATGTAAATTGACATCATCCTTGTTCAGTATGTCACCAGACCAATAGGCAATACAACATATAGCTACACATAAGAGACAATGCTTCATCATCACCATCATCATCATCTTCCTCTGGAATACTTCCAGTAAGAGCTGGGTCTTTTGACGGACGTTTAAGCTCTGCGGGACTGAGCATGGCAAAAATAAACAAATCTGGTCCCATCACTAAAACAGTTGAATTTATCCATATGTACAGGTTAAAATTATATACACTGTCATGTCCGGGGTTAGTCTAGTGTGTAGCCTGCAGTCTTAGGCGGAAGTCATCGAGTGACTCCGCATCTGCTACTGTGGCAGGCAGTGTGTTGCAATCCCTGATGGTTCTTGGGAAGAATGAGTTATTGTAGACAATTGCTTATTGTACCATGAACTCTTTTGTTGTCCCGATTTATTTGTGTTTTTCAAACAACATTTTATAATACATTTAATACATGTTTGTACAAGCATGCACATACCGATAAGTGAAAGTCTGCGCACCTTGAATATCATTGCATCAATATTGGTTCCGCTTCCGTTTCTAATGTAAATATCGTCTGCTACAGCAAGCTTCCACCTACCAAATATCGTATTCGTCACTGACACTATTTCGCCCCATTTGTTTTCATTCCAAGCCCTCTATTCCTGAACAAGAAGTTGTAAGAAGACTTCTTAAACATGTCAACGTCAACAAAAAAGGCGTAAGGTATGTACATTCAGTGCTGTCTTAGCGCACGGGCAAGCTGTGCAGTTGTCCGGGGACCCCACGAGCATAGAGGCCACATGCTAATTTATGCGTGTTGTGTACGGCATGTTTTTAATGTCTAAGCACTTATTTGGCTGTAACAACCAATACAATATATTAATTTTATCGATATTTACAGTTTTATTTCTGTGAGTAGTTGTGTAGGTAACCGTATTAGTCCCAGTGCACTGCTTTCCTCGCGGATAATGTTGTTAAGACCGCCCTGTGTACATTCTTTCTATTCGTTTTATTAGTTATTGTTCTTGTTATTTTAAATATTTTACATCGATGAAAAGAAGAATGATTTATCTTTCTTTTGATACTGGTCAAATTTATATATAGAAACATTTTTTTCACAATGTAGCCGCCCTCGGAATCGTTAGGTGTACAGACTTATAATATGGTACTGTGACCAGATGTTATCAAATAAGAGGTCAAACGATAGACAAGTAACACCTGAAGTGATGTATACGTAATATACAATGTACATGTAAATTGATGTCATACTTGTTCAGTACGTCATCAGACCAATACAAGCTACACATAAGAGACAATACTTATTGTACAACGAGTGCTTTTATTGTCCCAATTTATTTGTGTTTTACAAACAACATTTTATTTAAGAAATAAATCATGGAAGCCAGAATGTGTTTTGAGTGTTAACATGGGCTGGCGGATATTAGTATTTTATCCTCATGTTAAAACTCAAAACACATTCTGGCCTCCATGAATTATTGTGATTCCAATATATCTAAGAGTACAAATACGGTAGTATACTTTGATTGGTAGACGGTTTTTTCATAATTACGTTTGCGGACAATGTCGCACACAATTTATGCTGCCAAATTCGAGCAGACCATAATTCATCAACATATACATTTACGGCGGGAAAGTCAGTCACATGCACCGGCGCATGTGCGAATGAGATTATACCCAATCTATAAATCGCTCGTTTGTTTTCAACGCGAAAGAAGGACGCCATGTTAGAATTGCATTTAATGCATGTTTTAAGCATGCACATACCGATAAGTGTAAGTCTGCGCACATTGAAAGTCTATACACCAATATTGATTCCGATTCCGTTTCTAATGTAAACATCGCGACCGTCTGCTACAGCAAGCTCCCACCTACCAAATATCGTATTCGTCATGGACATTTCGCCCAATTTTTTTGCATTCCACGCCCTCTATTCCTGAACAGGAAGTTGTGCGCAGAATTCTAAAACGTGTCAACATCAACAAAAAACGTAAGGGTATGTAAATTATTTCTATTCGTTTTATTAGTTATTGTTCTTGCTGTTTTTAAAATTTTTACATCGATGAAAAAAAGAATGATTTATCTTTCATTTGATACCAAATTTACATAGAGAAACATTTTGTTCACAATGTAGTCGCCCTCAGAATCGTTAGGTGCTCAAAACTTATAATACGGCAGTGTGACCTAATGATATAAAATAAGAGGTCAAACGACAGACATGCAACACCTGAAGTGGTGTATACGTAATACACCTGTAAATGTGACGTCACCCTTGTTCAGTACGTCTGTCATCAGACCAATACAACATATAGCTACATATAAGAGACAATACTTATTGTACAACGAAATCTTTTATTGTCATAATTTATTTGCGTTTTTCAAACATTATAACACCATTTTATTTACATTTAAATTCGCGTTTACAAGCATGCACATAAATGCTTGTAAATAAAAGTTCGAAAAAATATATGAAAATATTTAAATAAAGTCTGATTAAAATTTGAGTTTTAAAGGTGACAATTTCAAAAAAATCAGATAAGCGGTTTTATATGAAATATATAAGAAATATATATTAAAGAACACCGAAGGGGCAATCACAATGGACAATCTAGAGAAACTTGCAACATAGGGCATAGTGTGGATAGACTTTTTGACCCGTATCACTAAAATACGTTATCGTAATTTCATATGTTTTTTTAATTAGATTTACATTGTAAAGAGAGAAAAATTGAACCAAGGATAACAGTATATAAAATTTACTTCTACCAAAAACTGACCACCTTTAACCAGTTGCAGATTATGTCAGAGGTTGAAATGGTTAAAATTATTTATCGTAAATTGCTTTCCCAAACTTTAAATTATTTGCCTTTTGAATCTTTCGATTTTGAGGTACCTGATGAAGGTTTTTCCAGAAACGCGTCGTGCGCACTTTATTTGATATCTACGCTTTTATTGGTATTTGTCAGAAGATCGAGACAGCAACCTTGAATGTCGCAACCAAAACGCCTCGTAACTGTGGCAGCTGATCCAGTCAGATATCGTATGAGGGACAGTGCCAGATTTACCTATAGGCTCAATAGACTGAAGCCTAAGGCCTCAAAATTTAGAGGCCTCCGACCAAGGTGTATACTGTTTTTATCTCTGTTATTGGACTTTCACAATTATGTTATTATAGCATACTGCACTTTCTAATCAACCCTGCAGTAACTTTTCTTACACTGTTGCACTCCATTTCAGAATATTGATGAATTTTAAACACCCCTCATCATCTTCGCCTTTATTGAAATTTATTAGACACACTTCCATATTCCTCCAGTCGTGAAAGGGGGGGGGGAATAGGGAGGGGCCTCACGAGTGGAATAGCCTCTCTTTATCTAAATCCGATGCTGCTTTTGGTTGGTAATTTTATGCATCATAACAATTCAAGTGTTGTAACATGTCACCGGACACATGTCTTGTTTTGCTGTCTATTGATAACGAACCTGACAGATGATCAATTCTACCTTTATTGTAGGGGTTCAATGCAGAACAGGCTTACTGGAAATTACGTTTAAGCTAGCCTGCCAAACTCACGGGTACTCTGAGACAGGATAGCGCCCTGCATTTTTGAAAACTACGAAATATCTGGTACCGTATCCTTCAGCCATCATTTTCAATTAATTATATGATGATGATTTGATGATTTTTGGTGTTTTAACGCCACTTTCAGCAATATTTCAGCTATATCATGGCAACCAGTTTTAGTGGTGGAAGAAGCTGGAGTACCCGGAGAGAACCACCGACCATGAGCAAGCAATGGTAAACTTTATCACTTGCGGCTGCGAGTCGAATGCACCCTTTTTGTAATTTACAAAGTTGGGCGCGAACTCGCGCCGTATTGGTGATAGGCTTGTATGAGTTGTTAGGTAACCCAACTACCTAAATCATTCAGTCACCCGGGCCCGTCTCTATTCACCCAAACGGGAAACCGGTAATAAAACATATCGAGCATAATGTACTCCCATCCATAGACATGTAATAATCTTCATAGCTATTTTTTGTAATTGAAACTTTAATATATTCATATGTATACTCAAAGACACAGGGGCTTGCTTGTTTGAGTTTTTTTTTCATACTACCATAGATACATATTTAAAAATCTCACAAGCCCTTGTGCTGAAAGACATTCTCGGCATACCTGAAACATATACATTGAGATCTATTGTAATACTTATTTCTGTTCAGTCTAATATAGTAATTGCTAAGCATGCATAACAAATGTAGTTGCATTTTGAAATAATCTCATTTATTGATGCCCAATGTCTTCCTACATTTATAAAGAGGGGCCGTCGTGGTCGTGATAGTATGGTAGTTGGATTTATAACTACCTATGTAATCAGAGCCTATCACCACTAACGTTATGAGTTCGAATCCCGCTCAGGCGAGGTGTACTCAATACAACATTGTGTGATAAAGTTTCTCAATGACTTGTGGCAGGCCGGTGGTTTTCTCAGGGTCCTCCGGTTTCCTCCACCAATAAAACTGAAATATTGTTGAAATTGGCGTTAAAAACAATAACCCTAATCCTAACTCATATCCTAAAAGTAACGAAAAATAGCCATCAAATACATATTAAAAAAAGAATAATAATAGAAAAAAAGGTTTAGAAAACGATCATCGCCGTTGGTATACGAGTATGTGACAGCCATTCGCAGTGCATGTGGAAGTGAAAGTTTTGTTTTTTAGAGTTTGGATAAATACACATTGAAACCATTTTCCGTGCTTTTTATTGACAAAAATGATTTATAAAATCATTATAAACAAAAATATATAAATAAATACATGTATTACATAAAATATGTTGCCATAGCAACAAAGATACTGATCATTTCGTTGATAAATATATGTACATAGACAAAAAAAAAATGGTTGATAACATTTGCTATAGTCTTTGTGTCGGTTGGTGAACTTCCGGTCACTATGGGATTATTTGGATTGCATTCCCCGGAAATTCTTCCAAACTCCCATGAAGAACGGTTTTATGGAATCTATGAGATCGTATGCTTCTGAGACGAAAATATCGAATTTGTTTTTGTAGTACGTCTTTCGAAATGCAGCTTAAAATGGCGTCTGATCGTCTTCCTGTAATTCAAATACTGGATGATTTTGTGGATTGACACGGGGTAATCTTCAAAATGGCGTCTGATCGTCTTCCGGTAATTCAAATACTGGAGGATTTTGTGGATTGACACGAGGTATTCTCCCATATCTGAAATAAACATGATGCACTGGAATGAAAATACACGAATTTTGCAAAAACACCCAGGTTCATAGCGATAAAGATTCAAATTATAGCGTTTTTGGGGTGTCAATAGTGGAGCAGGAACTACTTACCATCCGGAACACCTGAGGTCACCCCGGTGTTTAGTGGGGTTCGTGTTGCTCAATATTTAGGTTTTTTATGTGCAGTGTTTTGTAGATTATTGTTTGTCCTTTTTTTCTTTTTCGTTTGGCTATTTCATTGTCTGTCCTGCCCTTCTTCGATTTACGGTTTTTGATTACATTCAAACTTTGGTATCTTCAAGCCTTTCTTCAGGTGGTACCATACACTTCAGGTAAAATTTGATCTGCTCGTTTAATTGTCTTATTTTTTTGGCAGTGTGTTTGAATATATCCACTGTAATAAATATCAAAATTTTAACAAATTCCAACCAACAGACGCAGAGCTATAAATTCACTAGCCACATAGCAGCTTTTCTCTCTGTGGTTTTGATCACCAGATGCTTGAAATCTGCATACAAACATCATATGATCAAAACGTTCAACTGATTTTAAAGAGTTATCTCCCTGTAGTGTATGGTACCCCCTAAACCGAATACGTTTAAAACTACAAATCATGCATGTAAAAAGTTGGGATATTGGTAGATATTGTGATTGCTACAAGTATAAACATGGGCTACCAATGATAAAATCTAACATTCTTACTGATTATTAGCTACAAGGAGGTTGTCACTCTCCAAGCACGAATATTCATTTATCGGTACCAAACCAGGACAGTGAGAGGTCATGTATTTGTATATTAGAGGTCATGTATTTGTGTGTTAGAGGTCATGTATTTGTGTGTAAGAGGTATCGATTTTGTCTCTTTCTACGATTTTCCTATTGGATTTTGGAACTTTTTCGACAGTGTGATATTAATTGTTTTTCCATTTTAATACCTCTTTCCACCAGAACGAATTATGTGCTTGATTCCTCCGACATGAAAGCCCCTTGCAGATGGGTTGTAACTTGTACCCCATTGGAGAGATACTAGACTACGACGTCTATACTATCCATAGGGGGGGGGGGTCGTAATGGAGGACATGTCTCCTCAACGATTGATTGATTGATTGATTGATTGATTGATGTTTAACGCCAACTTTAGCAATATTTCAGCTACATGTATATCATGGCGTGAACAAATTTTATTATTAACTTGTACACCAAGGACAACCGCCCCGCAACTATATGAATGCAAATACATGCATTAATAGTATTATTGCTGGAATTGCAATATAATCGTAAAGAAAAATGCTATAACATCAGAGCAAGAATTTTTTTTTTTGCCAATTCCGGTGTATCTAAAATTGTTGGACACAGTACGTTATGTTCTCAATAAATTCCATATACCTAGGCATACATCTGTAATAAGCGTGGAATAATACTCATTTGATGAACAATTCTGGTTTGGAACCTGAACTGAGTCATTCTGAAGAACAGCATAAACATACTTTCCAGAGCCTTTATATGATATCACCACGTGTTTGTCATTTAAGTTATTGGTATCATGCTCGCTGGAATAGGCGGAAGACCGCGGGTTCGATACAAAAGATAATAAAGGACGAAGTCCTTATAACGGTAGGCTGTCCGATTTTTCCTTCTATATTGATAGCCAAATATCTGTTCACCGGAAGTTTAGAAAATAGATCAATTGATAATTTAGAAACGCAAAACAAATATATTTCAATGAAAAATACCCAATTCTTTAATTATTTACTCTATGCAAAAGCCGTAGAAAAAAATGCTTGAAGATACTAAAGGGCTAGTCAGAAGCTGTAAATCGTCGTGGTCGCACGGTAGTTGGAGTTACACCTACCTGTGCAATCAGTGCCTATCACCATTAAAGTTGTGAGTTCGAATCCCAATCAGGCTATGTGCGCTCGATGCAACATTAGGTTTTCTCTGGACACTTCGATTTCCTCCACCAATAAAACTGACCACCAGGATATACTTAATAACTGAAATATTGTTGAAGGTGGCGCTAAAACTATACCTCCCCCCCATGACAAACAAAAAGTGTACCTTTCATAGTCATAACTATTCATAGCTCTTATACTACGGTCGCTCCATCTTCTATCGACTGGTTCGTGGTACTGTTGTTCTTCAGCAGACCTATAGTAAAAATGTAGATATAAAATTTAATGCGCATGACACGTTTCTGGAGTAACCGTCATCACGTACGCTCCAAGCCAAAATATTTGAAAGCCAAATAATATACAAGTGTTAAAAAGCAAGAAAATCAAAGGGTCTACAATGGATGGGGTAAAACCGGCTAAGGTCACCAGTGTCTGACGGAGGAGACCACTTAAATACATGATTTAGGAATTGTTAATTTCGATTAAAAAATATATTGTAAAACCTGTGAGACAAACCCCTTTGGGACAGAAGAATTTACTCAGTTTAGACAGGTGTTTGGTTTCGAAATGTTCAAATTATATAGACATTTAGTAGATGGGACTGTAAAGTCTGTCTGGAATAGGCAGGTTTTCAGTTTATTCAGGGTTCGGTTTAGACAGGTTTCATCTTGTCTAATAAACCGTATCAGTGCCGTAGGAAGCACTTACAACTTGGCGGATGATATAAGTACATTACAGTGGTTCCCCTCGTATACGTCCACCCCTCTTAGCAGACCAAATGTCTGACGAAATAAGATAATAAAATACTAGTAATTGTCCCCTTCAAGAGATGTCATTCCTCTTATAAGATGTTTGATGAACTAAGATAATAAATTACTAATAATTGTCTCCATCAAGAGATGTCACCTCTCTTAGGAGGCCCCTTTTTCATCACAGGAGTGTCCTTATCAGAGAGTGACTATTGTACTATATTAGCACTTTCTGCAGGACATCTATTGTTTAACATCAAAGTAAAATTCATTAAAATGTCTAAATCCAAAGAACGACTCAGGTAATAATAACAGAATAACCTTCATCATGTACCAGCAAAGTCAAAAGACTGGAATGTCAAGTCATTTAAAGGTCATTGAGAGCAAGTAAGTCATAGGGCCTAAACAGTATTGTAAGGCGAGTTTGAAGACACCAAAGGGGTAATCAGAGTACGTCTATCGAAGAAGAACAGACAACACAATGGCCAAAAGAAAAAGGAAAAAGGACAAACAACGATCTATAAAACATACATATAAAACTAAAGATAGAGCAACACGAACCCCACTAAAAACCGGTGTGAATTCGGGTGCTCCGGAAGGGTAAGCAGGGTAAAAACGGCCATGATTGCCTATGTCTGATGGATATTGACCTTTATTCTAATTGTTTTTAATTGTTTTTATGTCAAATTCATGATGGATCATTCTACTTTAAACTACAAAACACCTGTGTAAAAATAACCATAAGACCTGCCGGTAATAGATAAAATATACAATATAACTAAATTATATTCCATCATGATCCCCTTGCATATTTATACAGCTGTATCTAGAATGTTCCCAGCTATGCATATGAACCTGTTAAAGCTTAAAACCACATCGGTGGTGTGATGGTTAGTGTGCTGGCCGCGGATGCGGTACATGTAGATCGTGAATAAGAGACCCGATCGGGTCAAACCAAAGACTTCTAAAATTGGTATTTGTAAGGATAAAGAGCAAAGAACGGTTGGCTCGAAATGTGTCAGGGTGAAGCGACACGTATACACGCGGACCGTTGTTGCAGTGAGGTAACACTATGAAACCAAGCAACCAAGCGAGTTGGTCTAGTACAAAGCGAAGGTAACTTGTTCTCTCCATGATACAGTTGAGAAAGTGTTCATTTTGACGTTAAACAACAATCAATCACTCACTCACTCTTAGAGTTTGAGATATAATAATATCAGAATACTATATTCATATCAATCATAAAATACTACGTTTTCCTTATTTAGTCGAAAAATAGTACTCCTACGTTTTTACCTATGAGTAGGGTTATGGTGTTTAACGCCACTTTCAACAATCTTTCAGCTACGTTTTGTATATCGTGGCGGTCAGTTTTATTGGTGGAAAAAAAAAACCCGGAGAAAACCACCGACCGTCGCATGTCAAATTGACTAATGTTTTATCAAGTACACATCATCTGAACGGGATTCGAACTCACAACTTAAGTAGTGATATGCACCGATTGTAAATCCAACTACCATACGATCACGACCATGATGGTAAATCCAACTACCATACGATCACGATAACGATTGCAAATCCAACTACTATACGATCACGACCACGGTGGTAAATCCAACTACCATACGACCACGATTGCAAATCCAACTACCACCGCCTCTGACAGGTAGACCAATCTTAAATTGCTAGTATATTTATAAGTATTCCTCCAGAATTTTGTCAATGCTAAAACGATAAGACGACGAGCACGTGCTGAATCAAATAAATCACCATGCACACATTCACTGACCATTACTTACCCAGTACTCCAGGGGGCGTCATAATCAGCCTCACTTTCACGTGTACTTCCTGTTGACCTAGAATGACTAGCTAATCTAGGACGCGGCTGTTGATAATAAGCAGGATTGATAAACGTTTCGAAAGGCCTAACTATTCCAACTTCCGACCCGTCTTCCCCAACAGTAATAACTGTAGGAGGGTGGTCTTTTATATCGTGTACGTACGTCATAGAATCTACAGACTGTGTCCCTAATCCATCTGTCCTTCTCCTGAAATAAAAAAAACCCCGTTATATTTTAAGACACTGCACTAATATTATCTATGCATTCATGAAGGTGGTGGACGCTATCTTTTACGTGAAAGGCATTTGACATTCTCCAAACACGGGGTACTTTAGTACGTCGAGCCCTTAGGGCGAGTTGGTTATCTATTCTATGTCACACTTTGTCCTATATTGGAGTTCGACTTTGGGGTCGTTTACCAATTTTAATCAATTTTGCTTACATTTCCTTATTAACAGGGACCACCCTGGTCGTAATCGCATGGTAGTTCGATTTACAACTACCGGTGTAATCAGTGCCTATCACAACTAAATGTGAGTTCGAACCCCATTCATGGCAAGGTGCACTCGATACAACATTATGTGATAAAAGTTTGTCGGTGACTTGCGACAGGTCGGTGGTTTTCTCCGGGTACTCAGATTTCCTCTACCAATAAAACTGACCACCACGATATAACTGAAATATTGTTCAAAGTGGCGTTAAACACCATAAACCAAACCTAAGCCAATCCTATTTTAAGAAGAATGGATACAGAGGTAAGGGCGCATGGTAAAGATATACATGAAACTCGCAAGGCAATGCATTGTTGATGGTTTAATGTCAAGACAATGTATTGTTGATGGTATGATGTCAAGACAATGCATTGTTGATGGTTTAATGTTAAGACAATGTATTGTTGATGGCTTAATGTTAAGACAATGCATTGTTGATGGTTTAATGTCAAGACAATGCATTGTTGATGGCTTAATGTCAAGACAATGTATTGTTGATGGCTTAATGTCAAGACAATGCATTGTTGATGGCTTAATGTCAAGACAATGCATTGTTGATGGCTTAATGTCAAGACAATGTATTGTTGATGGCTTAATGTCAAGACAATGCATTGTTGATGGCTTAATGTCAAGACAATGCATTGTTGATGGTTTAATGTTAAGACAATGCATTGTTGATGGCTTAATGTCAAGACAATGCATTGTTGATGGCTTAATGTTAAGACAATGCATTGTTGATGGCTTAATGTTAAGACAATGCATTGTTGATGGCTTAATGTCAAGACAATGCATTGTTGATGGTATGATGTCAAGACAATGCATTGTTGATGGTTTAATGTCAAGATAATGTATTGTTGATGGCTTAATGTCAAGACAATGTATTGTTGATGGCTTAATGTCAAGACAATGCATTGTTGATGGTTTAATGTCAGGACAATGTATTGTTGATGGCTTAATGTCAAGACAATGCATTGTTGATGGTTTAATGTCAGGACAATGTATTGTTGATGGTTTAATGTCAAGACAATGTATTGTTGATGGTTTAATGTCAAGACAATGCATTGTTGATGGTTTAATGTCCGGTGGCACATTCATGCATATTTAGGACAAGAATACGTTTAACAATTATATTCAAATAAACATAGAAATAAGAAAGGGGTGGTACAACCAGGTACAACGACGTTTGACTGTCATGGGAACTGATGGGTCAGGGCGGAAAAATAGTCTTGTAGTGTTTACAATGCGCTTACTGTTTTCGGGATCCGATAATCGGTCCTTATTTTGCAAGGAAAGTTGCACTCACGATTGTTCATGGTTACGTTTCTATACTATAACATGACAACCCCTTATCGAGAGTGCATCCTTATCCGCTATCTCTATCCTCACCAGTGCACAGTAGCTCACAAGTCAATACAAAACGATTATTACATTTGTATATTGTTGGTCACTACAACTAAGATTCTCCCCCTGCGGACATATGTGACTTTAGGAGATTTTGACTATTCACTTTAGGTCCTTTTGGTGTATTGCCTCCAAAAACTTATAAATTATTTGGCTTTCCAATATTTCGTTGTTGAGCGTACCCGATCAGGGGCGGATCCAGGCGCACCCCTCTAAAATTGGAAAAAATATTAGTTTTTTAAGTGCGCCCCCCCCCCCCCCCCCCCCCCCCTCTAACTTGAAATCCTAGATCCGCCCCCGAAGGTTATTGCAGAAATTCGTTGTATATTTAATACAACTACCATGTGGTGTACAATGGCGAATTTAAAATAAAAGTGTGTTCACCAACTTGCGTTTCGTAAAGAGAAAAATCAGCCCGTTTCATTAAATAAACATCAGTACAGTAGAGAGTGTGGTTCAGTTAACAACATACTTAATGATTTGAAATAACCATCATTGGAATGCAAGCGAAAAATTAAAAGGCTATGCCTGTTTTACAAGCTTTTCATCATCAGATTGGCAATAAATATCTCAGATTATGCACAACAACAAAACAGAACAACTAGGCAATATCATCGACGGAAATACAGAAGTATACAAACATCAAGTAACACTTATATAATAATGTAATCTTGTCCAAGTAATATTTACAGATTAATACCTGGGCATTTCCATATTGGCCTGGTTATCATCCCTAGACCCCCATATTGGCCCGAGGGATGATAACTCGGCCAATATGGAAATGCCCATGTATTAAACTATTTATTACATACTTCCGACATCTAGAAAAGAGACACCCATATTGGCCTGAGACGAAGTCGAGGCCCATATTGGCCCAGGCCAGTATGGGCTTCGATATGGAAATGATCTTGTAGTAATCCAATAACCGGTTATTTTCCCGTTGTGTGAAAATATTGACAGTTTACTTCCAGTCATATTGGTCATACAAAAATGCCTTTATTTGAAGTAAGTATGTAATAAGTCAAAATATTACCCAGGTCTGAGAGACATATTACCCGACCGAAGGGGAGGGTAATATGTCTCTTAGACCTGGGTAATATTTTGGCATATTACCTGGACAAGACCACATTAATATCATTGTTATACTGAGTGTCTAATTGTCCAGGTAATATGCCAAAATATTACAGTACCATATATCACTACAGAAACTTACACGAAGTATAATAATTATAAATACAGCTTCTTTCCGAGGACCATCATTGTTGAATACAGATGATGTGGAGGCATTCAAGGACAGCCTCACATCATATTTGACAGAGTAAACATGCAAGAAAAACTGATTTTAAATTGCACATGTAAATATGTTTTTAATGAGCACCATATTGGATGACTGAACATTCAATACTTGTGTGATGGGTCTTGGATTCTATGTAATTCAATGACGTAGATGTAGATGTAGAGTAAAACCCATGGCTGAATGATTTTGACATGAACAGTTTTCCTGAATTACTAGTATATACAAACAAACCTAACACCCGAGTGACATGGCTATCACCTGCATCCGTATTTACAGTTAATTCATTACCAAAAATCGTACAAGAACATATCACATGACTTGAAAGAAGATCGCCGAATACGCACACCAAAGAGCGAAGATAACACATGGTGGAAGAGCGCAGGGCTGTATCTAAGGCAATGTTACACAGGAAAAACGGAAAAAGAGTATTTGTGTAATAGAGGTATTAAGTTAGAGGTTTTAAGTTTGAGGTTTTAAGTTAGAGGTATTAAGTTAGAGGTATTAAGTTAGAGGTTTTAAGTTTGAGGTATTAAGTTAGAGGTATTAAGTTTGAGGTATTAAGTTTGAGGTATATAAGTTTAAGGTTTTAAGTTAGAGGTATTAAGTTAGAGGTATTAAGTTTGAGGTTTTAAGTTAGAGGTATTAAGTTAGAGGTATTAAGTTAGAGGTTTTAAGTTTGAGGTATTAAGTTAGAGGTATTAAGTTAGAGGTATTAAGTTTGAGGTATTAAGCTTGAGGTATATAAGTTTGAGGTTTTAAGTTAGAGGTATTAAGTTAGAGGTATTAAGTTTGAGGTTTTAAGTTAGAGGTATCAAGTTAGAGGTATTAAGTTAGAGGTATTAAGTTAGAGGTATTAAGTTAGAGGTTTTAAGTTAGAGGTTTTAAGTTAGAGGTATTAAGTTTGAGGTATTAAGTTTGAGGTATTAAGTTTGAGGTATTAAGTTAGAGGTTTTAAGTTAGAGGTATTAAGTTAGAGGTATTAAGTTAGAAGTATTAAGTTAGAGGTTTTAAGTTAGAGGTATTAAGTTAGAGGTGTTAAGTTAGAGGTATTAAGTTTGAGGTATTAAGTTAGAGGTATTAAGATAGAGGTATTAAGTTAGAGGTATTAAGTTAGAGGTTTTAAGTTAGAGGTATTAAGTTAGAGGTATTAAGTTAGAAGTATTAAGTGTGAGGTATTAAGTTAGAGGTTTTAAGTTAGAGGTATTAAGTTAGAGGTATTAAGTTAGAGGTATTAAGTTAGAGGTTTTAAGTTTGAGGTATTAAGTTAGAGGTATTAAGTTAGAGGTATTAAGTTTGAGGTATTAAGTTTGAGGTATATAAGTTTGAGGTTTTAAGTTAGAGGTATTAAGTTAGAGGTATTAAGTTTGAGGTTTTAAGTTAGAGGTATTAAGTTAGAGGTATTAAGTTAGAGGTATTAAGTTAGAGGTATTAAGTTAGAGGTTTTAAGTTAGAGGTATTAAGTTTGAGGTATTAAGTTTGAGGTATTAAGTTTGAGGTTTTAAGCTAGAGGTATTAAGTTAGAGGTTTTAAGTTAGAGGTTTTAAGTTAGAGGTATTAAGTTTGAGGTATTAAGTTTGAGGTATTAAGTTTGAGGTATTAAGTTAGAGGTTTTAAGTTAGAGGTATTAAGTTAGAGGTATTAAGTTAGAAGTATTAAGTTAGAGGTTTTAAGTTAGAGGTATTAAGTTAGAGGTATTAAGTTAGAGGTATTAAGTTTGAGGTATTAAGTTAGAGGTATTAAGTTAGAGGTATTAAGTTAGAGGTATTAAGTTAGAGGTATTAAGTTAGAGGTTTTAAGTTAGAGGTATTAAGTTAGAGGTATTAAGTTAGAAGTATTAAGTGTGAGGTATTAAGTTAGAGGTTTTAAGTTAGAGGTATTAAGTTAGAGGTATTAAGTTAGAGGTATTAAGTTAGAGGTTTTAAGTTAGAGGTATTAAGCTTGAGGTATTAAGTTTGAGGTATTAAGTTTGAGGTTTTAAGTTAGAGGTATTAAGTTAGAGGTATTAAGTTAGAGGTATTAAGTTAGAGGTATTAAGTTAGAGGTATTAAGTCAGAGGTTTTAAGTTAGAGGTATTAAGTTAGAGGTTTTAAGCTTGAGGTATTAAGTTAGAGGTATTAAGTCAGAGGTATTAAGCTAGAGGTATTAAGTTAGAAGTATTAAGTTTGAGGTATTAAGTTAGAGATATTAAGTTAGAGGTATTAAGTTAGAGGTATTAAGCTAGAGGTATTAAGTTAGAGGTATTAAGTTTGAGGTATTAAGTTTGAGGTTTTAAGTTAGAGGTATTAAGTTAGAGGTATTAAGTTAGAGGTATTAAGTCAGAGGTTTTAAGTTAGAGGTATTAAGTTGGAGGTATTAAGTTGGAGGTATTAAGCTAGAGGTTTTAAGTTAGAGGTATTAAGTTAGAGGTTTTAAGTTTGAGGTTTTAAGTTAGAGGTATTAAGTTAGAGGTATTAAGTTAGAGGTATTAAGTCAGAGGTTTTAAGTTAGAGGTATTAAGTTGGAGGTATTAAGTTGGAGGTATTAAGCTAGAGGTTTTAAGTTAGAGGTATTAAGTTAGAGGTTTTAAGTTTGAGGTATTAAGTTAGAGGTATTAAGTTGGAGGTATTAAGTTGGAGGTATTAAGCTAGAGGTTTTAAGTTAGAGGTATTAAGTTGGAGGTATTAAGTTAGAGGTATTAAGTTAGAGGTATTAAGTTAGAGGTATTAAGTTAGAGGTTTTAAGTTAGAGGTATTAAGTTAGAGGTTTTAAGTTAGAGGTATTAAGTTAGAGGTATTAAGTTAGAGGTTTTAAGTTAGAGGTATAAAGTTGGAGGTATTAAGTTAGAGGTTTTAAGTTAGAGGTATTAAGTTAGAGGTATTAAGTTAGAGGTATTAAGCTAGAGGTATTAAGTTAGAGGTATTAAGTTTAGGGTATTAAGTTAGAGGTATTAAGTTAGAGGTATTAAGTTTGAGGTATTAAGTTGGAGGTATTAAGCTAGAGGTTTTAAGTTAGAGGTATTAAGTTGGAGGTATTAAGCTAGAGGTATTAAGTTAGAGGTTTTAAGTTAGAGGTATTAAGTTAGAGGTATTAAGTTGGAGGTATTAAGCTGGAGGTGTTAAGTTAGAGGTATTACGTTGGAGGTATTAAGTTAGAGATTTTAAAGTTAGAGGTATTAAGTTAGAGGTATTAAGTTAGAGGTATTAAGTTAGAGGTTTTAAGTTAGAGGTATTAAGTTTGAGGTATTAAGTTAGAGGTATTAAGTTAGAGGTATTAAGTTAGAGGTTTTAAGTTAGAGGTATTAAGTTAGAGGTATTAAGTTAGAGGTATTAAGCTAGAGGTATTAAGTGTGAGGTATTAAGTTAGAGGTATTAAGTTAGAGGTATTAAGTTAGAGGTATTAAGTTAGAGGTATTAAGTTGGAGGTATTAAGTTAGAGGTATTAAGTTAGAGGTATTAAGTTGGAGGTATTAAGTTAGCGGTATTAAGTTAGAGGTATTAAGTCAGAGGTTTTAAGTTAGAGGTATTAAGTTAGAGGTATTAAGTTAGAGGTATTAAGTTAGAGGTATTAAGTTAGAGGTTTTAAGCTAGAGGTATTAAGTTAGAGGTATTAAGTTAGAGGTATTAAGTTAGAGGTATTAAGTTGGAGGTATTAAGTTAGAGGTATTAAGTTAGAGGTATTAAGTTGGAGGTATTAAGTTAGAGGTATTAAGTTTGAGGTATTAAGTTAGAGGTATTAAGTTAGAGGTATTAAGTTAGAGGTATTAAGCTAGAGGTATTAAGTTAGAGGTATTAAGTTGGAGGTATTAAGTTAGAGGTATTAAGTTAGAGGTATTAAATCAGAGGTATTAAGTTAGAGGTATTAAGTTAGAGGTATTAAGTTGGAGGTATTAAGTTAGAGGTATTAAGTTAGAGGTATTAAGTTGGAGGTATTAAGTTAGAGATTTTAAAGTTAGAGGTATTAAGTTAGAGGTATTAAGTTAGAGGTATTAAGTTAGAGGTTTTAAGTTAGAGGTATTAAGTTTGAGGTATTAAGTTAGAGGTATTAAGTTAGAGGTTTTAAGTTAGAGGTATTAAGTTAGAGGTATTAAGTTAGAGGTATTAAGCTAGAGGTATTAAGTGTGAGGTATTAAGTTAGAGGTATTAAGTTAGAGGTATTAAGTTAGAGGTATTAAGTTAGAGGTATTAAGTTGGAGGTATTAAGTTAGAGGTATTAAGTTAGAGGTATTAAGTTGGAGGTATTAAGTTAGCGGTATTAAGTTAGAGGTATTAAGTCAGAGGTTTTAAGTTAGAGGTATTAAGTTAGAGGTATTAAGTTAGAGGTATTAAGTTAGAGGTATTAAGTTAGAGGTTTTAAGCTAGAGGTATTAAGTTAGAGGTATTAAGTTAGAGGTATTAAGTTAGAGGTATTAAGTTGGAGGTATTAAGTTAGAGGTATTAAGTTAGAGGTATTAAGTTGGAGGTATTAAGTTAGAGGTATTAAGTTTGAGGTATTAAGCTAGAGGTATTAAGTTAGAGGTATTAAGTTAGAGGTATTAAGCTAGAGGTATTAAGTTAGAGGTATTAAGTTGGAGGTATTAAGTTAGAGGTATTAAGTTAGAGGTATTAAATCAGAGGTATTAAGCTAGAGGTATTAAGTTAGAGGTATTAAGTTAGAGGTATTAAGTTGGAGGTATTAAGTTGGAGGTATTAAGTTTAGGGTATTAAGTTTGAGGTATTAAGTTAGAGGTATTAAGTCAGAGGTATTAAGCTAGAGGTATTAAGTTAGAGGTATTAAGCTAGAGGTATTAAGTTTGAGGTATTAAGTTAGAGGTATTAAGTTAGTGGTTTATAAGTTTGCACCTTTCTACGAATTTTCTATTGAATTTTTGAAATGTCGACATTTTGGTATTTTTTTGTTTTTCATTTTATCCATAAGAGATATTTCATCTTCCTGGTGGTCGTGATCGTATTGTAGTTGGAGTTACAACTACCTATGCAACCAGTGCCTATCACCATGACTAACGTTGTGAGTTCGAACCCCGTTCATAGCGTGGTGTACTTGATACGACATTATGTGATAAAATTGTCAGTGACTTACAGCAGGTCGGGTACTCCGGTTTCCTCCACCAATAAAACTAACCGGCACGATATAACTGAAATATTGTTGAAAGTGGCGTTAAACACCATAAATCTAAACCATGTTATTTTAATAACATACCTCCTTAATTCATTTTCATTAAAGCATGTCAGTTTTGCTATCAATATTGTAATAGCAAATAAAAATAAAGCCCCACAGGCACAGAAAACACCAATATAAAGCTTTGTAGAGTCAGATATACCAAATGTTTCATCTGAAAATAAAAAAATAAAAATAAAATGTTGGTAGAAACAATATACACCGGGTTTGTAACTAGAGTAACTAGACATGATACAACATTATGTGATAACGTTTATAGATGTCACAAACGATCATGGATATGTTTCACTTGTCATAAGCACTTGCAGGTCCTTTCCTCATTCATGACTTATGTTCTAGAGTAACACAACGAATGTTACTAGTGGAGCAGGAACTGCCCACACTTCCGGAGCACCTGAGTTCACCCCGGTTTTTAGTGGGGTACGTAGTACTTGATATTTAGTTTTATGTGTATGTTTTGTAGATCGTTTGTTCTTCGATATACGGATTCTGATTACCTCTGATATCTTCAGACCCTTCTTACAAGCAGCATTCTATGACACAATGTACGATAAGAAGAATTTGAAGATACCAAAGGAGCAATCAGCATCCGTATATTGAAGAAGAACAGACAACACAATGGCCAAAGGTAAAGTACAAAAGGACAAACAACGATCCATAAAACACACACATAAAACTAAAGAGCGAGTAACACGAACACCACTAAAAACCGGGGGTGAACTCATGTGCTCCGGAAGGGTGGGCATTTCCTGCTCCACTTGTGGAAACCGTCGTGTTAATCTAGTTACAAACCCTTTCGAAAATAAAGAGTGAGGGGGTGATTTTTGTTTAACGCAAAAGTGAGCAATAATTTAGCTACAACGTAGCAAGAGCAAATTCCTTTTTTGATAACATCATATCTGAATATTTATACAGACTAACACACCGAGACTTGCTTAGAATCCAGTCTGATTTTGCTTCACTTCCGCCGAGAAAACAAAGCTTTACGAGGAAGAAGATATCGTTTTTCCCCTGTGTTGTGTTAAACGACTACGTGCCAATACTTTCACAAACTGTGCGAGATATTATTTTATGAATCGGTGCAATGCTTGTCACAACTATAATAAAACAAATAATAGTGAACGTAGGTTGACATTACCCATAATTCATTAGCATCTGGGAATGAAATATTCATACGTAATTATTGTTTTTGGACGTAAAGATCATAAGATCACCGTTACTGTTTCCCCTTCCACAGTTGAGTTCGTGTTGTTCAATCTTTAGTTTTCTGTGTACTAAATAGCTTTATCAATCATATGTTTTCCATTTCTTCTTTCTATTTGGTCATTGAGTTGCCTGTCCTTCGACTTACGACTTCTCGTTACCCTTCTGATAACCCCTTTGGTATCTTCTGATAACCCCTTTTGTATCTTTTGATAACCCTTTTGTATCTCCTGATAACCCTTTTGTATCTTCTGATAACCCCTTTGGTATCTTCTGATAGCCCCTTTGGTATCTTCTGATAACCCTTTTGGTATCTTCTGATAACCCCTTTGGTATCTTCTGATAACCCCTTTGGTATCTTCTGATAACCCCTTTGTTATCTTCTGATAACCCCTTTGGTATCTTCTGATAACCCCTTTGGTATCTTCTGATTACCCTTTTGGTATCTTCTGATAACCCCTTTGGCATCTTCTGATAACCCCGTTGGTATCTTCTGATAACCCCTTTGGTATCTTCTGACAACCCCTTTGGTATCTTCTGATAGCCCCTTTGGTATCTTCTGATAACCTCTTTGGTATCTTCTGACAACCACTTTGGTATCTTCTGATAGCCCCTTTGGTATCTTCTGATAACCCCTTTGGTATCTTCTGATAACCCCTTTGGTATCTTCTGATAACCCCTTTGGTATCTTCTGATAACCCCTTTGGTATCTTCTGACAACCCTTTGGTATCTTCTTATAGCCCCTTTGGTATCTTCTGACAACCCCTTTGGTATCTTCTGATAACCCCTTTGTTATCTTCTGATAACCCCTTTGGTATCTTCTGATAACCCCTTTGGTATCTTCTGATAACCCTTTTGGTATCTTCTGATAACCCCTTTGGTATCTTCTGATAACCCCTTTGTTATCTTCTGATAACCCCTTTGGTATCTTCTGATAACCCTTTTGGTATCTTCTGATAACCCCTTTGGTATCTTCTGATAACCCCTTTGGTATCTTCTGACAACCCCTTTGGTATCTTCTGATAGCCCCTTTGGTATCTTCTGATAACCCCTTTGGTATCTTCTGATAATCTCTTTGGTATCTTCTGATAACCCCTTTTGTATCTTCTGATAACCCCTTTGGTATCTTCTGACAACCCCTTTGGTATCTTCTGACAACCCCTTTTGTATCTTCTGATAACCCTTTGGTATCTTCTGATAACCCCTTTGGTATCTTCTGATAACCCCTTTTGTATCTTCTGATAACCCCTTTTGTATCTTCTGACAACCCCTTTGGTATCTTCTGAAAACCCCTTTGTTATCTTCTGATAACCCCTTTGGTATCTTCTGATAACCCCTTTGTTATCTTCTGATATCCCCTTTGGTGTCTTCTGACAACTTCTTTGGTATCTTCTGATAACCCCTTTGGCATCTTCTGATAACCCCTTTGCTATCTTCTGATAACCCCTTTGGTATCTTCTGACAACCGCTTTGGTATCTTCTGATAACCGCTTTGGTATCTTCTGATAACCATTTTGGTATCTTCTGACAACCCCTTTGGTATCCTCTGATAACCCCGTTGGTATCTTCAAGATTTTGTTGTGTTATTTATTTAAGTTTGAAGACATAGTTGTTAAATCAAAGACTTATATTATACCTGTGCAATGTGGTTGTGCATCAACGTCCCATTTACCCGACATCAAACACGTGACCATATCAGGACCAATCAATGTGTAGTCATCTGGACATGTGACATAAACTTTCTGACCTACAAGTCTTCGTGATGTACTCAGTATCACATCCGGTGTGTTCGATGTATTTGTTCTTGGCAGGGAAAGAAAATCTAAACATCCTGGAACGGTGTGTTCGATGTATTTGTTCTTGGCAGGGAAAGAAAATCTAAACATCCTGGAATACAAAGAAAAACAATCTGCACAATTATAGAATTCGCCATTTTTTTCATTGACTTCGCAGTAAAGGGAAATAACTCGTGTAAAACATATTATTTTAGAATTAAATTTGGAAACGTGCGAATGGTTTAATGAGTACATCATAGTTATATCTATTAGGAGATAAAAAAAAAAAAAAAAAACCAAATACCACACCGTCAGAACAGTTCCAAAATCTAGTGGGAAAATCGTAGAAAGCCTATTACACACATATACATGACCGCCCACTTTCCTTACCTTGTACAGGCACGTCAATATAACAAACAGTGGTTGGTTCTATGTGCCCAAATCTCCCATCTTAGTTTGAGGATACTAAAGGGGTAATCATAATTTGCATATCAAAGAAGAACAGACAAAACAATGGCCAAAAGAAAAAGGACAAAAGGACAAACAACGATCTACAAAACATACACATCAAACTAAAGATCGAGTAACACGAATCCCACTAAAAACCGGGGGTGAAATCAGGTGCTCCGGAAGAGTGGGGTAGTTTCTGCTCCATAAATGAAATGATGTGAAATGAAGTGTTTCCAACATGTCGACATATAATTGGCTCAATAGCGTTGGTGTAAAGAACTATGAATGCTTATTTTGAACTTTATATTCATATTATGTTTATGCTTCGTGACGTTGAAGCTGCCACGTGCTAACAATACAATGTAGTCCTATAGTAGAAAGAAAATGTTGTAAGTTTGAATCCCGATCAACCGCATCGGTGGCGTAATAATTAGCGTGCTCACCTCGAGTTTGGTAGATCGTGGGTTTGTGCCCCGGTCGGATCAAACCAAAGACCATAAAATTGGTATTTGTTGCTTCCACGCAGCATTAATATTGGTTGGCTTGGTATCAGAATAATGTGTCCGAGTGGAGCGATATGTCTACCCACGGACTGTAGTGTTAGTGAACTAGCACTTTAAAAATCCATCTCAGCGTGTTGGTCTAGTACAAAGCGGACCTCATCATCATCTTATTGAACATAAGCTTGTTCTCGCAATGATATAACTGAAAATTTGATGAATCGGCGATAAACAACAATCACTCACTCACTCGAATCGCGCTAAGGTGAAGTGTACCCGATACAACATTATGCGATAAAGTTTGTCTGTGACTTGCGACAGGTCGGTGGTTTTCTCCAGGTACACCGAATTTCACCACCAATAAAACTGAACGCCACGATATAACTGAAATATTGTTGAAAGTGGCGTTAAACACCATAACATTGACCGGGTCGAAACCCCTAGAGACCATAAATCAGGCAAAGAGTGGTACTTGGATGTACCAAAATGGACGACCGTTTGGAGTGCCACCAGCGAAAGGGGAGATAAGTAAAAAAATGTCAACGTTGATATGTATCTAACTTTTCATCTTAAATTTTCAAAAAAATCTGTAGCTGTGTTATTGAAACATACATTACTGGAAACAAACAGAGGAGAAACAAAGTATCGCTAAGACATCAAAGATATGGTGACAATTTACACGTGTAAGAAGATATGGTGACAATTTACACGTGTAAAAATAAATTGTTTTACTTTGTAAGTCTACGTATGTACACCCATTAAAATCCTCATTTCCGTGTAAAATTTTCAATTTTTATTCCCAAAACTATGTTTACATAGATTAATACTACTTCGATATTTCAGAAATTTAACTTTGGAATGTTAATGGATAGTAGTAGAATGATAGATGGTTTGGTTTAGGTTTATGGTGTTTAGCGCCACTTTCAACAATAGTTCAGTTATATCGTGGCGGTCAGTTTTATTGGTGGAGGAAACCGGAGTCCCTGTAGAACTTACCACCGACATGTCGCAAGTTACTGACAAACTTTATCACATAATGTTGTATCAAGTACATCTCGCCATGAACTGGGTTTGACCTCACAACATTAGTGGTGAAAGGCACTGATTGCATAGGTAGTTGTAAACTTAACTACCATAAGGTCATGACCTCGACGGCTCCCTAGAGAGACAGAAAGCTGAACTTAGAACAAATTAGAAGTCTACAACACTCCTCCCGAAGTATTCTAGCATGAACTACATGTAAAGGTTATTTTATGGGAGGTCAAGGCCATGTCAAGGTCTACAACTCAGGATTGCCATCGTTTGTCGAGACAACAGAAAACACATGGGCTGTCTCTTTCAACTAAGTCATAATTCGACAGAAGAGTTTTAATACACTATAGCTATGTTGATTATACTGATATATGGAAGACCGGATTTATATATGGGCTATGGCTCAGAGCAGCCTACAGGTTGTAGTCAACATTATATGATGAATATTAGCCATGTTACAATTTAATAGTGTGATACAGTTTATACAACAATAAAATCTGACTTCCATTATATAACTGATCTTATCTGAAATCAAATCAAATCCTTTGTAAACATCAAAAATAATTAAACTGACCTGTAAATTGATCTATCTGTGTGTCCACGTTTTCCGCCATGTTGAATTTGTAGATATAATGGTGCAATGGAATTCTGAGATGTATGGTGTCGTCTATTCTCTATTTACAGTTAAATCATGTTCCCTTTTAAAATACATCATGTTAGAATAAAGAAATAAATAATATAAGCCAGAATGTGTTTTGAGTTTTAACATGGGTTGGCGGATATTAGTATTTTATTTCGATCCTGATATGTTTAAGAGTACAAATACTATAATATACTTTGATTGGAAGACGGTATATTTACGTTTGCGGACAATGTCGCACACAATTTATGCTGTCAAATTCGAGCAGACGATAATTCATCAACATATACATTACGACGGGAAAGTCAGTCACATGAACAGGTGCATGTGCCAATGAAATTATACCCAATAGATAAATCTTTCGTTTGTCTACAAAGCGAAAGAAGGACGTCATGTTAGATCCCTTGTTGCATTCTCTATCCAGAGTTGTCGTTCCCGCTACGCTCCACTCTATCTCTGTCAACGCTCATTTTACAAGATTTTTGTAAAATTTAGAAACAGTAAAAAAATGTACTTAAAAGGGTTTTAATTATTGCAAATATCAATAAAGATGAAAATAAATCACTCCTTTCAAATCAATTATCTCTTAAAAATGATTTCCCCCACTTCTTGGAGAACTATTTTGCGGAGGTAAAAATTAAAAACGATCACAAATCATTTTTAAGAGAGAATTGATTTATTATTCTTCAGTTTCTGTCTGGTAAGCATTTTGGTGTTTAACGCCATTTTCAACAATATTTCAGTTATATCGTGGAGGTCGATGTTATACATGTCAGTCTTCGTGTTGCTAGTAATATTTCATAACAAAATGTAACAAACCTCCTCTGTTAGTGAAATGATGCGATCATGAAAGGGTTTCCAACATGTAAGTAAAATGACATATAACTCACTGGACGAACAGCTTCCTTATAAAGAACTCTAAAATCTTGAACATTATACATAATATATTTATCTTCGTGACACTGAATCAATAATGTTTAGAGTTGTTTTTTTCTAAATATAGATTAAAATTGAAATAGTGTAACGTATTCAAATATTAAAAAAAACTTTCTGTGTATGAGACCTATAATGTGTCTGAGTGGAGCGACATGTTTACCCACGGACTATTGTTTCATTGAGCTAGCACTATAAAAATCAAACTAAGCATGTTGGTCTAGTACAAAGCGGACATCATTATCATCTTATTGAAATGTAGCTTGTTCTCGCCATGATATAGCTGAACAATTGCTCACTTTGTCGTTAAGCATACAATCATACACTCACTCCCTTGAAAACCACATTGGTGTTGTAATGGTTAACGTGCTCGCCTCAAATATGGTAGATCATGGGTTCGAGCCACGATCGGGTCACACCAAAGACTATAAAAATTAGTATTTGTTGCTTCTCCGGTAAGCACGCAGCAAAGATTGATTGGCTCGGAATCAGAATAATGTGTCTGAGTGGGGCGATATGTCTAACCGCGCACTGTTGTTTCAGTGGGCCAGCACTATAAAGATCCAATGGTCTAGTACAAAGAGGACCTCATCATCACTTCATTAAAAGTTAACTTGTTCTCGCCATGATATAGCTGAAAAATTGCTGCCTGCTGCGTTGGCGTTAAACAACAATCACTCACTCACTCAATCTCTCCTTTGAAAAGATCAGATATCTAATTTGTTTATCTTGATCGGTACACCTTAAAATTTGTTATGCATATCGCTGTAAGTAATTTTATAATGAGCTATAATACTTAAAAAATATTATTTATATGAAGCGACAAGATATATAGTTAACAGGTATAATGTGACCATATCATGGATATCGTATACAATCTTGTCGAATTGACCCCATGATATCCCGAGGGGAGACGGATGACGAAACGTACATATATCATACATTAAAATATATATAAATGTAAATAAAAAAAGAAAACAACAACATTTTTTTGCATATAAAAGTACAAGCCTGGAAGTCATTTTGAAGTTACATTTTGCTATTTTTGTTGATAAACACTATTTAAAAAAATATACATATGTATATTATTTTGGTACTAACAAATTACAGTTGAAATATAACAGATAATTTCCAACGTTTTACATCTTAAAATTTCACAAAAAAATTAAAATAATGTGAATATTGGAATATACATGTACGATTCAAAATATATAATGTGCTATGACCGAGATAAATTTTGTCAGTGACTTGCGGCAGGTTGGTGATTTTCTCCGGGTACTCCGGTTTCCTCTGCCAAATAAAACTGACCACCACGATATAACTGAAATATTGTTAAAAGTGGCGTTAAACACCATAAAGCAAACAAATACCATGTAGGGCCTAGTTTTAATTTTATATTGTTTAATATGATTTGATCTTTTACAATATTTATAGTGAAATGAAAATATAGTTAACAAGTGAATGTAATCTCCGTTTCTTAAACTTTTACAAAATTGTTATAGTGAAAATAAATTTAATATAATATTAATTAATATACTTAAATATCTTACCTTACTATTGTTGATGTTTTAACGCGTTAATTCATTTCATATCTCCACGGGCCTATAGCTAGCTGTCAAGCCTAGCAGTTTTACCGGAAGTGCATTTCGGAATCACAAACCAAATTTGGATCTGGTTTTATTTTGGGTGATCTCAAAGTTTTTGATTGCACGATTTTATTATCAGTGAACAAATTCATTTGGCCAATAATCTTTTTACATAGGTATACATAGCCATATTTAGCATATCACAAGAAAATTTAGCATTATTTCACAATATACTTATTTAAAAATGGTTGAATTGACTTAACTAAATTCCTCACCTTTTGAAACAGTCCCCCCAAGTAATGAATTTTGGCTTTAGGGAAAGTTGTTTTGTTGACAGCTTATACATCATGTATCAATTAATCTCTATATGAAATTCATGTCATAAGACAACTTTTCTATAATTAGAAGGACTACTTTCTTGGGCGTAGTAACAGTTGTTAAAAATCTGTCGTGTCTTAATCAAACCTTATGATTGCCCCTTTGCAATGCCGGATTGAGAACATATGAAGCCCTGTGCTAGTTAAGTTATGAGGCCCCTTACTTAAGCCCTGAAGGAGATAGACCCGGTAGGCCTACACAGGCAGTCAGACATACATGCTCGGGAAAAATACGAATAGTTAAAATATTACGTTATATTAGGTCAGACATGTACACTGCGTCTTCAACAAACTACTGAGAAGCTATTATATATTACCCAAAGCCCCAACCCGCCCAACACTGTCTTACACAGGTCACATAATGAAACAGTCAAACGTTATAAAAAGAGAACAGACAGGGCAGTCAATATCATGTAATTAAATCTAAACATCATTTAACGCAGTGGTTCTCAACCTTTCCCCCCCATGGACCTCTTAAAAATTACTCTTATTTTTTTTGTGGACCCCTACGACCATTTGATGAAAAAGCTTATTTTATGTTTTACTAATACATAATTTTATGAATTCTATTTATAGAAATAGTATATGTATATGCTTTATTTGGAGTAAAACTAATTTAATGAAAATAAACCCGTATTTAACAACTAAATTCTATGGATCATTTATGTACACTAGTAAAATAATTATAGATTAATACATGGCCTTTTTCATATTGCCTTTGTTATCAACCAAAATACCAAGACAGTATCGCTATCAGCTTGTTTGCAAGGACAGTGTATGAAGACAGTGGTGTTTGCTGCGAGAGGGCGGAAGTCGTGGTGGCCGTAGTAGGCGTTACTAACAATATGGCAGTTTGTTATGTCAGTGTCAATTAAATCTGAAAGTAGAATGTTGTTAACTTGTAGAACCCTTAATATCAGCAAGGACGAATAGCTTTAATATGGATAACAAAAACTTAAGATAACGCCATCATAAATAAACTTCTATTCAGAAAAAGGTATATCGTGTGTATATACATATATATATATAATATCAGTGGTGGTGTTGCAAATATATTTTACCAGAGTTGTGCACAGATAGATAATAATCAACAGGTATATAGAAGCATATAATTATTTAGGTGCTCAGATGTAACAGTTTCTTAAAGGCCGGTTCACACGAGTGTCAAAAGCACAGGTCACTTTATCTTGATCGATGTACGGGTGAGCACACAGACCACAGTCCCAAGGCAACTCGTCTTAATGTCTGTATGTTGTCTTCCGTTTGGGCAAGATCTTGCTTTTGGATAGATGTTTCCACCCCTCACCAAATATTTCCTCATCCATTATTCTTATTTACACTTTATTTTTTTATCATTATTATCACCATTTTTACTTTTATACTTTCAAAGGTTGCATACATCAGATAACGACCAAATTACTTATTTAGGTTTCACATTTGTATTAAACAAAAGGAATAACTACCCCTTTACTTTTTATGTTATTTTGTTTCAAGTTGGAAAACAATCTTGATAATAAATTTCGGGATTTGCTGCAAAAGAACGTCAGTTTTTCTCCTCATTAGATTGTAGCTGGTCTACATATGCAATAAATTTCTATCAATAGCTACTTTATGCTATTACATTCTTCTATAAGTGTCCAAATTGAACAGAACACCGTCAAATGTAAAATTGCACCACGTAAGCATGAATCCATCTTCAACTTTTTTTTGCAAATAACCAGAGGTCCCTAATAATTTGGTTTCTATGGCACTGAGCCACTGTCATGACTGCCTGCTTTGTGGCACACTCCAATAGGCTATCAACTCTATCATTATGTCTGGAATCGCTCCGAAACAGAACGCCTTCAAATTTAAAATTGCACCACATAAGCAAAAATCCATCGTAGATTTTTTTTGGCAGGAAGATGAGGAGAGAAAGCAATTTTCTCCCCATTTAAAATGTAACAAAGCATATTTAACGTTTAATGAAATGTTCTAAGTGAACAAAAATGGCAAAAATTCCTTGATAAATAATTGAACCAAATTTCATAACTGTATGAATCTCAATATGAGAATACACAAGCATGCAGAGTTTTGATGGAATAGCCGAAGTCAGAAGGGCAATGTCGTCCAAATTTGGCGCCATTAATTATTATTATCGTCTGTTCACTTACAAATGAGACTTAAGAAATGGCATCACTAGATGATAAATTTCGTCCAACGTAAGATAAAATCACCTCGTGTCAACCAAGTAAAGTAGAGGAGTAACGCTTGTACGCAACAAGGAATATTACCAAGATTAAACTTGGACGGCCAGGGGGTATCCAAGGGAATATCACAATGAGTAAGCTTGGACGGCTAGGGGATATTATCAAGAGTTAGTGGTACGCCAATGGGATACCATCACGAGTAAGGGGATATCACAATGAGTAAGCTTGGACGGCTAGGGGATATTATCAAGAGTTAGTGGTACGCCAATGGGATACCATCACGAGTAAGGGGATATCACAATGAGTAAGCTTGGACGGCTAGGGGATATTATCAAGAGTTAGTGGTACGCCAATGGATAACACCACGAGTAAGGGGATATCACAATGAGTAAGCTTGGACGGCTAGGGGATATTATCAAGAGTTAGTGGTACGGCAATGGGATACCACCACAAGTAAGGGGATATCACAATGAGTAAGCT
This sequence comes from Bathymodiolus septemdierum, assembly GCA_963383655.1. Lineage (NCBI taxonomy): Eukaryota > Metazoa > Mollusca > Bivalvia > Mytilida > Modiolidae > Bathymodiolus > Bathymodiolus septemdierum. Next base: position 34,649,045 of record OY726527.1, on the reverse strand, counting down.
TGGACGGCTAGGGGATATTATCAAGAGTTAGTGGTACGCCAATGGGATACCACCACGAGTAAGGGGATATCACAATGAGTAAGCTTGAACGGCTAGGGGATATTATCAAGAGTTGGTGGTACGCCAATGGGATACCACCACGAGTAAGGGGATATCACAATGAGTAAGCTTGGACGGCTAGGGAATATTATCAAGAGTTAGTGGTACTCCAATGGGATATCACTAAGCTTGGACGGCTAGGGGATATTATCAAGAGTTAATGGTACGCCAATGGGATATCACAAAGCTTGGACGACTAGGGGATTTCGTATAGCGCAAACAGTACAGTGTCTATTTTACCCGATAATCACTTAACCGGTCCACATTACCCACTCTCTTGTGTTTGTATCAGTTACAGGTCAATTTCTAGAACTACATCTAATATTAATACCACGGGTTTCCTCGTTAACCAGTTAAACAATCGAACCCTAAGCCTGATTGTTGAACCGCTTATCTATCTTGGAAAACCGTGGTATAAATGATTTGTAACACGAAGCAATGTAATATTACATCTACATGTAGGTCATTGATTATTGCATGGCTCCGAAGCAATGTAATATTACATCTACATGTAGGTCATTGATTATTGCATGGCTCTCTAGCTGAGAGTAATAAAACTACAGTCCAGATTTAAAGTGTGAAATAGATCGTATCTTCGTGTACTATTTCATAGTTCTTAGCTTACATTCTGGTATGTAAAGCATAAAGAGATCAAAGGAAAAGACGGCATGCATGTTGCAATATCATATAATGCCGTCATGGTTTAAAGTGAGAAGTATTTGTTCGGTGAGCTGATATGGTCGAATCGAGCACAAATGACAATCGAGAATTTGAGCTGTTTTCCTCAGTGTCAGAAAGACATCAGCCTGCCTTATGATATTCCACATTTATGCACTTGATAACAACAGCGTAAGGCGATAAATAAACGTTAGTATATATATAGAGAATACCAAAGGGGCAATCAAAATAGACAATCCAGAGATACTGGCAACATAGGGCACACAAGACGAGGAAAAACAAACCAAAAACACAACACAATATGTGTTGGACACCACTGTACACAAACACAAATAACGTGAATAATACACGAGCCCTCCTACAAACAACTGCAGGTAAAGATGAACCGAACATCGTTTTTATGCGGCCATCGTAACGGACATCACAACACTGAAGACAAAACGTAGAGACACCTACTAATAATATGAATTTAGATTTGACTTTCTGGGCACCTTCTCCCGATTAAAATAATCGCTCGCCGTATTTTTGAATTCCGCAAACACATTTCGTAAAAATAGATCTGCTCCCAATAGAATATTGAGGACGAGACGAAAATTATTGTATAGATAATATAACGGTTCTTACAAGAAAACAACCCCCCGCAGCGTCTAATGAGCAAATGTTGGCCGATTGTAACATTTTACAAGGCAAACTTGTTCTTGCATAATCTGATATGCTCGTTTTACGTCGACAATCTAAACTTCCGGGACCGTGATCGTATGGTAGTTGGAATTATATCTACCAATGCAATCAGTTGTGAGTTCGAGTCCCGCTCATGGTGAGGTGTAGTTGATACAGCATTATGTGATAAAGTTTGTCAGTGACTTGCGGCAGGTCGACTACTCCGGTTTCCGCCATCAATAAAACTGATCTCCACGATATAACTGAAATATTGATGAAAGTGGGGTTAAACACCATAACAATAACCCCTAAGTTTCCATCCATAGATTAATTCGAGTGTCACATATACCTACATGACGTATGATTTGTATTTTATTGACATACACTCCACTTGATGTTAAACATCAATCAAAATTGTTGGAATACTGCCCACTTGACGATAAACATCAATCAATATTGTTGAAATACTGCTCACTTGACGTTAAACATCAATCAATATTGTTGGAATACTGCTCACTTGAGGTTAAACATCAATCAATATTGTTGAAATACTGCTCACTTGACGTTAAACATCAATCAATATTGTTGAAATACTGCTCACTTGACGTTAAACATCAATCAATATTGTTGGAATACTGCTCACTTGAGGTTAAACATCAATCAATATTGTTTAAATACTGCTCACTTGACGTTAAACATCAATCAATATTGTTGAAATACTGCCCACTTGACGTTAAACATCAATCAATATTGTTGAAATACTGCTCACTTGACGTTAAACATCAATCAATATTGTTGGAATACTGCTCACTTGAGGTTAAACATCAATCAATATTGTTGAAATACTGCTCACTTGACGTTAAACATCAATCAATATAGTTGAAATACTGCCCACTTGACGTTAAACATCAATCAATATTGTTGAAATACTGCCCACTTGACGTTAAATATCAATCAACATTGTTGAAATACTGCTCGCTTGACGTTAAACATCAATCAATATTGTTGGAATACTGCTCACTTGACGTTAAATATCAATCAATATTGTTGGAATACTGCTCACTTGACTTTAAACATCAATCAATATTTTTCAAATACGGCTCACTTGACGTTAAACATCAGTCAATATTGTTGAAATACTGCCCATTTGACGTTAAACATCAATAAATATTGTTCAAATACTGCCCACTTGACGTAAAACATCAATCGATATTGTTGAAATACTGCCCACTTGACGCTAAACATCAATCAATATTGTTGAAATACTGCTCACTTGACGAAACATCAATCAATATTGTTGAAATGCTGCCCACTTAACGCTAAACATCAATCAATATTGTTGAAATACTGCCCACTTGATGTTAAACATCAATCAATATTGTTGAAATACTGCCCACTTAACGTTAAACATCAATCAATATTGTTGAAATACCACCCACCTGACGTTAAACATCAATCAATATTGTTAAAATACTGCACACTTGACGAAACATCAATCAATATTGTTGAAATACTGCTCACTTGACGTAAAACATCAATCAATATTGTTGAAATACTGCCCACTTGACGTTAAACATCAATCAATATTGTTGAAATACTGCCCACTTGACGTTAAACATCAATCACTATTGTTGAAATACTGCCCACTTAACGTTAAACATCAATCAATATTGTTGAAATACTGCTCACTTGACGAAACATCAATCAATATTGTTCAAATACTGCCCACTTGACGTAAAACATCAATCAATATTGTTGAAATACTGCCCACTTGACGTAAAACATCAATGAATATTGTTGAAATACTGCCCACTTGACGTTAAACATCAATCAATATTGTTGGAATACCACCCACCAAACGTTAAGCATCAATTAATATTGTTGAATTACTGCTCACTTGACGAAACATCAATCAATATTGTTGAAATACTGCTCACTTGACGCAAAACATCAATTAATATTGTTGAAATACTGCCCACTTGACGCTAAACATCAATCAATATTGTTGAAATACTGCTCACTTGACGAAACATCAATCAATATTGTTGAAATGCTGCCCACTTAACGTTAAACATCAAACAATATTGTTGAAATACTGCCCACTTGATGTTAAACATCAATCAATATTGTTGAAATACTGCCCACTTAACGTTAAACATCAATCAATATTGTTGAAATACCACCCACCTGACGTTAAACATCAATCAATATTGTTAAAATACTGCTCACTTGACGAAACATCAATCAATATTGTTGAAATACTGCTCACTTGACGTAAAACATCAATCAATATTGTTGAAATACTGCCCACTTGACGCTAAACATCAATCAATATTGTTGAAATACTGCTCACTTGACGAAACATCAATCAATATTGTTGAAATGCTGCCCACTTAACGTTAAACATCAATCAATATTGTTGAAATACTGCCCACTTGACGTTAAACATCAATCAATATTGTTGAAATACTGCCCACTTGACGTTAAACATCAATCACTATTGTTGAAATACTGCCCACTTGACGCTAAACATCAATCAATATTGTTGATATACTGTCCACTTGACGTTAAACATCAATCAATATTGTTGAAATACTGCTCACTTGACGAAACATCAATCAATATTGTTGAAATGCTGTCCACTTAGCGTTAAACATCAATCAATATTGTTTAAATACTGCCCACTTGACGTTAAACATCAATCAATATTGTTGAAATACTGCCCACTTAACGTTAAACATCAATCACTATTGTTGAAATACTGCCCACCTGACGTTAAACATCAATCAATATTGTTAAAATACTGCTCACTTGACGAAACATCAATCAATATTGTTGAAATACTGCTCACTTGACATAAAACATCAATCAATATTGTTGAAATACTGCCCACTTGACGTTAAACATCAATCAATATTGTTGAAATACTGTCCACTTGACGTTAAACATCAATCACTATTGTTGAAATACTGCCCACTTAACGCTAAACATCAATCAATATTGTTGATATACTGCCCACTTGACGTTAAACATCAATCAATATTGTTGAAATACTGCTCACTTGACGAAACATCAATCAATATTGTTCAAATACTGCCCACTTGACGTAAAACATCAATCAATATTGTTGGAATACTGCCCACTTGACGTTAAACATAAATCAATATTGTTCAAATACTGCCCACCTGACGTTAAGCATCAATCAATATTATTGAAATACTGCTCACTTGACGAAACATCAATCAATATTGTTGAAATACTGCCCACGTGACGTTAAACATCCATCAATATTTTTGAAATACTGCTCACTTGACGAAACATCAATCAATATGGTTGAAATACTGCTCACTTGACGTTAAGCATCAATCAAAATGTCTTAACCGTCACAAATATTCCTTTCCGTCACGAATTCAAAAATGTTTTTTTTTTATATATTATATACAGTCCGACAAAAGTTAAGCACCACCTGACTTGTTTCAATAATATCTTTTCTAATAATGAACTTATTTCAAATCGGTTTGCTGTTTTCGTTACCTGTACATACATACGTACTTACCTATGAAACAGGTTATTGATCGATTTTTAGTTATGTGTATATGAAAGGGTGTGTAAAGTGCCACGTGTACTTTTCAACATTTGTGTTTGCGAACGAAAGCTGATTATTTTTTGTGTAGAGGTTTAAGTTTCATTTTCTATTGGTTTGGTATGGTGCGGCGAAAATTAACAATACCAGAAAGGTGGCAAGCTGTTGGCATGCATAACGGTGGTCTTAGCCATAGAAGGGTGGCAGACCACTTCAGGGTTAACCATTCCATCATTGTACGACTGATGCAGCGTTTTCGTCAAACGTGGAATGTTACTGACCGTCCACGTGCAGGTAAACCTCGCAAAATGACGCCGAGAGAGGACCGCTCATATCCAGACGGGCGCGGCAATGGCTGTTCAGTACAACTGGTGCACTTCGTGGTAATTTAGCGTTTGGAGGCCACATTAGCACACGCACTGTAATCAGACGCCTCCACCATCAGGGAATGTGAGCGCGACGACCCATAAAACGCCCACAGTTGACATTACGTCATCGCCATGCTTGACTTGACTGGTCACATGATCATTTGGGGTGGACTATTCGCACATGGAGACGGATCCACTGGTCTGATGAAAGTCGTTTTTTGCTACGCCCTACCGACGGTCGTGCAAGGGTTTGGCGCCAACGAAACACTTCATTTCAGAACAACCACATTTTGGGCACAACTGCTTTTGGAGGTGGGTGAGTAACTGTCTGGGGTTGTTTTTCCGTTGACTGTAAGTTGAACTTGTACGTTCTTGATGGTAATCTAACAGGCCAAAAATACCGTGACAATGCTCTCGCTCCACGTGTAGTCCCCCATTTCGACAATCATGCGTTGGCTGACAGGCCAATGTTCATGGACGACAACGCTAGGCCACATAGAGCCCGAATTGTACAACATTTTTTTACAGCAAGAGGCTGTTAAGACAATTCCATGGCCTGCGATGTCGCTAGACATGAACCCTATAGAGCATGTATGGGACTTTATTGGCCGAAAAATTAACCAACGCAATCCAAAATGTTAAAATATTGACGAATTAAGAACTGCTATCTTACAGGAGTGGCAAGAGTTTTCCCAAGAACGGCTTAGGCGTCTTGTGCGAAGCATGACGAGGCGTGTTACAGAACTTCACAATAAACGCGGTGGATATACTCGTTATTGATTTTTATGCCTTACACATACGCACAATAGATGCATTTAAAAGTTCTTAAAATCTGAAGACTCTGCACTTTAATGCAATGTTAAAAACTTCCATCAAAGACAAACTGGTTTTACGTTTTTCCAGCGCCTGTTTTGAACCCCATTTTTGCCACGTCATAGTCGTCTTTCAGGATGATAAATACTTCGTAGATTGGTAATTTTAGAGCCCTTGGTGTAGTCTTTTAAGAAGTGTAAGAAAAATGGTGATATCTATTTTATTGTTTTAACAGTATTGATGTAAAAAAATATATCGAAAAAAATATAGGGTGGTGCTTATCTTTTGTCGGAGTGTATATTTTTAATTATACAACATAAATTATGTAATCTTAAAGGGATATTATCTACCACAATCGTAATTTTTTCATGCCCAAAATTATTGTCGTTTTCCGTACTGACCTTCATAAAATGAAGATTAAACACCGAATTATTGGCGAATACGCTACGAAACGTTTTTTCGATATAAAAAAGCTGACCATCGTTACTGGAAGCTAATTAATTATTCACTGACCTGAGCGAGGCCAAATCTATTTTTATCTATTTTTATGCCAGTAGCCCGGATGCTGCAGCATGGATGTTAAAATTCGTGTTTGTTTACCTCGCAAATACGGCCGTTTTATTCTATTCATTGACAATAATTTGCTGTTGCCAGGTGCAAGATTACATATATTGAATAATATATATCGAAAATGATCATAGGCATCATCATAAATTCATAAAATATGAAAAACGATTGAGAAAAAAAGGAAAAAACATGTTCGGCTTACCTATCAAGCAAAATATTTCCAATTCAGCGCGAGTTTGGACACCTAGCACTTCCTTGAGTTCGTTCCAACGGTCCAACGGATCCCCTACCTATATCCTACAGTTGTTCCATTTGGAAGATACTTCACTTCTATTCATATTTCTCTCTGAATCCGTCAAAGTCCGCTTTCTTCCACCCGTTGACACTTTCTCTTTTGCCCAAGAACCACATGTTGTTAATTGTTTCTAAACAGTGCGCATGTTCAAGACGGGTTCACATAGAAGGCCATATGAATAGATTTGAATATTGTCATCCAGGACAATAATTCTGATAACGATAGTTTTGGGTCTTTTTTGTAAAAAAATCGTATCTTTTGCAGCATAACTCGATGTTAATCTTCATTTTATGAAGGTCAGTACGGAAAACGACAATAATTTTGGGTATGAAAAAATTACGATTTTAGTAGACAATATCCCTTTAAATGACGCTGTAGTAGCACATCTATAACCCAGTTCAGTTATTTACCCTCTGCTTATTACCCCTTTGGTATCTTCCAAACGTTTATTACTAGTGGACATTGTATTGTCGATTTTCCCACTGCTAATTACCCCTTTGGTATCTTCAAACATTTATTACTCGTGGATATTGTATTGTCGATTTTCCCACTGCTAATTACCCCTTTGGTATCTTCAAACATTTATTACTAGTGGATATTGTGTTGTCTATTTACCCACTGTTTATTACCCCTTTGGTATCTTTCAAACATTTATTACTAGTGGCCATTTGTGTTGTTGATTTACTCAGTTAATTACCGATTTGGTATCTTTCAAACATTTATTACTAGTGGCCATTTGTGTTGTTGATTTACTCAGTTAATTACCGATTTGGTATCTTTCAAACATTTATTACTAGTGGCCATTTGTGTTGTTGATTTACTCAGTTAATTACCGATTTGGTATCTTTCAAACATTTATTACTAGTGGCCATTTGTGTTGTTGATTTACTCAGTTAATTACCGATTTGGTATCTTTCAAACATTTATTATTAGTGGCCATTTGTGTTGTTGATTTACTCAGTTAATTACCCCGTTGGTATATTTCAAACATTTATTACTAGTGGAGATTGTGTTGTCGATTTACTCACCGTTAATTACCCCTTTGGTATCTTCAAACATTTATTACTTGTGGCCATTGTGTTGTCGAATTACTGACTGCTAATTATCCCTTTGGTATCTTCAAACATTTATTACTAGTGGATATTGTGTTGTCGATTTACTCAGTTAATTACCGCTTTGGTATCTTCAAACATTTATTACTAGTGGACATTGTGTTGTTGATTTACTGACTGCTAATTACCGCTTTGGTATCTTTTGATAACTCACTTATATAATTTAAGTTGAGTATGCATGTAAGATGATGAAAATCAGCAATTTGTAATTATTCAATTCAGTAAGTGTCGACAAAAGAAAGGTTTTAAAGAATTTAATGACAGGGCCATACCATATCAGTGCCAAATATTGAATACATACAAGTTAGGCAGCACACAAATACTAAGTAGTGAAAAAACAAATGTTTATTAAAATCATACTAAACTAGTTATATACAACATGGCAATTGGGGACTTATACAACTGCATAGTAAACCTAAATGAAAACAAAGAATCATCTCCATACAAAGGGAGACTACTCAATTAATTCTTGAAAACTTGGGAATGAGAGAAAAAATTCTTTTAAATTTACAATTTTTTTTATCGAAATAGCCAAACCATTAATTGAAGGATAAATTCATATTCTAAGTATAGTATCAAAGAAAAACAGAAAAATAATTGACCATATCATCGGCATATGTCAGAATGGCATCAAAGAAAAATACTTAACTCATTTAAACAAAGGTTTACATATACAAAATGTAATAATAATAATAATAAAAAATAAAAAGACAAAAGCAATTGATCATACCTACATATTCAAGTATGTAAGCATGGTGCGTAAATAAATTGCAAATCGACCATACGTAAGCATGGTGTCAAACATAAAGCAATGGACAATTGAAGAAATTTCTATTTTTAGTAACAGCAGCCATCTTGAATGGAGGGCGGGGCTGTCGGACACAATTTTGAAAGGGACCCACCCAGGAACCATCCCTGCCAGGTTTGGTTTAATTTGGTTCAGCGGTTCCAGAGGAGAAGATTTAAATGTGATCTTTTATCAAAATATGCCTAATTTGCATAATCGGTATATATCGGCTGAAAGAAAAATTTCACAGAAAAATCCGGAATACATATTAAACTACTCCTTGCCATCTGGCTGCAGTTAAAATTTGAGCTCATTTTGACTTATACTAAAGCAGCAATGAACAATTAAAATTTCATCCCCCCTTTTTTCTATTTTGAGTTTGGCGGCCATCTTGGTTGGAAGTCGGGATCACCGGACACAATTTTGGAAGAGGGCCATCCAAGGACCATTCCACCAAAGTTTGTTTCAAATTGGCCCAGTGGCTTCAGAGGAGTTGATTACAATGTGGAAAGTTAACGGACGGACGACGACCAGTGGTGACAATAGCTCACCTGACCCAAAGAAGGGTCAGGTGAGCTAAAAATGACTGACATTCGAACCAAAACGGATAATTGTTCCTGGTTTAATATGCTTCCTAATTTAGCATAGAATAAAAGTTAAGACAATAATTAAACTTATGTACCAGGTGAAATTTTAAAAACATCAGTTATTTGATGGCAAATGGCATTTTATTATGGGAACCCTGAGCAATGCAAGTTCAATTAGTGGCATACTGCAAGTTCTAAAAAATCCACAATATTCCTATTGTTCTATACATAATTGTCTTTTTAAAATAAATTAAATAAAAAACTGAAGTAAAAGCCATCTCTTTTAAAATAGATTGTCCATTTTAAAAATATTTCTATGACAATATTGTTATATTTGGTTATCTTTAAGTCATAAATTACGGGTTATTGGCAATAATCTACTGAAAAAATCCTTTTAAATGAAAAGGGGTAGATGTTCCTGATATACCAGGTTGCTAAATTTTGCTTTTTATAAGGGATAGTGACCTACTCCAACTTGTGTACAAAGAGAAATAGTTAATTTCTACATTAAAAAATCATAAGATTCAAAAACGTTAATTTTCAATGGTGCAACCATAGGAAAGGGCTGAAAAGTGCCATGGGGCCAAATTCATACTTATATTTCTTGTATACCATACCATCTATACTCTTAATATTTGGTAATCCCTTAATTTGGGACTCATTTTTCTAGGTAGAGAGAAAAATGGGAACAAATATGGTCGATCTGCCATTTTGTCCAGATACAAATGCAAATTGCACAAAATCCAAAGACTGAAAAAAGAAGTGTATAATGATTTTTATTTAAAATCCTTGAGCCTCTGTGGTAATTGCAGTACAGTCTTTAAATTAAAGTAAAATACAATAGCTTGGAATGTACAATTTTGAAAAAAAAAGTCCCACAAATGTGAAATTCTCATTTTGACACATTTCTGTACACGGCGGCCATATTGGAAAAACAAATTATATAATTAGACAACTTTAACTTCTCATATCTTATGAACCGTACCACCTATTTTAACAGTTGAGGGCTCAAAATGTTTCTTTATGGAAGATCTATGAGATGAAAGTACTTTAAAAAGTTTTACAGCAATTTCAAAAATCATCTGGCATCTCTACCATATGTCAGAATGGCATCAAAGAAAAATACTTAAGTCATTTAAACAAAGGTTTACATATACAAAATGTAATAATAATAATAATAAAAAATAAAAAGACAAAAGCAATTGATCATACATGTTCAAGTATGTAAGCATGGTGTGTAAATAAATTGCAAATCGACCATACGTAAGCATGGTCTCAAACATAAAGCAAATTAGACCATACATAAGCATGGTGTCAAATATAAAGCAAATTAGACCATACGTAAGCATGGTGTCAAATAAAAAGCAAATTAGACCATACATAAGCATGGTGTCAAATATAAAGCAAATTAGACCATACGTAAGCATGGTGTGAAATAACAGACAAATTCAACCATACGTCAACATGGTGTCAAATGAAATATAAAGGCACAATTAACCATATGTCAACATGGTGTCAAATGAAAGGCAAATTCAATAAGTAAGAAGAGAGACAAATTAAACAATACGTCAGCATGGTGTCAAAAAGAGGCAAATCAAACCATACCTCAGCATGGTGTCAAAAAGGGGCAAATTAAACCATACGTAAGTATGGTGTCAAATAAGAGATATTTTTAACTAAAGCATACCATATGTCAGCATGGTGTCAATTGAAGGCTAAATAAACCATACGTTAGTATGGCATAAAAATAAAAGTAAAATAAACTATGCACAAACACAAAATCTCAAAAATGAAAATTAAACCATACATCAGCATGGTGTCAAGTGAAAAGCTAATTAAACCATAAGTCAGCATGGTGTGAAATGAAAGGTTCATTAAGCCATACGTCAGCATGGTGGTAAATGAAAGGCTAAGTTAACCATACATAAGCACAGTATCAAAAATAAAACTATGCGCAAGCATAGTATGAAATGACATGTATCAAAAGGCAAAAATGTAATAATTCAATATAGTTACTACAAAATATAAAAATACATAACTACAAATAAAGTAAACCTACATATCTACTACATGTCAACTGTATATACAAATATTAAAAACAAAAAACTAACTGTTGAAACAAGCAACACTAAGTCCCCATATGGCACTGGCAACAAGGAGAGTGGTGGGGAGGTGGTGGCAAAGTTTGAATCAACAAAATTACTACAAGTCTGCAGCGTATGCAACTTGGTATCTTCAAACATTTATTACTAGTGCACATTGTATTGTTGATTTACCCACTGCTTATTACCCCTTTGGTATCTTTCAAACATTTATTACTAATGGACACTGTGTGGTCGATTTACCCACTGCTAATTACCGCTTTTGTATCTTTTTATAACTCACTTATATAATTTAAGTTGAGTATGCATGTAAGATGATGAAGATCAGCAATTTGTAATTATCAAATTCAGTAAGTGTCGGCAAAGGAAAGGTTTTAAGAATTTAACGACAGGGCCATACCATATGAGAGCCAAATATTGAATACATACAAGTTAGGCAGCACACAAATACTAAGTACTGAAAAAACAAATGTTTATTAAAATCATACTAAACTAGTTATATACAACATGGCAACTGGGGACTTATACAACTGCATAGTAAACCTAAATGAAAACAAAGAATCATGTCCATACAAAGGGAGACTACTGGATTAATTCTTGAAAACTTGGGTATGAGAGAAAAAATTCTTTCAAATTTACCAAATGTTTTATCGAAATAGCCTGGTGTCAAATGAAAGGCAAATTCAATAAGTAAGAAGAGAGACAAATTAAACCATACGTCAGCATGGTTTCAAAAAGAGGCAAATTAATCCATATGTAAGCATGGTGTCAAAAAAGAGATATTTTTAACTAAAGCATACCATACGTCAGCATGGTGTCAATAGAAGGCTAAATAAACAATGCGTAAGCATGGTGTCAAAACTTGTATGACTAACTGGGGTTGTAATTAGGTCCTCAATATAATGAATGCGGAACTTTTCATAAATACTTTATTATTTACATCAGAATAAAGCTTTAAGGCAATGACAGATCTTATAATTTGCTGGCAACGGCCTATATGTAAATCTCAGCTCAGCTTGTTCTGCATTGACAATATAATAAAGTTGCAGAGTTTATATAGCCAGATATCAAGATAAAACTGGTCAGAACTAGACAAAAATACTATTCCCAAAGCAGTATAACCAATGGACAAAAGTGAGCAGAAATCAAAGTATTCACATTGGAAAGTTAAAGTCAATCAAGCATATAATAAAATTACAACTGGACATGTAAACATCAAGTTAATTACTAATTTTAATAAATATATAACAAAATGTAAATTATGATAATCATTATTAATTTGTTAAACATATTAATAATGAACATGTCCACACTTGAAAATTAAACCATATGTTAGCATGCCATAAAAATAAAATAAACTATACACAAACACAAAATCTCAAAAATTAAAATTAAACCATAAGTCAGCATTGTGTCAAGTGAAAGGCTCATTAAACCATACATCAGCATGGTGGTAAATGAAAGGCTAATTTAACCATACGGAAACACGGTATCAAAAATAAAACTATGCTTGAGCATAGTATCAAACGACATGTATCAAAAGGCAAAAATGTAATAATTCAATATAGTTACTACAAAATATAAAAATACATAACTACAAATAAAATAAACCTACATATCTACTACATGTCAACTGTATATACAAATATCAAAAACAAAAAACTAACTGTTGAAACAAGCAACACTAAGTCCCCATATGGCACTGGCAACAAGGAGAGTGGTGGGGAGGTGGTGGCAAAGTTTGAATCAACAAAATGACTACAAGTCTGCAGCTCATGCAACTTGGTATCTTTCAAACATTTATTACTAGTGGGCATTGTGTTGTCAATTTACCCACTGCTAATTACCGCTTTGGCATCTTTCAAACATTTATTACTAGTGGCCATTATGTTGTCGATTTACCAACTGCTAATTACCCCTTTGGTATCTTTTAAACATTTATTACTAGTGGCCATGGTGTTGTTGATTTACTCACTGCTTATTACCGCTTTGTTATTTTTCAAAAATGTATTACTAGATTAGGAAAAACTAATTCAATGATAAAATAGCTATTTTATTGTTTTTTTTCTTCAATATGCTTACAGGATTGGTTATGTAAATGATGAACTACACTGTAGTTGCCAAAGGTATCAGGTGAAATCGGCATCTGGTCATTTCGGCACCTATCTAAATAATCAAATCAGCACCTAAAGTTTGAATATTTTCGGCACCCAGTCATGGTCAAGTCAGCATCAGTATTAAAAAGAATATATAATAATAAAAGTACGAATTATCTAGTCTGCCAATAGCATTCACGGGTTGTCGTGCAACTCACAGATACATACATTTTGTGTACATAAAGGGAAGTATAGAGATGTTTCGTCTAAAATTAGAAATCCTGTTGATCTGTACCCGTGAATGAGAAACACGAGGAGAACTAACGTTCCTTATTTATATTTTGTAGATTTATTAGATATGAAATACAATCTTAGGACTTTTTTATATTGTTTCACAAAACAGCTGCCAATCCACATTATTTACCGGTTTACATGAAAGTAAATTATTCGTTAAATATTGTCTTCTCCTATAGTGTTTTTTGGTGATGCATAGCTCCCGAGCCAACGTTTCAAACTGGTATAGTTCCCGTCGCTAGATTTCGTCATCCGTTGTCATAGACTGTTCAAAAATAGTAAACAATAATCATCCAATCAAAATAAAGAATTTTCTTATGTTATGTACTAATTGTGTTTACGGAATTTTCGACCGACTGCTTGAAATCTTGCCGTCTCAAAGGTATTTTGTCTTCGTTATTCAACCCAGTAAAGAAAAGAAATGTTTTAATATACTTTTTTCTCCATCATTAAAATTTCAAAATTGAAATGATACAGCCAAACAGAAAAACTTTGATATGGTCTATTAGATCGAATGTCTTCTGATGTGTTTTCTAAACTCGGACAAGGTTTTGATATCAGATGCTACATAATATTTCATTATTCCTATCATACCACGTGTCTTTTTTCTCTTCTTTTCTAACAACGAAATCCATTTCTCTCCTTCAACATTAACATCTTCAAAATGTTCCATCAAACTTTTGAATTTGTCAACATGCATCGAACAGGCTGTATTCAATATTTTGTAGAGTAGTGTGTTACCATTATCGTCACGCTTATTTATATCTAATCCAATCTTTAACAGGTGAGTCAAGTAGTCATTGTTACCTTCAGTTATTATGTGCCACAGTGGATATGGTAAATGACGATGATTACGATCTTTTGCATGACAGTTTTCTTTATCAGTTTCTTCATTTATACAAAATTCTGATCTTTTCAAATCCGTTAGTATCTGTAACAAATGGTAATTTCCCCCATCTTTCTGGAGTTTATTTTCTTCCTGTATCAACAGTTGTACAACTTTCGTTTTATTTCTCCATACTGCTATCTCCAAAGGAGTTGTGCCGAGATAGGTTTTCGTTATATCATTGTATTTACTGTGAAGTAATAAAACTAAAATCTCCGGGTAACCTTTTTCTGCTGCCAAAAATAATAGTGATTTACCTGTATCACTTGGATCTAAATTTGTACTATTATCTATAATATACTTGACAATATCAAAATGTCCTTTTTGTACAGCAATATACAGTGCATCTCTACTTAAAGTAATTTAACGGTAGTGTAATGCCCAGAGGATGATGCATAATACAATGGCGATTTATTATCAACATCAGAGATATTTACATCTGCACCGTTTTGTAACAGAAAAAGAACAATGTCATCATGACCCATTTTAGATGCTGAATACAATGGTGGTCTGTTGTCTCTGTCAGTCAAATTAACATCTGCATTTTGAGCCACCAGGTACTTAACAATATCACAGTGTCCTGACTGTGATGCTATAAACAATGGTGATTGACCATATACATTACACATATTGACATCTGCATCATGAGCCACCAGGTACTTAACAATATCACAGTGTCCTGACTGTGATGCTATAAACAATGGTGATTGACCATATACATTACACATATTGACATCTGCATCATGAGCCACCAGGTACTTAACAATATCACAGTGTCCTGACTGTGATGCTATAAACAATGGTGATTGACCATATACATTACACATATTGACATCTGCATCATGAGCCACCAGGTACTCAACAATATCACAGTGACCTGACTGTGATGCTATAAACAATAGTGATTGATCCATACCTCCATGCCAATTGACATCTGCATCATGAGCCACCAGGTACTTAAAAATTTCACAGTGTCCTTCCTCTGATGCTATACACAATGGTGATTGATCCCATTCATTAAACCAATTGACATCTGCATCATGACTTAGTAAACAACTAACAACATCCATATGCCCATACTTTATTGCTACTAGCAATGGTGACTCTTTCATATTATTACATTCATTGACATCAGCATTTTTCCTCAGCAATGCTTCCACGATACACAAATTACCTGTTGTACATGCTGCAATAAGTGGTGTATGAAAATCATATTCAATGTCAGAAGATGTACCATAGTCTATCTTGATACACTCTGGGTCTACGTATTCAAGCATAAGCTTCACCATATCTAAAGTGTTACTATAGCATCCAAGTACTAGTAAACGTCTGGTCTCCTTGACATTGGAGCCAAATATCAAACTAATGCTATAGTTGTTACATACAACATGGTTGACTATTTCCTTAAGAAGATGAGTGTGACCGTAATAAATTATCCAGCTTATTACCCTAACACTCCATTCGGATTTCCTACAATGTACCGATTCAAAGAGAAGATATAAATGCCCATGTTCAGCAATGTAAGACTGTTTTTTAATAACTTCTTTGAAAGAAGGTATTTTCGGCACAAACTGACGAATATTCTCATGTTTCCTTAAAATCAATGTTGCAAATTCATCAAACGGTTTTGTTTTCAACATTTCTTCGAAAACATCAAGAAATGGACCGTGTTTCAGCGACTTATGCATGAAGACATCAAATAGATACATAGACTGGATATCTTTATAGAGTCTTTCGGCAAGAGGTAAATACATATCTTCACTTATCTGAATGCAATGATCCTCATTTGAATCTTGTTCGTATACTGTGACTTTATTTGCTATATAACTGCTAGGTAAATACTTTAATATCTGCTCTTGATTTTGATGATGACCATAATGATAGGCGATAGCTTCAAATATAAAGTCATGTGTGAATATATATTCAGTATCTAACTTGGTGAAGTAGGTTTCTGACAGGTGGTCAATGGCATCTTTTATCTTTTTAACCGGGGTATCTAGATTGACCCCACAACAATCAAAGACCTCTTTTCGCATGGGTTCATGGGGTAAAACATCAACTAATAATATGCCGTCATTAACTAGACACAAGACAAGAACAGCATATTGAATAGTGCATGTGAGCTGCAGTTTGTCCAGTTCTTTAATAAAATAATCGAATGGTTTATTGAAGAAGCTTTTTCCCAACCTCTGGTGTTTTTCTTCCATTGAAAATAGTTTACAAAGCAATGGAAACATATGATTGGCTTTGGTAAATGAAAGGGATGTATAGAGATCTGGGCTGACACCTTTGGCTTTACAATGATATTGGCAAATAGCCATCTTTTCTGTGTCAGTCAGCTGATTATCTTTACTCTGTAAATCTACAACGTTTTCTGTTACAAACAATCCAAGCTTAAAAGACTCCTTATACACAGACTTTCTGCAAGTAAACAATAGTTTTGATTCCCCCCCTATTGCTTTGAAAATTGGTTCTTTATGGTTAATAATATAATTGTAAATATTCATATCTACAGCAAAAATACCTAATACATCATCAAATACAAAAACTTGTTTATGATCTCTGTCTCCATATTGTATGATTTCGTCTAGTCCACACACTGGCACAACTTCCCATCCTTTCTCCTCATACTGTAATGCAATATGGCGAGCTGTGGCTGTCTTTCCCGATCCTGGTCCACCAATTATTGTAATATAATTTTTAGACTCCGCCATTTTCCATGCTGCTATATATCCTCCAGTTTTATCATAAAATGGTTTATCCTCTATTCTCCAGTCCTTAATCTGCTCCATGTGGCCTTCTGAAATGCAGTGCAATGAAATATTTATTACAATTAATTCAGGATTTTAGAGTGAGTGAGTGATTGTTGCCAACTCAGTAATTTTTCAGCTTTATCTAACATGGCAAGAACAAGTTAATTTTCAATGAAATGATGATGAGGTCCACTTTGTACTAGACCAACACGCTGAAATGTTTTTTTTTAAGTGCTATCTCACTGAAACAATTAAAAAAAAACGTCCGCGGAGATACGTGTTGCTCCACGCGGACACATTATCCTGATTCTGAGGCACCAGTCTTGCTCTTTCTCCTTAATGCTGCCTACTTAGCAGAGAAGCAACAAATACCAATTTCATAGTCTTTGGTTTGACCCGATCGGTAATCGAACCCACGATTTACCACGCTCAAGGAGAGTACTCTAACCATTACACCACCGATGCGGTTCACTTAAGATTTTACAAAATACAATACATGGCAGACAAGTATGTAAAAACTTACATTAAATTTGCATTAACCTGACCATATCTTGTCATTTCTAGTTATTGTATATTGTAACTGATCATATATTATCAATGATCGTACAATGCAGCTAACCGTGTAATGTTGTTGTCCGTATACTGACCGTATGTTGTTACCGATTATATATTCTCGCTATCCATACATTGTCTTGATCCTATAATGTAGCTGACTGTATATTCCATCACTGATAAGACTTTTACCAGACTTAACTGTATATATGAGTAACACAGAGGGTATCTTATAACAAGTAGGAACTGCTACCCTTCGCGAGCACCCAAGTTCACCCCATGTTTTTGGTAGGGTACGTGTTGCTCATTTTTTTAGTTTTTGTGTTGTCTTATTATGTGTCTTTACGCTCAGAGTTCCATGTTGTGATGTCTGTTACGATTTCCACATAACTAGAGGCTCCAAGGAGCCTGTAATCCCTCACCTGGTTTTCAGTTTGACACCTAAAGTTGATAGAAAATGGGGGTATTACACATAATTTTGAAAGTGGGACACCCAAAGATCATTTCAACTCAAATTTCTGAGCAAAAAGATTTAGATGTGATTTGTATCTCATAATATTCCTAAACGGAATAAACTGGCTGCAAAAATCTCACAGAAAAACCCAGAATATTGTTAAACTACTCATTGCCATGTAGCTGCAGTTAAAATTTGAGTTAATTTTGATTTGTAATAAAGCAGAAATTGACAACCAGACATTTCTATTTTTAGTAACAGCAGCCATTTTAAATGGAGGACGGGGCTGTCGGACACAATATTGAAAAGGGGACCACCCAAGCACCATCCTAGCCAAATTTGCTTTAATTTGGTTCAACGGTTTAAGAGGAGAAGATTTAAATGTGATCTTTTATCAAAATATGTCTAATGTGTATAATCGGTATAAATCGGCTGAAAGAAAAATTTCACAGAAAAACCCAGAATATAGGTTAATCCACTCATTGGCATGTAGCTGTTGTTAAAATTTAAGCTAATTTTGATTCATAATAAAGCAGCAATGGACAATTAAAGAAATGTCTATTTTTAGTAACAGCAACCATCTTGAATGGAGGGCGGAACTGTCGGACATGATTGTGAAAGGGACCTACCCAAGGACCATCCCTGCCAGGTTTGGTTTAATTTGGTTCAGGGGTTTCAGAGGAGAAGATTTAAATGTGAAAGTTTGCGACGTACGTCAAAAGCTCACGTGGCCTTTGGCCAGGTGAGTTAAACACGATGTTACCTTCAGTTGTTTGTAGGAGGGTGCATGTTTTATTTACGTTATTTGTGTTTGTTTCCGCATAGTGGTGTCCAACACATAATATGTTGTGTTTTTGTCTTACTTTCCTTCGTCTTGTGTACTCCAGTTTCTCTAGATTGTCCTTTTTTCCCCCTTCGATATTCTCTAACATTTATTTTTTAACTGATCATCTGCTGTGATCTGATCACATATTTTCGTTGACCGTATATTATAGCTAATTGTATATTGAAAGTTATCGTATATTGTAACTGATTGTATATTATTTCTGGCCATTTTCTGTATGCTGTAGTTAATCGTATAGTGTCACTGATTGTATATTATTGATAAACGTATTTTGTCGCCGATTGTATATTGTAGATAATCTTATATTGCCACTGATCGTATACCATAGATAATCGTATACTGTAGATAATCGTATATTGTAGATAATCGTATATTGTAGATAATCGTATAGCATCACTGATCGTATATTGTAGTGTAGATAATCGTATATTGTCGCTGATCGATACTGTAGATAATTGTCGTTGATCGAATATATTCCATTGAAATAGAGAATACCAGATACAGATAGGTCTGCTCCAAATCTTGACCTACACCTCGTAAATTTTTAGTGAGGGCCAGTTAAGAACAAACCTTTAAAACAAAAGAGATGGTTCAAATTTTCCCATTGTAAATTTTCCATTTATGAGTAGCAACATTACAGCAACACCTGCATATGAAGTATATATGTCTCAATTCACAATTGATCCGATATTCCAAAGCTTGTGCATAACAATGGAAATTAAATGCCTTAGATTAAAACCATTTTATTTTGCTAAGGGTGGTTTCTATCAGGATTTCCTTGATTAAGGGTTCTGCTGAAGGAAGCTACTGAACCAAGGGTTCCTATTGGTTAAATTGAAGTCATCGCCACTACTCTACAATATGTCTGTGTCATACATGACCAAGGATAACATTCCACTTGTTGTAAGCACTTCCCGGTTCTTTCTTCATTCATGACAACACTGTGTTTGTAACTAGAGCAACACAACAGACGCCACTACTGAAGCAGGAACTGTCTACTCTTCCAGAGCACCTCTGCTATAAGTGAGATTCGTGTTACTTGATCAGTTGTTTACTGCTTAGTTTATTAGAGATCATTTTTTGTCCCTTAGTTCTTTTTCTAAATTG
The DNA here is from genome assembly GCA_963383655.1 of Bathymodiolus septemdierum. Lineage (NCBI taxonomy): Eukaryota > Metazoa > Mollusca > Bivalvia > Mytilida > Modiolidae > Bathymodiolus > Bathymodiolus septemdierum. The sequence goes on along the minus strand of OY726527.1, from coordinate 34,628,408 downwards.
TCATTCCATTTCACAAATATGGTACATAGCTGTCACGCGAGATGAACAGCCTCGTCCTGATATCAGAAGGTAGCAAGTCAAATCGGCCCCATGTTATATAAATAAAATTAAATGGAAATACAGATATCTGACTTTGTTCTTTCTCCCTAATGCTACATGCTTGTTGGAGAAGCAAAAATACCAATTTGTACAGTCTTTGGTTTGACATATCATATCGTATTGTAGCTGCAGAACCGTAGCTCTTTATGGTCCTTTTGTGTTTTCTTTAAGATATCTTAAAAAAACACAAAAGGACCATAAAGAGCGACGGTTTCACAGCTAATCGTATTGAAAAATGATACTGTTTGTTTCTAGTGGCCAAAGCCCGCGTTCCGAGTGTCATTCTTTCAAGTTGATCCGCGGTTCTTGATGGCCAAATTGACATACCCTATGTCTATAAACCATTGGCTATGATGAATTTTTGTGAATGTTTTAGAGTGAATTTTTAACAAAGGCTGCAGGAAGAATTTGGGAATTTATGGTATATGAAGTTGTTGATTTGTGTTTACTGTATTTAATAGACAATAGATAATAATTATCAATATAAAGATAAATATATAATTGTCGCCAATCACGTTTTATGTAAATTAATAATCACTTAATTATGTCACAATGTCATAAATTAATCATTAATTAATTTCATCCATAAAAAAAAACCTGTTCATCAAGAAAAATAAAATTATACATGAATCTTTCAGTAAAAAATAAGAATTCATATTAATACATAATTGTTTATTCAATTTGAAATATGTGGCCGATTTGACTTTCATTTTGAGGCCGTTTTGACTTGGGGCCGATTTGACTGGGGCCGATTTGGCCTGAGGCCAATTTGGCTGGAAATCATATCAGAACATACTCGTCCTTTGTCTTGATAACACATTAATTTTTTCGAATGATATCAATTTAATTATTAATGGATTTATTAGTGTTGGATATTTAATTTTAATTGTGATTTTGAAAAACATATAATTAACTCTCAGTTATAAGGCGTTCTGAAATTTAAATAACGTGCAATCGCGGTTTTCAGATCGTCACCACGTAAGTGAATGTCATCGGAGACAAATAATTAACTCTCAATTATAAGGCGTTCTGAAATTTAAATAACGTGCAATCACAGTTTTCAGTTCGTAACCACGTAAGTGAATGTCATGTTGACAACGCAAGTTTCTACAGAGCCCCAAAGATTAATTAGTGTTGGAAATTAACTTTCAATACTATTACTGCTTATTAATAATTATATTTTAGTATAAGGTGTTCTGAAATATGAAAAACGTGCAAACACAGGTTTTCAGTTCGCAACCATGTTAGTATTACAGAAAAAGCATGTCATCAAATGTTCATAAAGAGCCTCTAAGAAGGACAGCACACACAGAGCACAACAAGATGTCGTAGCCATGACAACGAAGAAGATAATTCTTCTGAATCTGATAAACATTATAAAGATGACGTAGAGTCAGAGATTGACAATCTTGATAATATGTTATCAAACATCGAAAGTGGAGAAAATCTGGTAAAACATAATGAACCAGAACCTGTTGACATGCATGAGGCTAAAAATGAGTTAATGAATGAGATTTCAGAATTTTATGATGAATCTGAGGAAACCAGTGATCCAATAGAAGGCAAATATATCCGAATCAAAGTTCAAAGAAAGTAAGTCAAAATTCAAAAGACCACAAAATTGTTAAAATCTAATGATTCCCACAGTAAACGAGGTAGTGTGGACAAAAGGCATCCCCAACTCAATGCTGTACGTACTTGAGACCCTAGATTACTCAAATCATGGGTTACACGATTAAAGGGATGACCCCCAATTATTGAAACTACTAATTCTATGCTGAGGGCAGCATTTAAGAAAGAATCATTAGAACCCGCTATTACTTTACGTAAAACCTCAGATGGTTTGCGAATGTTGTCTGCATTGTGCACCCTCCTTAATATTCAATACGGTAACGATAATTTCAAACCAATCATGAAGGAAAGTTTCCATAAAATTACACATACAAACAATAGCGTTACTGAGAAATTGTTTGAAGATGACCTTCAAAAGAAGATTAAAGACGTTTCAAAGTCAAGGAAAATAAGCATTTCTAATTTTGACGATAAACCCTCTGGAAGTGGTTTTTCGTCGAATCTAAATAGAAATACAATTTTGTAATCATGACAAAAGTTCCTACGGAAAAGGAAAGAGTCATTCTTAGGGCAGAGCCGGCCTCCCATCAACAGAAGGTGGAGGGGAAAAAGACCATACAAACACAATTAGGCAATAACAATGACCAACAACAGGTTAGTGAGTCTAGACCATTTGTTTATGACAGTAATTTAGAATGCAAATTGCTATGCTCAGGGCTCACCAAGCCAGGCGAAGTGGACGAAATTCTCACCCTATATTCGGTAAAAAGCTCCTGAGAGCTTGTGTTTATTGTTATATAAAAACCGAATTCAAATAAAGTTTTCTTATCTTATCTTAAGTCGCTCTCCCACGACTGCAAAGCAAATTTAAAATCGCCTTGTTTCTTTTTGCAAGTCACTCTTTTCTTGCAAATAATCTTCGTTTTATGGTAAAATTCATTGACAAAGCAATTGTAATCAATGGTAAGATACATAAAAATAAGAGGAAAACGTTTTATTCAAGCCAGAAAAAGGTTTAATTTGTTGACAACAAAGAATCACGACAAACTTCTGTAAATTTGTATTGACGAAATTCCAGGTGAAAATTAAGATTTCCAGTCAAATCGGCCCCAAGTCAAAACGGCCTCAAAATGAAAGTCAAATCGTCCACATATTTCAAATTGAATAAAAAAGTATGTATTAATATGAATTCTTATTTTTGGCTGAAAGATTCATGTATAATTTTATTTTTCTTGATGAACGGGTTCTTTTTTTATGGATGAAATTATTAATAATTTATGACATAATTAAGTGATTAGTAATTTCAAGGATTTGTATAGTAGTCTACTATATAAATCCTTGGTAATTTCAGGATGTATATAAATCCTAGGTAATTTACATAAAACGTGATTGGCGACAATTATATAATTATCTTTATATTGATAATTATTCTCTATTGTCAATTAAATCAAGGATTTATAAATCCTTGATTAAATACTGTAAACACAAATCAAATTCCTTTAAATCAACAACTTCATATAGCAGACATTCCCAAATTCTTCCTACAACCTTTGTTAAAAACTCACTTTAAAACATTCATGAAAATTCATCATAGCCGATGGTTTATAGACATAGGGTACGTCAATTTGGCTACTAAGAACCGCGATCAACTTGAAAGAATGACACTCGGAACACAGGCTTTGGCCACTAGGAACAAACAGTATCATTTTTCAATATATGATATGATATGTCAAACCAAAGACTGTAAAAATAGGTATTTTTGCTTCTCCAACCAGCATTAGGGAGAAAGAAAAAAGTCAGATATCTGTATTTCCATTTAATTTTATACAAAATGTATTTATAACATGGGGTCGATTTGACTTGAGGTCGATTTTGTTTTGGGCCGATTTGACCTGCTACCAAAATTAAATCCCAAATCTAAAAATAACCAAACATACACTTCCTGTACCAAATCAGTGGTTGAATTGTGTATTATTATAATTATTTTAACAAAACTTGAGTTATTTGTAGATTTTTAAAAGCTAAACCAGGGGATGTCATAGGGAAAGGGGATGGAATCAGCAAATAATGATGCTAGAAAATGGCCGATTATACCATTCGATGTATCTCGGGATTTTATAATAAGTAAGGAAATTCTTATCTCGGGATTTTATAATAAGTAAGGAAATTCTCGTCTAGTTCTCGTATATCGAGAAACTTTTCATTGGATAATTTGTTGACGTATTTGAAGTGTCTATGCAAATTTAGAATTGACCGAATAATCGGAAAATACCGAAGAATAATTGTAATATACGGAAAACATCGAAGGAAATTCGGCAATATATTTAAAAGAAAGTGGGCGTTGATTATATAAATAAATCGAAAGTTTTTCAAGGTAGGTATATTTAATTTAAATAATTGCAACTATAATATTCATATAAATATGAACATAAAAAAAAAATTATTGTTTAATATTGAGAACAATTTCAAAATATAACAATTAAATGCAAAAAGTTGAATTAACAGTAATTATTGGGGAAAATGCTTTTTAAGGAATATAAATAAAGGGAGATAATCATAGTACTGTATAGTATTATAAAATTACTACTGAAAAACTTTTTGTTAACAAAAATTGAACCAATAGTGATTAAAAAAAAATTAAATAAATATTTTACAATACTGTCTGTACTCCTGTAGGAGTATGAAGCCCATCTATGATCTACATAGATCCTCTGTATTTAATAACAATTTATATTCATAAAATAAAATAATCAAAATGCATATGCTAAATAAAATTTGGATTAAGTGTTAACTATGCTAGATACAATGTATCTACGTACCATTAGTTGTTTACAAAATACACTTATATATATATAATTATTGTTTGTAAACAAACATCTGCTTTGCATATCATAAATCCTCGGATTTACCATATTCCAAGAAAACACGTGTTTTTTTAATTAATTTATTTCATAAAAATATATAATCTATATTTTCTGTTTTAATATATAATTATTAAGGTAAAAATACCTTACAAAAGAACAAAAAGCCATTCAGAAAAATTAAAAATCTTCCTGATTCTGATCCTGATCTTACCAGCAGCTCGCTGGTAACATTTGGCCCAAATTTTGATTGTATTTTACTTCACATCCAAAATTTTACATGAAGACGTATGTTGAATGTAAAATAATACAAACCTCCTTGGGAAATATATATTTCAAACAATTACATCCATATTTTGTCACAATATATCCATAAATAAATGTCTGGCAAACTCATTTACCTAACACGATACACACATTAGCACCCCCCCCCCCTATTATTTGTAATGGCTGAGTATATAGGCAAGGGAGATAATCGTTTCCATAACCTGGCTAAACAATCAATTTGTCAAGTTTTCAAAACACGATCATGGGGACGTAGGAAATCACTCAGGGGACAGAAACGAACATTTAGATACAATTTATATATCTTTACAAATTTCAAGGCAAAAATGAATAAAATCTAAAATCAATAAATATAAGATCAATAATAATAATAATAAAACAAATTGAAACCATGAATCTAATGTTAAATATGAAGGATATTAACAAGATATTAGCAAATACACACTTCAAATACAAATATAAAAAAATAATGTGGAAAACCCCATATTTTTGCGAAAACTTGTCTCTATGACACTGTTGGAAGTCTCCCTGTCATGCCTTCACTTCTCCCTCATGGCCTCGGAGGGAGAAGTCAAGTCTCCCTATTTTTTGCAAGTGAAGTGATCCATGTAAGCCTTGTCAACATGCCAAATAATTTTTAGGCCGGGAAAGTTAAACAAAATGTGGATAAATGGAAGACTATAACAAGTGACAAATCAATATTAGATGGGATAAATGGTTACCAGTTAAATTTACCACCTACTAGAAATAACTGTAATAACCCTGCATTCAATGAACATGAAAAAACTACAATAGCTTTAGAAGTCCAATTTTTTTTTAGAGAAAGGTATTATTGAAACAACAATGCCATGCAATTATCAATTGTTACACACATTTTTACAAACCGAAAAAAGACGGAACACACCGTGTGATTTTAAATATTAAATCATTAAATGATTACATAGACAACTTTAATTTTAAAATGGATAGTTTGAGCACCGCATTTAATTTAGTGAATAAGACATTTTACATGCATAGATTTAGAAGAGTATGCAATTTTCAGTATTCCTGTTAGATTCTGACTGTAAATATTACGATTTATGTGGAATGGAAAACTATATCTATTTACCTGTTTAGCACAAGATTGATTTGATTTTTGGTGTTTTAATGCCACTTTCAACAATATTTCAGCTATATCATGGCGACCAGTTTTAGTGGTGGAGGAAGCCGGATTACCCGGAGAGAACCACCGACCATGGGTAAGCAACTGGTACACTTTATCACTTGCAGCTGCGAGTCAAGTGCACCCTTTTTTGTAATTTACAAAGCCAGGCGCGAACCCACGCCATATTGGTGACAGGCTGTGTATTAACATTAAAATAATTTTGCAGCTTAATGACTTGTGTACATATACGTGCGTTAATTGACAACACAACAGCAGTGACGTACATAAATAAAATGGGAGGCATGAAAGAAAATCTCAATGAATTGACAAGGGAGATCGTAGTCGATTGTCCCAGAATTCTTCCCGTCATTCAAAAACTCATGACACTCCCGTTCCAAAAATCAAAGAAACACCCGTTATTGCAGAAACTCTACCTGACAGTTTTCAAATTATTAGGCAACCGTTTGTAAACCAACGCTTATCAAAACCAGTTGTCAACATCATTTTGCACTCATGGCGAGATTCAACAAAGAAACAACATTAGACTTATATCCAAAGATGGGTGCGTTTTTGTGCTGAAAAACAGGCTGATCCCATCAATAAATCTGATTTTAGATTTCTGGAAACTCTTTAACACGGGAATTGGATATAGTGGACTTAACACTGCCCGGTCTGCATTGTCTTCCTTTTTGATGCTAAATGTACAAGAGTCCGTCAGCAATAACACATTAGTGAAGCGATTTATGCAAGGAATTTTTCTCCTGAAACCGTCATTGCCCAGATACAATTTTACTTGGGACGTTTCAATATTTCTTAACTATTCACAGTAACGACATATTAACGCTCAACGATTACAATCTATATTCATTTAATAGACAAAAGAAATATACTTTTCAATGTAAGTGTTGTTAAAATACAAATAGGGGATCTTGTTAAGCAAAGATAAACCAGGGGGCAGGAAAACATTTAAGTGAAATTGTTTTGAATAGATATGTAAATAAGGAATTTTGGATTTGTGTATAGCAACTTGTTGGAAAATGTATCTACAAATGACAGAACATTTACGAGGTCAAGAAAGTAGGTTATTTATTAGTTTTGTGGCACCTTACAAAGGCGTAAGTAAAGATACCATTTCTAGATGGATGAGAACTATTATGACAGCATCTGGTATTGATACGTCTTTCTTTAAACCTCACAGTGTGAGATTGGCATCTGTGTCCAGTGTCTGATAACGGACTACCACTTGCTACAATTTTAAGAACTGCGGGATGGAGCAATCAATGCACTTATCGAAAATTTTATTATCGACCACTAACTGTAGATACAGGTTTTCGTACCGCCATACTTGATTGTGTAAACAAAGATAAGCAGTTCTTAGACATGCTAGACAGCCTGCAATATTTGAATTTGAATTTTGGTGTTTAATGCCATTTCAGCAATATTTCAGCTATATCATGGCGACCAGTTTTAGTGGTGGAGGAAGGCGGAGTACCCGGAGAGAACCATCGATCCTGGGCAAGCAACTGGTAAACTTTATCACTTGTGGCTGCGAGTCGAGTGCACCCTTTTTTGTAATTTACAAAGCTGGGCGCGAACCCACGCCATATTGGAGATAGGCTTGTATGAGTTGTTAGGTAATCCAACTACCTAACACATTGAGTCAACCGGGCCCCTCTGCAATATTTGATTGTGTAACATAGATATGTAGTTTATATATAAATGATTGAAACTTATTAGTTTTATATGATTAACTGTCATAAATAGTCACTTTATTAACTGTGGTAAATAGATGCAATTTCTCTAAGCATCTCACGTGACAGCTATGTACCATATTTGTGAAATGGAATTGGAAAATTAAACAAAATCAATCGAAGTTTCATTTCAATTCCATACAGCAAATGTATTGGTACATACAGTACACTCCAAGTGTATCCACGCTCATACTCTCAGGTCAGACATATCCCTCCCAAAATGTCCGACTCACTCCAGAGAAATGTCCGACAAATTTGAGAGTCAACACCCTCTAACACACAAGTATTTGGTCGGACATCGTGGGTGCATTCCGAGTATTTGGTCGGACGTGAGAGTGGATATTTAAAGATTTTTTTAAATATTTTTCGAGGTGGACATGTCAAACATTTTGTGATCGATATGTATTTGTAAGCGTACTTTCTTTCCGGTGTGTAGAATGTCCGGGTACGTAAATACCCTAGTGTATTTCTATCTTGCACCATATTCGCGCCAGGAAAGGTAGTTCAAAGGTCAATATATAACTGAAATATTGTTGAAAAGTGACGTTTAAACACCCATAGCCTCATATAAATTATTGCAATAAAATATCGATCAAGTAACGAAATCGATATAAATTATTTTCCAGTATATTTAATATAAAAATCTTGTTCTACACGTTTACTGTGAAATGTATTGCAACCGCCATTTTTTACTACAACCACGTGCGCATGCTCGTGTTTGATGGAAAAGCTATAGCTATATTTAGATATTTTGTGATAATAATACTATATTGTAAATCGATTCACCCTGTGATTTTTTTCAACAAGATACATTTTGTATAGTATACAAGGGTCATTATCAATATACATGCACTTTTTCCTGTTCATATTTTGGTGACCATCAAATATTTTCGTTCCCGTTTTATTAGTTTTTCCTACATTACAATGACATATTTACATAATATGCAGTCGGGAAAACCACCATGAAAATAAATATTTCTAGATATGTAGCACCCCCTAATACCTTTCAGTCCGTGGTGCTACCAATATAAAATTATTCTTTTTAGGAAAATGAAAAATAATTTTTATGTAAAAAGTGGTTACATGCATAATATACAGGGAAATTATGCATAATGTAGGAAATTTTCTTTGGAGCACTAGTTTTTTTCACAATATTTGGATATGTAGTTGTGGAATTCCATTTAAGCTGTATTATGAAACAAACAGGTTTTCATAATTGTATTTTGTTTCACTTTATATAAAGAAAAGAAGACTTATACATAGTTATCAAAGTCAACTTTATTCAACTATAATAAAATTTACTTCAATTATGTCATTTATCCTTTTTATGAAACAATTTACATGAGGTAACACCATTGACAAGAGGTAACACCACAGATGACAAAAGTAACACCAGGGACATCTTCATGAATGTAAACATTTAATTCAAGAAAAAAACCACAATTTTCAACCTATATTTGTTGTTTTCTTAATGTTTTCAGTATAATATTCAGTTTTTCAACATATTGGTTTGATGCATGAGCAATATCAGTTTTGTCCATGGTGTTATGAAGATATGTCCCTGGTGTTACCAGGTCTAAAAAGTATACTCCCATCAGCTTGTTAAACTATATCTTACACGTAAATGACGATGTTTGAACAATTGTTCTGCATAGGTTAAAGAGCAATATTTTGTTCTGTATATTACTGTTTATGGAATAATGTGTTTATTCACAATTTTAATGCTAAATGTCTGTGGTGTTACACAATCTTTATGGTAACATCATTGACAGTAACACCACAGAAAACAGGTAAGTATTTTCAGGATAAAAGGAAAATAATTTCTTCATGACTATATTTTATATGTAAATATCCTGTGAAGAATACCAAATGTAATGTATTGTATATTTTTACATTTTGTTCAATTCTAACAAAAAGAAGTAGTGAGAAGTACACCACAGACATAAAATTTATATACTATACCAATCACACGTACCTTTTCGTCTCTATATTAGTTTATGGATCACTTTTGTTTTTGTCATCTACACATGTCATGAAACAGGAAATAAGCAAAGGGAGAAACTCTTTTTGCTTCAAATATGACAAGACAGATAACTCTTACCAGCCTTAATAGGAAGGGTAACACCACAGACATGAAAATCTATAACAGCAGGTTTTTGCTAATTTTCTTTTTAAATTTCACTATTTATCAAGCAAAAATAATGTTGTGCTATTAGAGTTTTAGGAATAGTTCAAAAATAATATAAAGATCGAATAAAATCATAACATCTGAATAGTACAAATGACCAAAAGTAAGTTATTCTGGAAAAATAACACGTAACACCAAGGAAAAAACAGGTCTTCAACACCAAGGAAAAAACAGGTCTTCGTGTAGCTAGTATAAATTCGCAATTGGACCAATCTGGATTTAGATGGTAAAACTATAGAAAGCTGATGTGCCTTCATGCAAAACATGTTTTCTCCAATCAGTTTGGTTGATATTTGTCTTTTAATTGCATAATAACAGAAAAGTGCGTGTTTTTTTATAATGATCCAATTAATAATTAAAATATCACATGATATATTTAGTCAAAATGTTCAGACTCGGTCAGTCTGTGAAATTAGGCGGTAGTCCGAAGCTTGATGCGTGTAAAATTGTACACAGGCGTATAAAATGAGTAGTTCCACAAGCCCAACGTGCCTGGGAAAAAACATCATATAATTTCAAAAGTTGATTTCATAAGATATTGTGTGTAGGTATTTAGTTTATTGTTATCCGTTTTGAGTTGCTGCCGAGTCAATGCAAAAAATGTGTAGGCAAATAAGTCCTTTAAGATTTTCCGATGTTCGAAATAGATTTAGGTGTGTCTGTTTTTTTGCAATTTGATTGGTTGATATTTTTACCATTCTGTATGTTTTAAAAAAAGGATGAGAAGCAGGGCTCACGTTATAGGGCGAAGAAGTTGTCTTGTGAAGGTTGACTTCGATTTCTCGTTGGTCAAAAGCGAAGTAATTTTGAAGAGTCATGCGTATTTTTGCCACGTGCCATTTATGAAAATGTTGACATCGTGTGTATTGAAATCTATGGTATTCAATAAGTATTTTGAAAGTGACTTTCTCGAAAAGTAATCCATTTCGGTTTAAAGAAACTTTAATTTCGTTCAATATAAAATAAAAATGGCACCACGAGAAAGAGGACGCAATCAGGCACTGTGCTACGGGTAAACTGACAAGTTCTGTCCGCTGGCTCATACCTCAGCTCAAGATATGGATTAGATTGAGACAGGCAATTGTCAGTCTATGCTACGGAAAATGTTAATCGAAGCTACTTTTAACCAAACAAACTTTTGATTTATTTTTTCTCAATCCTGTGACATAAAATCTTAGTTCTCATATTCAATATGTTCATATATGCGAAAGTCAGTCATTTAAAATTTGTTGAAATTTTTATGCATGGGGACACTTCACTTTCTTCAGTTTTTATCGATCCATTTCCAAATCCGATTGGTATTTTTTATTTAATATTGCAATCTATTTATAGAACTGTTTATATGCTGACAGACCTGTGTGGAGGTTAATACCTCTGCAATTAAAAAATAGACTTTGAACCTCAGTAGTTTTATTCCATTGTTGAACTCAGATTTGAGGTCTGACAAATAATAATTACAGCCTTTACTTGCTTCAATTTATGACTGTCAGTATCAATATACGTGTGTGCTAAATTGGCATTCCCAAGCTATATATAGTTGTTGGACCGTTTAGAAAATTGGCAGAGGCATATTTCTTCTGCTGAAGATTTCAAAAATATGACTTATTTCAATTTGTGTGGTATTAATTCAAAACATAGAAATATATTTCAAAAGGGGAAAGGGGGGGGGTACATATTAAAAATTATCGCCAAAATAAATTATATGTCGCACACAATGATGACACCATCAGCTTTTCTTTTAAGACACTTTTCTTTAATTTAAATAATGATTTAGACCTCACTTTCCTAAACTATTAAGATGACCAGAATTGGTACTATTCCCTTCTGATTCAAGGTCCACGTTATGTGTATGGCTGAAAAATTATAATCATTTCCATTGAAGATTAGTCCAAGGGTAATATTTAATATAACTGGGCATTTAAAAGGATGTACTGAACGCTATAGAAATAATCCGACACAAACAAGTAAAAAATTTTGATAATTGGTCCAGTACCGTCAACAAAATGTTCTGATTCTGGATGATTGTGATTACGACATTGAAAGTGAAAGTGAATTTACAGAGGATACAATTAGGGACCGACCATTTAACTTGCAGAGGGGAGGGCTATGGTGGTTTTTTTCGTTCAGAATTTTTTTTCCCGCACAACACGAGAGTTAGAATATTTATTTTTTTTGTGCACAAAGCGAATTTTTTTTTCCAGAATTTAACATTAGGTTATATGATAAAAACTCTGAATCAGATTATTTTTTTTCCTCCACCAAAATCAGAATATATTTTCAGCAACATTGGGATTTAAAGCAACTTTGGGAATCAGAATAATTTTTTTTATAAAAAAAACCCCTTTCAAGTTAAATGGTCGTTCCCTTAGTGACATGCTTATAAATGTCTTTTACAAATCAATATTGAATAAACTTAATACATTTTCTTGTCTTTTTTGTCCACTGAATTAGCAGTCATTTGTCTTCTAAACTATTATCCCTTTCAATAGGTGGGCCTACATATTTTTGGGTGGGCCTGTAAAATTACTGAAGCACAGGCCCTGTGGGCCTGTGTCCCAAAAAGTTAGGTGTGAAGTCTGCTCTGTTCAGACAATATTCAGAATGTTCAGACTCTGCTCAGACTTTTCAGACAATGTTCAGACTCTGTTCAGACATTTCAGACAATGTTCAGAATTTTCAGTCAACTTTCAGAATGTTCAGAATCTGTTCAGTCAATGTTCAGAATCTCTTCAGAATTTTCAGTCAATGTTCAGAATGTTCATACTCTGTTAATACTTTTTCAGAATTTCTACCATAAAAACTGGTCTATTCAGAATTTCTTGACTTTGTAGTGATAGTTTTAACTGACCATATATTGTAGCTAACTGTATATTGTTACTGATCATATATTGTTACTGACCATATATTGTTACTGACTGTATATTTTAACTGATTGTATAGTGTTACTGAATGTATATTGTTACTGACCGTGTATTTGTATTGACTGTATATTGTTACTGACCATATATTGTAACTGACCGTGTATTGTTACTGACCATATATTGTTACTGACATGAACGTATATTGTCACAAAAGAATAATAGGACAAGCTATGATCTATAAACACTACACAGACAACTTATATTTTAGATCGAGCAATAGATAGCATATACTAAGTTACCCTGTTGCTCATTAATAGATGTACAGATTCTTAGTTTACCAGACAACCCTATATTTACATTAGGTGTATCAAAAGTGTTGCAGGTCTGTAGATGTGAACATCTGGCGGTTAGATGCACTGCTATCTCTACAATTTTAGGTTCTTTCAACATTTAAGCAAAGTGTAATTGGCAAAACCTGTTTGAGATGATGCTTAAAAGTGTTTTAGTTAGAACGATCTGCACTCTGTATTATGTAAATGTGAATGAAAAGCTACCCAGTGGAGCAGGAACTGCATACAATTCTATGAGGCACCTTCACAGTTTTTAGTGGGGTTCGTAGTACTTGAAGGGGCACAGGTCGTTGGATCTAACAACTCATACAAACCTATCATCAATACAGCGTGGGTTCGTGCCCAGCTTTGTAAATTACAAAAAAGGGTGCACTCGACTAGCAGCCGCAAGTGATAAAGTTTACCAGTTGCTTGCCCAGGGTTGGTGGTTCTCTCCGGGTACTCTGGCTTCCTCCATCACTAAAACTAGTCACCATAATATAGCTGAAATATTGCTGAAAGTGGCATTAAACACCAAAATTCAAATTCAATTTCAAATTCGTGGTACTTGATCTTTAGTTTTCTGTGTAGTATTTTAAAGATTATTGTTTGCTTTTGCTCATTATCTTTTTGGCCATGGTATTGTCCGTCTTCCTGCATATACGGTTTCTAATTACCCACTTTGGTATTTACAAAAAAAACATCTGACATAACCCTATAGCTATACAATATGGAAAAATTAAAATACAAGGCATATTTGAAATTTGTGTACGATATTACCTGGTTTGGGACAGTTTACGCTTAATAAACCGCAAAGCAGTTTATGAAAAGCGTTAGCCTTTGCAAATCAGGTTATAACCTGTACAAAAATTTCAAATATTCCTTATAATTCAATTTTTATAACAAAATTTAGTCATTCCTTGATTTTAATTGGGATTATTTCGTGGGACTATTTGAATTTGTCTGTGGCGAACGAATATACTGACGACATCACAATATCAACCAAGGTTTTCATGTATAACCAATGTTGCTCCGGGCAGATCAGCCAATCAGATTGCAGTATTCACATCAAATTAAATTATTATAACTTACTCTTAATATTTAATGGTATGTGTCTAGTATTAATACTGTGTTTCTCCTCCCGTATTTCTTTCAGCATATCTTCTTCAATTTCATTTATTATGCATTTGTCCAACTTTTCCGTTCTCATTGACTTTACATCTGTTGGTAAGCTACCTTTGCTTAATCTGTCAATGGCCTGATAAGTATAAATAATAAATATACATTGGAGAGTAGGAGGGTATGTAGGGATAAAACTTACCAAGGGCCCAGTAACCTAATTCAAGACCACTAAAATATGATCTGGATCCCTGAATTTTTTTCAAATCTGGCATAATTTATGTTCAGAACTGACGAGTAGGTGAACTTTTAATATAGATACTTGCAATTACAAACAAAAAGTAATGATGACAAATAATTACAAACCAGACAGACCATAGGTGAACATTTGGAACTCTTGAAAAACCTTGAAATATCTAAATATGCATGAGAATTGAAAGGATGTATGCCCATAAAAAAATGATTTCTTTTTTTTAATTGTTGTCTAATTTGGCTTTCTAGATATTTAATATCAAGTAAAACACTTGTTTTTTTTTAACCTACAGTTGAAGTGTATTCTCCATTATGTAATTGTAAATTATTTAACCTGTGATAAATCTACAAATTGGCATACATAGAATGGTAATTGTAAGAAGAGTTTGAAGATAACAAAGGATTAATCAGAAGAGTTTGAAGATAACAAAGGGGTAATCAGAAGAGCTTGAAGATAACAAAAGGGTAATCAGAAGAGCTTGAAGATAACAAAGGGGTAATCAGAAGAGCTTCAAGATAACAAAGAGGTAATCAGAAGAGTTTGAAGATAACAATGGGGTAATCAGAAGAGCTTGAAGATGACAAAGGGGTAATTAGAATCCGTAAATCAATGATTGACAAACAACACAATGGCCAAAAGAAAAAGAACTACAATACAGGCTCAGTGAGCCGAGTCTGTGTCGCTCACCTTTCATTGTGCTTTGAGGAAACGTAATACAGAACCTTCTATAGGTGCTTCCCACCAAGATTCGGTTCATTTGGCTAAGCAGTTTCAGAGAAGAAGATTTTTGGAAATCAACCAACCAGAAACAAGAATTGCCTATGGCAGCCATGTTTGTTAACAGATCGGGATGAAATTAGCATTCTTTATAAGAATTGCCTGTGGCAGCCATGTTTGTTATCGAATCGGGACGATATGAGCAATCTTTATAGAGGACATTCCAAAGATGCTTCCTACCAAGCATTGATTCATTTGGACTAGCGGCTTCAGAGAAGAAGATTTTTAGAAATCGACCAATCAGAAACAAGAATGGCCTGTGGCAGCCATGTTTGTCAACAGATCAGGATGAAATAAGCGATCTTTATAGAAGACCTTCCATAGATGCTTTCTACCAAGTTTCGGTTCAATTGGCTAAACAGTTTCAGGGAAGAAGATTTTTAGAAATTGACCAATCAGAAAAAAAATTGCCTGTGGCGGCTATGTTTGTAACCGAATCGGGACACAATTCGCAATCTTTATAGAGGACCTTTCATAGATGTTTTCTACCAAGTTTCGGTTCAATTGGCTAAACAGTTTCAGGGAAGAAGATTTTTAGAAATTGACCAATCAGAAAAAAAATTGCCTGTGGCGGCTATGTTTGTAACCGAATCGGGACACAATTCGCAATCTTTATAGAGGACCTTTCATAGATGCTTTCTACCAAATGTCAATTCCTTTTGAGAAAGCGGTTTCAGAGGAGAATTTTTTTTAGAAATCACCCAATCAGAAACAAGAATTGCCTGTGGTGGTCATGTTTGTTAACAGATCAGGATGAAATTAGCAAATTTTTTAAAGATCCGTACATAGATGCTTCCTACCAAGTTTCAGTTCAATTGGCTAAGCAGTTTCAGGGAAGAAGATTTTGAGAAATCGACCAATCAGATACAAGAATTGCCTGTGGTGGCCATGTTTGTTAACGAATCGGGACGAAATGAGCAATCTTTATAGAGAACCTTCCATAGATGCATTCTACCAAATTTCAGTTCATTTGGGCAAGCAGTTTCAGAAGAGAATATTTTTTAAGAAATCAACCAATTAGAAACAAGAATGGCTTGTGGCGGCCATGTTTGTTAAAGGATCGGAACTAAATGAGCAATCTATATAGAGGACATTCCAAAGATGCTTCCTACCAAGCATTGATTCATTTGGCCAAGCGGCTTCAGAGGAGAAGATTTTATAGAAATCAACCAATCAGAAACAAGAATGGCCTGTGGCGGCCATGTTTGTAAATGGATCATGACGAAATGAGCAATCTTTATAGAGAACCTTCCATAAATGCTTCCTACCAAGTTTCGGTTCATGTGGCCAAGCGGTTTCAGAGGAGAACATTTTTTAAAAATCGGTCAATCAGAAACAAGAATTGCCTGTGGCGGCTATGTTTGTTAATGGATCGGGAGAAATGTGCAATCTTTATAGAGGACCATCCATAGATGCTTTCTACCATATTTCAGTTCATTTGGGAAAGTGGTTTCAAAGGAGAGTCTTTTTTAGAAATCAACCAATCATAAACAAGAATTGCTGTGGTGGCCATGTTTGTTAATGGATCGGGACAACAGGAACAATCTTTATAGAGGACCTTCCATAGATGCTTCCTACCAAGTTTCAATTCATCTAACCCAGGGGTTTCAGAGGGGAACATTAAAATGTGAAAAGTTAACGGACGACGGACCCCAAGTGATGGCAAAAGATCACATTGTCTTTGGCAAGGTGAGCTAACAAAAGGACAAACAACGACCTACAAAACATACACATAAAACTAAAGATGGAGAAACATGAAACCCACTAAAAACCGGGGGTGAACGTCTGAACGAAGATGCTGCGGAAGAGTAGGCAGTTATTTAGTTACCTGTGATAAATCAGTCCAGTAGGTAGAGAAATATGTTTCACAGATTTCAAATTTAGAATTGTGTGCAAGATTATTTCTTAAATGTCGAATTCATTCAATGTCATCTGTTTCATTTATATGTGTAGGTAATTGATCTATATGATTTGATTACTTTATTTCAAAACTACGAAAATACAATATCTGAAGCTTTTTCCCATGTTTTAGTTATAAATGACAAATGTTTTCATTAAATTAATTTACCTGCGATAAATTTCCAAATAGGTATATAATGGTAATTGTAAATTATTTTACCTGTGATAAATCAGCCCAGTGGGTAGAAAAATCAGTATCACAGATTTCAAATTCAGAATTGTGTGCAAGCTCATTTCTTAAATATCGAATTCTTTCAATGTCGTCTGTTTCATTTATATGTGTAGGTAATGGTTTATTTCCCCATCCACGAGTTGGAACAGGTATACCTGACACAAAGTTTCTGATCAATTTGTATAGCAAGGTGAAGTTAAAATCTGCAGAATCAACAGCAACCTGACCACCTGAAATGAATATTCAAAAGATGAATGTCGCTCTTCCGTGAAACCATTCCAAATAACAGAATAAACAATAGTAATCGACAATAAAAACAGGGGTTTCAAAGTTTTTTATAATAGGAGGTACTTCTTAAATTTTAGAAGGACCAAAAAATGTACTTCAGAAACTGCAAAACATGAAGTGTTTTTGATAAAAAAATCCCATTAACTTTCTCTTTAGAGTTCAGATTTCACCAAGACCATGCATAATGCATTTTTCCCCCAATTTCTTTATTGAATATTTCAGTTTACAGACTTCAGCCAAGATTATTCATGGATAGTCTACCATATATCTTTTAAAAAAAAACAAAAGGATCATAAAGAGCTACGGTTCTGCAGCTAGGCTTGACCAAGCCATTGTTATCAAAGCTTAAACTTCTCAAAATTCTTTTGTTGGCTTTGTCCTTTTTCTTTTTCACAATACCTTGGCTTGTGTGTTTTTTTACTTTATTACCAGTAATTAAACTCATCAAAGACCATTGGCACGGATCAAGACATATAAGTGTCATAATTAATGAAACATATAAATTTAATTTGCAATCATCATTAATAAAATTTATAATTTTAATAAATAGATCAATACAAATATAATTAAACAAAAACAATATATATTGTTACTTTCACGACTTAAGTTAAAAAAAAAATGTTCGAACAAAAACGATTCGAGGGAAGACATTTATTAACATTTGAACCACAAAAGTTAAATTATTTTGGAAAAAAAGTGGGGCCGGCGTTTTGACATTACAATGTAATTCGTATTTGTGTGAACAACCGCGGTAGGGTCCCGTCAAAATATGTAAATAAATTAGCCATAGGTTTTTATATTTTTATACCGGAAGTTAAACAATATGGATGGAGTTAAGCAACAAGACAGTACGCCCCAAAATGATTCGACCCTGGGTTTTAAATGGATAACAAAAATTGCACAAAATATTGTGTAGTCATATATTCATAATACATAAATGATCATACTTATATTACTGAAGATTACACTAGTTTGTGTTTGAACATAATTTGTAATCGGTCATTTTTTATTTTGAAATGATGTCAGCTTTGTTCCGGTCCGAGTTTTACACAAGGATGAAAAGATATTGGGGCGAAAACATATCTATTTACCGCATGCGCAAACTGCTATTTACGATTCTAAGGTAAAGTTATTTTTAAAATAGGGAATATCCCGTCAACTTTCAAAGTTTGAATGCGAGACAGCAATTGACGTAACCCGAAATAATCCAGTCGTTATATCATATTAACGATAGTGCCGATAGAGGGCGCAGTATTATTCGAGTTACAATTGACGTGATCATTAATTTTTTATGAAAAATATTCCACAAGCCAATCGTACTTCTTGTGGTTTTGACCACCGCTAATTTTCGGGGGTTCAGTAATTTCTGCTGGTACTATACACGAACTCAGACGGGTAAAAGTACCGGCCCACTTTGAAACCCCTGTAAAAACCTTAAATATTCTTAAATATAACTGCATCAAATGTGTAATGGTTAGCGTACTCGCCTCACGTGCGGTAGATTGTGGGTTCGAGTCCCCATCGTGTCAAACCAAAGACTATGAAATTGTTGCTTCTCCACTAAGCACGCATACTGTTAACAATTATCTGACAAGATTAAGACTCAAAGTAAAGTTTTTTTGGTCTGATAAAAATGGTGTGGTTGGTTCAAAATTGACGTTCAAATAAATGTCTGTAATTCCTCAAAACCCCAGAGTTTCCGGGGGGCTTAGCCCCCCTGGGCCCCCTACCAGGGCTCTGCCTTGGACCGCTGGGCGGTCCCCAGATCCCTCGCCTACTCATGCCCCCCCCCCCATACCACAAATCCTGGATCCGCCCCTTGATATAAGCAATCCCGCCTCAACGATAAGCTGCCTTCGGAATTCCTCGTAACAGATAAATAAGTAAACAACGAGTACCTGCCCGGGACAAAAAAAACATGCTATATGGCACCTGATAGACAAATTAATTAATTAATTATCTACTCAAATCATCACAATGTGTCGTTTTATCGTATGTATCGTATATATCCATAGATATTGGGGCGAAAACATATCTATTTCCGCATGCGCAAACTCCTATTTACGATTCTAAAGTAAAGTTATTTAAAATAGGGAATATCCCGTCAACTTTCAAAGTTTGAATGCAAGAATTCAGCAATTGACGTGATCATTAATTTTTTATGAAAAATATTCCACAAGTCTATCGTACTTGTGGTATTGACCACCGCTAATTTTCGGGGGTTCAGTAATTTCTGCCGGTACTATACACGATCTCAGACGGGTAAAAGTACCGGGTACCCACAGGGGCTCGTAGTTAAATTTTCACATCACCAGGTATGTATTAAAAAGAAGATGGGAGGACACTTTTTGGGGGGCCAAAAGTGAAAGTAGAGTTTCGGCACCTTTTTTCGCTTCAAAAACGGTTTAGTCTTTGTTCTTCCCATAAAATTAATGCAAATATCGATGATTTTTGCTGATTGACTGATTTACAGTGGAATAACACTCGTATAAACCGGAAATTAGTATGATAAGAAGTTGTCCAGACCGCTTGGAATTTAAAAACGAGTGTTATTCCACTGTAAACCGGTCAACCAGTCAATCAGCAATCAGCAAAAAACAACGATATTTGCATTAATATTATGGTAAGAACAAAGACTAAACCGTTTTTGAAGCGAAAAAAGGTGCCGAAATTCTACTTTCACTTTGGGCAACAAAAAAAGTGTCCTCTCTTCTCTTTTAAAATATACCTGGCGATGTGAAAATATAACTGCGAGCCCCTGTGCGGGTATCGGCACCACTTTGAAACCCCTGTAAAAACCTTAAATATTCTTAAATATAACTGCATCAAATGTGTAATGGTTAACGTACTCGCCTCAAGTACGGTAGACTGTGGGTTCGAGTCCCCATCGTGTCAAACCAAAGACTATGAAATTGGTATTTGTTGCTTCTCCACTAAGCACACAGCATTAAGGAGAAAAGAGCAAAGATTGGTTGGCTCGGAATCTGAATAATGTGCCCGAGTGGAGCGACATGTATATCCGTGGATTGCTGTGTCAGTGAGCTAGCACAATAAAAATAAAACTCTGCGTGTTGGTCTAGTACAAAGCAGATCTCAGCATCATCTCCTTGAAAATTAACTTGTTCTCGCCATGATATACATGTAGCTGAAAAATTGCTGAGTTGGCGTTAAATTACATATTTCAGTATTGCATTGAAGCTATAATAATTTATTTTCCAGATAACAGTGCCTATAAAGGACATATAAAGATATATAAAACATGTCATAGTGACAAAGTTGTTGAATGAGCAAAGAAACACCACAAAGTATGATAACTTTTCACATTTTCGACTTCATTCTAAAATATATAGACATGTTTTAATCTAATTACCCATTTAGGCAAGCAAAAGGGCTAGGTTTATGGTGTTTAATGCCACTTTCAACAATATTTCAGTTATATCATGGCGGTTCATTTTATTGGTGGAGGAAACCAGAGTACCCGGAGAAAACCACCGAACAGCAGCAAGTCACTGACAAACTTTATCACATAATGTTGTATCAAGTACACCCCACCTTTTAATGTTGTAGTGTTATAGTTGCTATAAAATTATACTCTGATACTTCATAAGGTTAAAACATGTACAAATTATATAAAACTAGTATTACTGTGAGCACAGCTCACTAAGATATACCCCCCGCCCCCCACATCTGTCCAACCTATTTCCATAACCAAAACATTACTGATTGTTCCGACCAAAAATGAAAGGGACCCTCCTCTCTTCACTGGTAAGCTGCTGATAAAATTTCAAAACATTCTGAGAAACACTACTCAAGTTATCATACAACATAGGGTAAAAGTCCTATTTATCATCATATCAAGTCCAATAACTCTGGAATGGCAAAAGTGAAAATCGTCAAAAATGAAAGGGATCCCCCTCTCCTCACCGGTAAGCTGGTGATAAAATTTCAAAACATTCTGAGAAACACTACTCAAGTTATCGTACGACATAGGGTAAAAATCCTATTTTCTGTCATATCAAGTCCAATAACTCTGGAACGGCAAAAGTGAAAATCGTCAAAAAAGAAAGGGATCCTCCTCTCTTCACCAGTAAACAGCTGATAAAATTTAAAGATTCCAAGAAACACTACTCAATTTATCGTACGACATACGATTTGTCTACAGACGGACATAGTGAAACCAGTATACCCCCCTACAACTTCGTTGCGAGGGGTATAATCAAATATACAGATATCATTCTGGCTAGAGTGGGTATATCAATTTGCAGGTCAAAAGTTAAATAACTCGTATGAAAAATGTATAATTTTTTAATCAAATCGGAAATGTGCAAATCTGTAAAACTTGTCATAGGGTATTGTTTTGTCTTGAGGAAATTGTTTTTGGTCCTATTGTAACAAAACTTCACAGAAATGATCCATAGGATGTGTAGATGCAAGGGTTGAAATTCTCTTTTACATCTAACTAGTCCCGGTGTCATATGTTATTTTGAACCCCATGGTAGCCTGACAGATTCAAGTACTAGCCCAAGCTGGAGAAATCTTCTGTGTTCATCCTGGAAAATTACGCTTGGCCTTCTCGTATTTTGCATTTTTTTTTGTTACAGTTGTTTCGTGATCACCGTCAGGCCCTTGCAATTTCCATTTGTTACTTGTTGACTTGAAAAATTGTGTCAGACTTTACTGACACAGGATCAGTCGACCTTCAATATTGTCGGGTGTAACTGTTACCTCAACAGAATCGCCCTCGAACGTGAGTCCTTGACCTTTGACCTTGAAAATCAATAGGGTTCCAGATTCTCTTAAAGTCTAAGTATGTACCAAGCTTGGTCAAAATCCATTGAAGGATGTTGATTCTAGAGTGTTCACAAGGATGTTAAGCGGTAAAAATTTGACCCCTTGACCTTTGACCTTGAAAATCAATAGGGTTCCAGACTCTCATAAGGACTAAGTATGTATCAAGTTTGGTCAAAATCCATTGAAGGATGTTGATTCTAGAGTGTTCACAAGGATGTTACACTGTAAAAAATTTACCCAGTGACATTGACCTTTGACCTATGACCTTGAAAATCAATAGGGTTCCAGACTCTTCTAAGGACTAAGTATGTATTAAGTTTAGTCAAAATCCATTGAAGGATGTTGATTCTAGAGTGTTCACAAGGATGTTATGTGGTAAAAATTTGATCTGGTGACCTTGACCTTTGACCTTGAAAATCAATAGGGTTCCAGATTCTCTTAAGGACTAAATATGTACCAAGTTTGGTCAAAATCCATTTAAGGATGTTGATCCTAGAGTGTTCACAAGGATGTGACGGACGGACGGACGGACGGAGGGAAGGCATATCTGTTAACCCTCCCCCTTTGCGCGGGAGTCTCCCACGTTAGAGCCTTATCTCCCGCATGGACTGGGTCTCCTGCACGGGAGACATTAATCTCCCGCACACACATTTCCCTCCCGTACGATCTCCCACCAACAAAAAAATCAAGTACAATAAAATCTTGACCTACATTTTGCGATCAATATTTCTAGAAATTCCCCATTTAGAACTCCCGCGCTGACGAAAAACACTGAGAGATACTAATGGTAAAGGTGTTTAATTGATATCCGGTTATTGATCTGTTTGACACCTTTACAGGTAAATTGGGTCATGGAGATTAATTAAGGTGTTAATGATTATACAACAATTATCCACTGATTGACAGTTAATTGGGGATAAGGAAGTGGGTTTGTGGCACACGCTTAGATGATTAGAAGTGTGATAGCGACAATTAAAAATAGTCATAAACCGTTGTGCAAACAGGAGTCGGACAACCTTTAATGCCGAGGAAAACTTCTTATTTCGATCAAACGTGCAATGAATTCATCTCGGATTGAGCCGATCAAAGTATTATTTAAGGACTAAATTCCAGGATGGAATTGATAAACCACAAAAATGCCGAAACGTTTATCACCTAACGCACCATGTACCAGCAGCAAAGTAAATTTTTTATTTTAGTGCTCTATGACTTTATTGTTCAGAACATTCTGTCTTCATTGTTATTGCTTTGTTATAACCTTATGATTATGAATGATTATGAATAAATTATAAATACAGTTTTTATCCTTCATTCATCATAAGATAAGATAAGATTGTATTGTCCAATCAAGGGGCAGTCATTACAGTGATTTATATTACATAAAAAACAATAAACATTCTAAATACATATGAAACACTACTAATAAGACAGAAATGTAAACAATATATATTGAAATGGGATGCAGTTGGTTCAATACTGAAACAAACAAAAAGAAAACATCAATTAAAAATAAAAACATGCATCAAATATGTCGATAAAAAATCTCCAGTTATGAGACCAAATCTCCAGCCAAAAATTTACAAATCTCCAGTAGTAGCATAGCAACTCTATCACATGTATGCAACTACAAGGTACAATTTTGTGCGTTTAAAGGCGACGCACAAAATCTCCCCCTTAGAAGAGTTGGTCGGGGGGAGATCTCCCCCCTAGCAGTTCCCAAAGGTTAACAGGTATGGGAAGGACAGATGGTAGCGTTACTATATCCCTTTGCAACTTCATTGGCGAGGGGATAAAAACGTCTGACCATAGCAGGAAACAATTTTGATTGGTTATTGTCCTAATGGTAGCTATATTTATAATGGGGAATTTCGATTTATGCAGGAATGTCATCATTTCATCAATGTAGGTAAAATTGATTGGTGGGTAGATTTTATATGTGCTAGTCCATCATGCTTTTCTTCTGACAAAATTTGGTAATCCTGCAGCTAAAAATGGTAGCCCGGGTCATCTGGCTAGTGCTATTTTCAACCCCTGAGATGTGCATTTAGGGTTTGACATTTTCAAAATGACCGTCGTTGCCATGGTAAACATGAAAGTTAAAAATATTTGTTTGATCTTATTGTAATGAATTTTCACATGAATGATCCTTGGGGTATGTAGTTGTGCATTTAAGGTTTGAAATTTCCAAAATGGCCACCATTGTCATTGAAACTATGAAAGTTTATTTGTTTTGATCTGATTATAATCAAACTTTACAGGACTGATCTGGGATATGCAGTTGTGCAAAAAGTGTTTATTGAATTATGAATTTCAAAACATTGAATATCAAGTGGGCTATGAATTCTCACTAGCTGAGTGTGTTTGGGCAACTTTGTAGTCAGAAGACTATGTGAACTTTTCAGTAAAACTCACCAGGAAACAGTATCGCCTTTTGTTCCCATGTACATCTGTAAACACTACTTTTAGATGTAAGATCTGACTTGTGCTGCTTAAGAAACAATTCTAGTCCAGGTACATTACTGTCAAAAAAATCTCGAACAGCCTGGGTGGCAATTTTCTGGCACAAAAAATAGAGACGAAAAAAGTTGTTTCCTCCTTTTGACAGGGAGTCAGCTTCATCTGTAAATAGAAGACAATTTTATATCAAATTTTGTTTTAATTAATGACTAGTTCATAAATTAATCTTTCATGCAAAGATTTTATCATATAAAATTATCCACATTGTCATTACCTTATACCTATATCGATCAAACACTGATCAGATTTGTCATGGACCAATGTGGAATAAGCCCTTTCTCCGAATGGGGACGTCCCAAAGAGGAATCTATATTGGCACTGGCTACGATTACCCAGATTTACCTGGATTGGGTAGTAATAGCGAAAAATTAGGATTACCTGAAAGACTAAAGTACCGGAATACAATTCCGGTTCAGGAACATATTTCACAGAAAAAAATCGGGTAATCATAATTTTATTTGTTAGAATTACCTGGTCTTATTATTACCCGGAATAGTTGTATGTAAATAAAATATTAAATCTTATTTATTGTTATTGATTTATTTTTATGGGTACCAATTTTATTATAAACTTTCATTCTGAATTTAATTTGTCTATATTTGTTTGCGTAAAAATATGGCCAAAGGCGCTGAAAAGTGCTCACCGTGTAGGTTATCAAGACATGTAGTTCATTTGGGAATCTTAAAATGGACGCGAATGAGGGAGTCCAGTCCTTCAATTTTGAAGTTGGACAAAAGTTTAAGTCATTTAAGGAATTTGAGAACCAACTTAAACATTACCAAACACATAAAATTACGATTACCCGATATTTTTCTTTTTCCGTGAAATAGGTTCCTGAACCGGAATTGTATTCCGGCACTTAGTCTCTCAGGTAATCCTAATTTTTCATTATTATTACCTAATCCAGGTAATCGTAGCCAGTGCCATCTATATTTGAGACATCGTGATTTATGAAAACAACATCCCAAGGGTGAACAATTATGATGTTCACCGCAAGTGCAGGCAATAATTGTTTTATTATACCGAAACTCTATTTACAATAATGTTGGATGCAATAAACACTTATTTGTGTGTCTTGTATCTTCACAGGGGATGTCATAGGGAAAGGGGATGGAATCAGCAAATAATGATGTTAGAAAATGGCCGATTTTACCATTCGATGTATCTCGGTATTTTATAATAAGTAAGGAAATTCTCGTCTAGTTCTCGTATATCGAGAAACTTTTCATTGGATAATTTTTTGACGTATTTGAAGTGTCTATGCAAATTTAGAATCGAACGAAATAAATCGGAAAATACTGAAGTATAATTGTAACATATGGAAAATATCGAAGGAAATTTGGTAATATATTTATAAGAAAGTGGGTGTTGATTATATAAATAAATCGAAAGTTCTTCAAGGTAGGTATATTTAATTTTAAATAATTGCAACTATAATATTCATATAAATATGAACATAAAAAAAATTATTGTTTAATATTGATAACAATTTCAAAATATAACAATTAAATGCAAAAAGTTGAATTAACAATAATTATTGGGGAAAATGCTTTTTAAGGAATTTAAATAAAGGGAGATAATCATAGTACTGTATAGTATTATAAAATTACTACTGAAAAACGTTTTGTAAAAAAAAATTGAACCAACAGTGATTAACACAGTTTGTCTATAAGCTTATATTTAAAAAAAAATTAAATAAATATTTTACAATACTGTCTATACTCCTGTAGGAGTGTGAAGCCCATCTATGATCTAAATAGATCCTCTGTTTTTAATAACAATTTATATTCATAAAATAAAATAATCAAAATGCATATGTATGCTAAATAAAATTTGGATTAAGTGTTAACTATGTTAGATACAATGTTTCTACGTACCATTAGTTGTTTACAAAATACACTTATATATATATAATTATTGTTTGTAAACAAACATCTGCTTTGCATATCATAAATCCTCAGATTTACCATATTCTAAGAAAACACATGTTTTTTTTAATTAATTCATTTCATAAAAATATATTTATAACCTATATTTTCTGTTTTTATATATAATTATTAAGGTAAAAATACCTTACAAAAGAACAAAAAGCCATTCAGAAAAATTTGTCAAACTAAAAATCTTCCTGATTCTGATCTTGAAATTAATTTACCAGCAGCTCGCTGGTAACATTTGGCCCAAAATTTGATTGTATTTTACATCACATCCAAAATTTTACAAGAAGACATATGTTGAATGTAAAATAATACAAACCTCCTTGGGAAATTATATATTTCAAACTATTACATCCATATTTTTTCACAATATATCCATAAATAAATGTCTGGCAAACTCATTTACCCAACACGATACACACTTTAGCACCCCCCCATATTTTGTAATGGCCGAGTATATAGCCAAGGGAGATAATCGTTTCCATGGCCTGATTTTCATGATAAACTTCATATTTGTGTTTTTAACTTCTGGTCAAAATTGTAATACCAGTTGAAGAGCAGACTCGCAAAAATTCTAATTTTCCGGTCCGTGGAATATTTAAAAATCCAAGGGAGATAATCGTAAATATTTTCCGCTAGATGGCGCTTCACAAACCCAAACAATTATACGTACTTGGAAAACTACGTTTTTCTTCTATTAAACCAATGAAAATGATTGAAATATGATTAAAAATCACATTTATATTTATTAATGGTCATGATTTTCAGTCTGGTATAAAATCGGTCTACGATGAATATAAAAATAACGGTTTTTTTCTTTACCTCGGAAAATCGTAGGTTTTTTTTGTCGCGTATGTTTACACTTTTTGCATCTGACAGAATAAAGTTCCCGTGGAGGGAAAAATTAAAAAACTGGTTCCTTGGACAGAATAATATCTACACTTCATCGGGTAAAAGGGAATTTACATCACTCTTAACAGTTTAAGAAAAATAGTCAATTTGGCAGCATCATCCAAAACAGGCAAGATTGAACAATTTTCTCCTACCATTTTGCTCGTATAATCAATATTTACACCAAATTTTCTCGAAATTCGATGCATTTATCCCGTTCTGTCAATCGTGTAGGTTCATAACTACAACCCGAACAATGAAAGAATTTTTGACATGTGATATTAAGAATTTTTTAAAGCATAATGTATTGATGAAGTAGATGATGAAATTCATTTTTTCATTGTACTTCTACTTCTACTTGATTACTGCCTAGTGCTATCGCATCACACTCATTTTTTAGAAGCAAGAAAAACATTATTTGAACTGATCAAAAAGTCTAATGTTGATTTTCAATCCTTGTCCTCTTTTCAAAAAAATTTCTGGACTTTTAATTGTGAAAATATAGATATTTTGAATAATCTTTTTTTTTTCTCTTAAGAAACTTAAAAAAAACCAACCTTAAAATAACATGATGGTTTTGATTGTTTTGGCTTTTTTCATCATTGAATTGTTCATTTTTATTACTGTATATGTCATCGGATCATTTATTGTACTGTCTTTGTCCATTGAGGGCCCCTGATTGGTATATGCACCCCCCTTTTCTGAAATATGCCACCAACGTCAAACTGTCAACGGGTGCATGAAGGCAGACCACCAGGCCCTTGCATAAACTGTAAACGAGAAGAGGTGAATAAGGGCTACTGGCACCTCTCACAGAGGCGAGATCAACCACTGTTTTATACTTTTGTCAAAAATGCATATGCATTCAAAGATGATGACTGTATTTGTAGAATGTGTGAGGCACGATTTAGAAAATCACTCGAAATGTCCCACGATGCAGAAGAAACATCAAGCAAAAGAAAATTTAGAAAATATGATACAGCCACAGATACAAGCTGTGCATTTGAAACAAATGATTTAAATTTTGCAACAGCAAACTTTGACAGCTATGGTAATTTGTCATTTGACCCATGTGAATTTACACTCCATACTGCAGTTAATGCAGAAAATAGTGACTGTAGTAAAAAACATGTATGCTTTTTGCAACACATGAACATGTGTGAAAAAAATGGTGACCATTCGACATCAGTTAATGTTGACTTATTCCAGTCATGCTTTCAGTTTTAGCTAGATCAGAATAACAATGAAGCATGTACATCTAATCAATTTTTTCTCTATTGATCACTACAAGAAATATAGAAATTTCATACCCCAACTAGAATGTTGCTTTTGTGACAAAAGTATATACAGTCAAAGAAAGACCATTTAATTTAAGGGAAAGGATCTTCTAGAAAGAATAAAGTTAGTTTTAAATTCTGATACATTTGTGTATGCAAATTTTCTATGGTAATGGCATCAGCATATTCAGTTAGAATTTTAAATTAGAGCCCCATCCGGTTTTCTCCTATTCACATGTTTTATTATTTTTAATAAATAAATTTAGTTGAAGTTTTTGTGAATTTTATTTTGTAAAAAGTTATCAAATAATGGATCTTAGTACAGTATGATCTGCTTTTGTTTAAAAACAAAAGGTTAAAAACATTACACCCCTCGCCCCTTTTTATAAAGAAACATCTATAAAATATAACACGAGTTCTGCTCAAGAGTCATTACGAGGATGTACCGGTACTATGCATGTGATAAAATTTTATATTTTTTTCATTATCATCATTTTCTTTCATTTGTCTTTTATAAGGTCATTTACATTGAAAAAAGTATCACTTGTATTAAGTACATTGACATCAACATGCTCGTGGTGGGTTGCTAGGGGGCGCTATACATAATTTGTATGGTGAATCCACCAATAAAACCGGTGGACGTGTTTGAATAGCCTTATATGTTAAAAAACAGTTGAAAATAATTTTTAATATTCCAAGATTTACCATTGCATATGAAAATATGACTGTTTTTTTTTTCTCAAGTTCATTCGATAAATTTAGTAGACCATTACAGTTGATTCTTGTTTTGTTATACCTTCATGGAACAACTTTACATGTATTTCGACCGAAAAGTCAGCTTACCAGGATTACTTTTACAGTAATATAATTGCTCCTTACTTAATATTGTTGTGGTTCCATAAAATCTCAAATTTGGACTCATCTGTTAAATTATTTTGATCAATTTAATAGCTGTAGATATAATAAACAATTATTCTGACTAATTTCAACATTTTTAATACAAAATAATATTTGTTTTATTGAGAAAACGCATTTACTTACACTCGTTCTATAAATAGAATGATAAAAATTACGGAGTATGTGATGATTCTAGTTATCTCCCTTGAATCCAACCAAAATGTGGCACGATCCATCTGACAGAAAAAAGTTCTATTGTATGTTTAATTACAGAAAATGTTTCTTTGAAATACTAATATAGAAATCTATGGAACTATATATATGATTTTCCATCACCCTTTCGGCAAATATTTTAATTTTTAATTTTTCGTGTTTTTTGAAACAACTTCCGCCATTTCCGTGTCTTTTTAATTTCTGCATTACTCCTTTGTTACAAGAAGTTCAAGCACGGGGCCTCAAATTTATATGAAAGAAACAATGTGCTATGTTTTTCTCGCTTCTTCTGTTATATTTGACGCTCGCAACGATTAAAACGAGTGAATTTTCAACACTTGGTCGATGTATTCTAAAACGTGTCCGATTCCGGTAAAAAATGTACGTGACAAATTAATTGAAATGACGCCATTATCGAGTCTGCTCTCCGACTGTACCGGAATGCAAAAACGGATACATTTCCGGACAGACATGGAGCATAACATTTGTCGACCGGTGAACAACAGTGATGTTTCCCTGGGGTACTAATTTTGTTAAAACATCACTTTTATTTTATATAATATGAAACAGGCAATTTCACGCTCATCCAGTGCATCAAAAAGTTAACTTCCGCATAGAAACAAAAATTCTTGTCAGTATGTCAGAAGAGATTTAATAAATTAAAAAAATATCAATATAAGTATGGTAAATTAGGTAATATTTATGACATTTCCCGGTACATTCTAGGGTAAATTATTACTATCAAATGTGATAACATCACTTTGTAAAAATATTATTAACTGTATCATTCCGTAGCTATATATCTAATCAATTACTAACCCTATATAGCTCATGGAATTATATAAACTGTCTTATTTATTTCCAATATGTTTCATTTTTGATCATCTGTCATAATTATTATGCAACAGTGTTATTTGTGTATGTTTAAATCTTTATTGATAGCTGAATTCATTTTACTATGCACGAGGGATTTCAAACTCCCGTGTAAAGGTAAGATTGTCTAATTATCACGTGACTGGTCATCACTATATAAGCCGTAACATTTTGCTACTCGTGGTATATATCTAATCATATATTACTAACCCTATATAGCTCATGGAATTATATAAACTGTCTTATTTATTTCCAATATGTTTCATTTTTGATCATCTGTCATAATTATTATGCAACAGTGTTATTTGTGTATGTTTAAATCTTTATTGATAGCTGAATTCATTTTACTATGCACGAGGGATTTCAAACTCCCGTGTAAAGGTAAGATTGTCTAATTATCACGTGACTGGTCATCACTATATAAGCCGTAACATTTTGCTACTCGTGGTATATATCTAATCATATATTACTAACCCTATATAGCTCATGGAATTATATAAACTGTCTTATTTATTTCCAATATTAGTCACGATGTTATTATCTTTCATAGACAACACCAAAAACGTGCTCTCACCACGAGGTATATTGTGGGAGAACGGCATACAAAACATTTTTTATTTTTATTTTCTAGTTAATGAACTGGGATTATGTAATATAACCCCTGGTAATTTACCTTAGTATGTAAGGGCTTGACATCTATATATCTCAAAACTAAAGGTAAACACATATATAACGAGTTGCCATGTGGTGTCTGGGATCATTGTTGGCAGACGGCCAGTGTGGGCATGCGTAAACAATACTAGTTTCCGTGTATCCACACTGAACGTGGGGCAACAACCCAGACATTAAACTGGTAACTCCCTATATAGTAATTAAATCATTTGGCGTAACTGCTAAATACATATTATTATTATTTACTTTATTTAATTAATTATTGATTTATTTTTCTATATTACCAAAGTTATAATTTTGGCAATTTTTGCGCGGAGATGCTATCGATGTCAAATACCTGATTAACACCAAAATAGGGTTAATGTGTATCTAGAGGAAGGTCGTAGTGCCCAACTCATTATGATACACTATACCTATTAAACTGTGATTTGTCACACTATTTAAACAACTTGTATGCTAAATTCATAAATGACAGCAACTAAAAATTTTGGTTCACACAATAAATATGACAAACTATATATTAAAGTCAATCATTTAATTAAATATTTAAAATAAACTTCATTTACAAATTTCAATTATTCTAAAATCTCACAATATGTAATATTAAGGCATAAAAAGTAAGTAAATAATAAGAGAATCACCAAAAACTCAAATAATTTTTTTTAAGGGCGCAATTTCTCATTGAGAAAGTCGCCGTCTAAATTCAAATCAATTCAATATAAGTAAAACAAGCTAACAAAATAACTTTTATTACACACGGGTTCCGGGTTTCAGTGGTATTGGACGTACGAGAGAGGGTACGAGACTTAGGATCACCTTTACGCTTTATGTTAAGAAGATCTTCATTAGTTGAGTGTGTTAGTGTGTTACACGGAACGTGTTTACAATGCGCATAATTTATTTTATCCATCAGTATGTGCAGCCATGTTTGTCAAAAAATCCTAAGTACACATTATATACCATAAAGAGCTCACTGACGCTCGCATATAATATATAATGTAAGGTATAATAAATAAAATTATCCACATTGTCATTACCTATATCGATCGAACACTGATAGATTTGTCACGGACCAATGCGGAATACGTCCTTACTCCGAATGGGAACGTCCCAAAGAGGAATCTATATTTGAGACATCGTGATTTGTGAATACGGACGTATTTCTGTTTGGACCTAACGACAGAATGATTTATTATGATCAGGTGAGACCTGAGAAGCGAGCAATATATTGGTTAGTCACAGCGTCACAAGACTTTTGTTTATACAGAAATATAAAGTATATATAAGATAAGATTTTTTATTTTCGAATTATCGGCCCATATGAGCATAACAATCAAACATCAAATAAAGTTAATAATGCAATAAACAATAATCAATAATATTAAAGAAAATATAAGGCAGTACACAGTATTGAAAATAATTCTGATTCAGTAATACTGTTACTGGGCTCGGCCCAAATTCCATCCACCGTACAATGGGAGATAACTCTGATTGCATACATGCCAACCCTACCGATTTACGCGGTAGTCTACCGAATTTTTAACTCTTCTACAGCCAACCGATTTTAGATGTTTTCCTACCGATTAATAAAAAAATGCAAAAAAATTTATCGTGAATTGTTCATATGTTGATTATTCTTGTAGATTTCTACGACGTATAAATGAGTACAAATCCAAATTATTTAGGCCCTTTCCGTAATCGTTTCCCTCTTAATTTGTACCGGAAACTTCCATTGATCAATTCTTTATCATTAAGCCAATCAAAAACGGTATTTAAAATAGTTTTGAAGCACTACATTTTGAACTTATGATTCTTAAACATCAACAGATCAATTTCTGAATGAATATGTCCAAAACGCCAGAAAAAAAGAAGGCTCGTTTACGTTATGACAACGTATTTGAGATAGCATGGACTGATGAGTTTCAACATATCAGGCTCTTAAATATTGAAACATGTCATGCTTATTGTATCTTGGAAATGACGTACATCTATTTTGATTAGATTACAGGAAGTAATCTGTTAATTGTATTTCATACCTATGTCACAGTCTGTGTTATTAAAACTCTGACAAATATATATATGTAAAATGCTAATTTCCATTTTTTCATACTATTAGATTGAAAGATTTGACTGAACAGATTTTATTCCCCTCATATATTATATCACTTATATAAAGGAATCTATGCAGTTGCGAAAATACAATAGGGTCCACATTGGTCAGTTATCTGTATATATATATATATATATATATATATATATATATATATATATATATATATTTAAACTTGATTTAAATTCTTACTGTATGTTGTATGTCTTATCATTATGTTGCTGTCAACTTGTCATTATTTGTTGTAATTTGCACAGCCTGTCAGGGTTTCTTGTTTTGCAATAAAGTTATTATTATATAAAAGATATAATATTAATATCTTCATTAATCATCAAAAATACAAATTGTTGTTGAAAAACTGTGAAAATCGCAATGACCCTGACTTGGTACAGGCATTTCTAAAGAAATGGTGGGTTGAATCAGATTTTAAGTCGCCAAACCTCCCGCTCTCATTACGGTTCAAAGGTTCCGGCTGTCACTATAACAATATTTAAATACAGGAACAAAATAGGTAAAATAGTTGTCAAAGCAGTACCATATTCGGTGACGTAAATGTCAAAAATATTTTTACGTCACACATTGATAAAAAAACATTTATGACCCTCAACTCGGACATATTATCCTGATTCCGAGCCAACCAGTCTTTGCTTTTACACCATAGTGCTGATTGCTTGGGTCGTGTTGCCTGATTTTTAGGGCTATAGTTATGGTATTTAACACCATTTTCAACAATATTTCAGTTATATAGTGGCATTTAACTTTATTGTTGGAGGAAACCGGAAAGAAAGACCGAAAGCTTAAAAATCAACTGCTCGCTTCGGGTACGTTTATACACTTTATGTCCATTATTTCATTCAAACTAAGACATGTATCAATTCCTAAAAGATGTACCTTTTCGCCTCTGTTCTCCAGAATTTTAAGATTTTCACTCATTTCTTGTCTCATTTTTGGCATGGTACCCTTCTTATGAAAGAAGTAGTCTCAGATATAACCCATGTGTTAGTCAATGCGCATTTACTGCCAATGAACTGCGAAAAAAAGTAACACAATGGGTGCTACTAAACGAGCAGGAACTACTTATCCTTAGGGAACACCAGAGTTCATGCCTGGTTTTTAGTGGCGCAAATGTTCCTCAATCATTATTTTCTATGTAATATTTTGTAAATCATTGTTTGTTTTTTTGTCCTTTTTCTTTTGAACATTGTATTTTCTGTCTTGGTTCAAATTACAGCTATCTATAATCTCTTTGAAGCTTTCCTTTAGATTATGGAACGATTACATATTAGATCTTACTTTATTGATTTGTCAGAGCTTACCTTAACCTGTTATAACTGACCTGCATGTGTCTTAACTGACCTTC
This sequence comes from Bathymodiolus septemdierum, assembly GCA_963383655.1. Lineage (NCBI taxonomy): Eukaryota > Metazoa > Mollusca > Bivalvia > Mytilida > Modiolidae > Bathymodiolus > Bathymodiolus septemdierum. The sequence goes on along the minus strand of OY726527.1, from coordinate 34,593,215 downwards.
AGATGCATTACTGACCTTCAATGCTTTAACTCATCTTCAATGCTTTAACTGACCTTCAGATGCTTTAACTAACCTTCAGATGCTTTAACTGATCAACAATGCTTAAATTGACCTCCACATGCCTAGTTCAACTGACCTTCAGATGCCTAACCTTTCATAACTGACCTGCAGGTGTCTTAACTGACCTTCAGATGCATTACTGACCATCAATGCTTTAACTGATCTTCACATGCTTTAACTGACCTGCAGATGCTTGATCTGACCTTCAGATGCTTTAACTGATCTTCACATGCCTAGCTCAACAGACTTTCACATGCCAAGCTCAACTGACCTTCAGATGCTATAACTGATCTTCAGATGCCTTTATAACTGACCTTCAATGCTTTAACTGACCTTTAGATGTTTAAAGGGAAACTTCGCAAAACAACATTTAAAAAAAAAAAATTTCCTGATGTATAAATATGGATGTTTATATGTATATTAGCGTTTTATTATGTTGGATAAGGGAATGAAATCGATTTTAAAATTCGGTCAACGATAGATGGATGTCGCCATTTTGATAGCATCTCGATGCCAATTATCACGTGATGTCTAAATATCATCATGCCCCAAAACAAGCGTGACAAACCAGGGTCCTCATTCAGTGTCGATATGGGTTGTCAGGCGTAATTCTTTTTATTTTTCTTATTATTCTAAATATATGAATTTATTACACAATCACTTTTTGCAGATTTACGTTTTGTCTCTATATACTTATGGCAAAACAAACGAATCGGGGAAAACAGTCCTTCTTTAATGAGATACATTTACAAAAGATTTTTTTCGAAAATTGAAGAACTACGAAATTATGTGAAAAAAAAGAACGGACATCGGAACAATACCATGAATTCGCAAAAAAATAAAAATAGGCCTATGCTACGGGGCAAAATTGTTTTAATGATATTATTTATAAGATCACACTTTGTAATCGATCGTTCATGCACTACAATAAAGCTACACATAAGGTATGAAGCCATAAAATTGAGAGGATTATGTAAACATATAATTTGTAATAGTTTTCATTTGACAATTACAGACGATGAGTATTATAAATACTTTTAAAGTTTATTATACAAAACTTCAGGGTACATCTCTTACGTAATACAATAATTTGTTTGTGGAAATACAATATTCGTATTCGCCAACAGTAAAAAGATTAATCTGTTTTCATGACGGTTATTTCTGATTTGAACAAAGCGTAACATATAATATGTCTCTGGGTAAAGATAACATTTTTTGTTTATTTTAATCGCGTCTTTCGAACTGGCGGACCCTTCTGATTAATCTCAGAATAGTCATAACAAATATGGTTGTTGTTTTTATAAGGTAAAATTGCATACAAATGGTTTTTGTCTATTTTGCTTTTTGGGGTTTGCAAGAAGAATTTTCTACCCTGCCCTGTTCACCCTGCTTTACTTCATAATTTTGGTTGTTGCTATATCATTCTGATGAGACACAAAAAAAATCAAGATAAAAATGAACAATTCAATATAACTTACGATCAATGTTAATATTTAGATTTTTTTGTGAAAATAGCCCCAGAACCATTGCTGCATCAGGCGCAGATCCAGCAGTTTTGAAAACGGGGTCCCAGGCTCTTGTTTAGCCAATTTTTACCCAATTTATATACGAATTTGACTAAATTGTCGAACACCCCCTTGATCCGCTAGTGTGCATTAATATGCACCCATTCCTAATGTATACTTGATCAGGGTCGTGTATTTTGATCACCTATTAGAACCTTTAAAATGTGCATTGCATCTCCTATTCTAGTCATGGGTAGTGTTAACGGGTTACAAAATGTGTATTGCGTTTCTGATTATTGCCAAAGATTGTGACACGTGTAATAAAGTATTCGGTCATTCCCGTCGACCGGATGTAAAATGACACTTGTATATTCTGCCTGGCGACTTCCTGTGTGGACCTAAACTCATTACGCAATATTAGGTACCCTGCTGAGTGAACCGGTGTGTACCTGTCGTTTTCAGAACGAAAATAAAAATAAGTAAATCCTGCCTTTCACTTCTTATTTCAGGAATTATTTGCCTCAATATATTGAAGAATAAAATATTTAAAATTAAATTATGGTCTCTCGCTGCTGAAAATACATGAAAAATATAAAAAATATATTCTCCGCATAATATTTTACGTTTCGCTCATCAAAAATGACTAACAAACAAAAAAAGGAAAAGAAATTAACATTTTTAAATCACTTGCTCGCTCCAACGATTTTAGCACAAAATCAGAAGAACAAGAAGTAAATTTGGTGTAGCCTAATCTCTGTATATTTTGACTGCTCTTCATCTGTTTATATCGCTCATGATCATGATCTCTTCCGAACTTTGTCTGAATGAATATCAGTGGATATCAAAATTATAGATCAAGTTTGCCTACTGAAAAAAATCATATATTTAGGTTTTGTGCCTTCTGGAGGTCACTGAGCAAAGAGGTTTTTTTTTCTTTAAACACTAACTTTGTAAACTCAGTTGCCACCCGATCTCCTAACCTTTAATTTTTAGTTCTTTAATTAAAATTAAAACATCTTTTATGAACATCGATCGTTAAAATTTTGAATACATATTAATTATGATGAGACAGCTATATATAGTTAGGCAAATTTGGCACCTCTAATAATGAAAACTTGTAATTTCAAGGATGGTGTATACTTTTTTATCATCTAAAACATAATTACAATTATAAATGTTCCTGTTATTTCAGCATTATATTCATTCTAATGTTTTGAAAATATTTTATCTATAATAAACAATCTACCAACTCGTCTTGGAAAGCAAATAGTGTGTATTCAAATTCCCATTTTATTAATCCGATCAATACACAAGTTACGCGTTGTCAGAATTATCCATTATATTTTTCAGCACATTAGCAGTAAAACAAAATGAACATAATTGTAAAAGGGATCCTACATATATTGAATATAGGTGACTGTTGTAAAACACTCTTTACGTTGTAAATATAAAGGAAATCAAACATTTTGTTCATTTAAAATAGTTGTTTGTCAAAAAGGTACGTATCTGTTCACTTCAGTATTTAATTTTCCAACGGTTATTAGATTTAAATTACAGTCCTCTGAGCGCTTTAAATGAAGCGATTTTAACATCAGTGACCCAGACTTTAAATTTCAATCCCACACTACATTATCGGGCTAAGACGTCACAGCCTGATGGAAAAATTAGAAATAAAAATTACAAATTTGCGATTTGCTTCGTTATTTGTGGAAATATGTCGATAAAACTTTGTGAATATGTATTTTATATCACCAGGAACATATTTAGCTAACATGTAAAAAATCACGAAGTTTCCCTTTAAACTGACCTTCAGATGAATTTAGTGATCCTAAAATGATTTAACTGACCTGCAGATGTCTTAACTGACAATCAGATGACTTAACTGACCTTCAGATGCATTAACTTACATTCAGACATTTTATCTGACCTTCAGTGCCCGGTTGTTCAACTTGTTGTTAAATTAACCATATAGTTATATTTAACCATTGGTAAAAGATTTAACCATGGGTTACTAAACCAAGGGTTAAAAATGAGTTTTTCAACTTCATTTAACCACTTGATTAAATAACCATTTTGCTCAAATTTAACCAACCAATAACTGCAAGTTTAATAATTAACCAAGACCAATGTATCCCACAATTCCTTGTTCTATCCTAGTAGCAGATAAATAAAACTAGAGGCTCAGGTGAGCCTGTATCGCTCACCTGACATAAATAAGTCCTCTTAAGAATGTCTGCATGCCGAATAGATCTAAGTTACTATTCAAATCCCATACTGCCATACAGTTCTATGCTAAAACTATATCTGCTCATGGCAGCCATCTTGGATGGAGGTCGTGGTCACCGGACACAATTTTGAAAGTATACTACCCAAGGACCATCCATGCCATGTTTGCTTTAAATTGGCTGACTGGTTTCAGAAGAGAAGACTTTTAAACAATTTTCCCATAGGGTCCTATGTTAAAACTATGTTCGCTGACGGTGGCCATTTTGAACCGAGATCGAGATCACTGAACACAATTTTGGAAGTTGACCACCTAAGGACCATCCATGCCATGTTTGCTTTAAATTGGCGTACTGGTTTCAGAGGAGATTTTTAAACATATTTCCCATAGGGTCCTATGTTAAAACTATGTCCGCTGATGGTGGCCATCTTGGATGGAGGTTTGGGTCACTGGATATAATTTTGAAAGTTGACCATTTAAGGACCATTCATGCCATGTTTGCTTTAAATTGGCTTACTGGTTTCAGAGGAATTTTTTTTTAAACATTTTTCCAATAGAGTCCTATGTTAAAACTATGTCCGCTGATGGTGGCCATCTTGGATGGAGGTCGGGGTCACAGGACATAATTTTGAAAGTTGATCACCTAAGGACCATTCATGCCATGTTTGCTTTAAATTGACTTACTGGTTTCAGAGGAGAAGACTTTTAAGCATTTTTTCCATAGGTACCTATGTTAAAATTAGGTCGAGTCATGGTGGCCATCTTGAATTTCTGATCAGCAACCGACTCACAAGTTTAGTACACGACCACCCAATGATCATTGCTGCAAAGTCACAATTCAATTGGTTTAGTGGTTTCTAACAAGAAGATTTTTTAAATTTCGACCAATCAGAACACATTATGGGCCCTGGCAGCCATGTTGGATTTCCAATCAGTGCCAAAAACATAAATCTTGTATATGACCATCCAATGAACATTTCTGCCAAGTTTGGTTCAAATCTGTTTTGTGGTTTTAGAAAAAAAGATTAAAATGTGAAATTCCCATAGGGTCCATTGTTAAACTAAGTCGAGTCATGGTGGCCATCTTGAATTTCCGATCGGCAAATGATTCACAAATTTAATACATGACCACCTAATGATCATTCCAGCAAATGCCACAATTCAATTGGCTTAGTGGTTTCTAACAAGAAGATTTTTTAAATTTCGACCAATCAGAACACATTATGGGCCCTGGCAGCCATGTTGGATTTCCAATCAGTGCCAAAAACATAAATCTTGTATATGACCATCCAATGAACATTTCTGCCAAGTTTGGTTCAAATCTGTTTTGTGGTTTCAGAAAAAAAGATGAAAATGTGAAATTCCCATAGGGTCCATTGTTAAACTAAGTCGAGTCATGGTGGCCATCTTGAATTTCCGATCAGCAACCGATTCACAAGTTTAGTACACGACCACCCAATGATCATTTCTGCAAAGTCACAATTCAATTGGTTTAGTGGTTTCTAACAAGAATATTTTTTAAATTTCGACCAATCAGAACACATTATGGGCCCTGGCAGCCATGTTGGATTTCCAATCAGTGCCAAAAACATAAATCTTGTATATGACCATCCAATGAACATTTCTGCCAAGTTTGGTTCAAATCTGTTTTGTGGTTTTAGAAAAAAAGATTAAAATGTGAAATTCCCATAGGGTCCATTGTTAAACTAAGTCGAGTCATGGCGGACATCTTGAATTTCCGATCGGCAAATGATTCACAAATTTAGTACACAACCACCTAATGATCATTCCAGCAAAGTCACAATTCAATTGGCTTAGTGGTTTCTAACAAGAAGATTTTTTAAAATTTCGACCAATCAGAACACATTATGGGCCCTGGCAGCCATGTTGGATTTCCAATCAGTGCCAAAAACATAAATCTTGTATATGACCATCCAATGAACATTTCTGCCAAGTTTGGTTCAAATCTGTTTTGTGGTTTTAGAAAAAAAGATTAAAATGTGAAATTCCCATAGGGTCCATTGTTAAACTAAGTCGAGTCATGGTGGCCATCTTGAATTTCCGATCGGCAAATGATTCACAAATTTAATACATGACCACCTAATGATCATTCCAGCAAATGCCACAATTCAATTGGCTTAGTGGTTTCTAACAAGAAGATTTTAAAAATTTCGACCAATCAGAACACATTATAGGCCCTGGCAGCCATGTTGGATTTCCAATCAGCGCCAAAAACAAAAATCTTGTATATGACCATCCAATGAACATTTCTGCCAAGTTTGGTTCAAATCTGTTTTGTGGTTTCAGAAAAAAAGATGAAAATGTGAAATTCCCATAGGGTCCATTGTTAAACTAAGTCGAGTCATGGTGGCCATCTTGAATTTCCGATCAGCAACCGATTCACAAGTTTAGTACACGACCACCCAATGATCATTTCTGCAAAGTCACAATTCAATTGGTTTAGTGGTTTCTAACAAGAATATTTTTTAAATTTCGACCAATCAGAACACATTATGGGCCCTGGCAGCCATGTTGGATTTCCAATCAGTGCCAAAAACATAAATCTTGTATATGACCATCCAATGAACATTTCTGCCAAGTTTGGTTCAAATCTGTTTTGTGGTTTTAGAAAAAAAGATTAAAATGTGAAATTCCCATAGGGTCCATTGTTAAACTAAGTCGAGTCATGGCGGACATCTTGAATTTCCGATCGGCAAATGATTCACAAATTTAGTACACAACCACCTAATGATCATTCCAGCAAAGTCACAATTCAATTGGCTTAGTGGTTTCTAACAAGAAGATTTTTAAAAATTTCGACCAATCAGAACACATTATGGGCCCTGGCAGCCATGTTGGATTTCCAATCAGCGCCAAAAACAAAAATCTTGTATATGACCATCCAATGAACATTTCTGCCAAGTTTGGTTCAAATCTGTTTTGTGGTTTCAGAAAAAAAGATGAAAATGTGAAATTCCCATAGGGTCCATTGTTAAACTAAGTCGAGTGATGGTGGCCATCTTGAATTTCCGATCGGCAAACGATTCACAAATTTAGTACACGACCACCTAATGATCATTCCAGCAAAGTCACAATTCAATTAGCTTAGTGGTTTCTAACAAGAAGATTTTTAAAATTTCGACCAATCAGAACACATGATGAGCCCTGTCAGCCATGTTGGATTTCCGATCAGTGCCAAAAACAAAAATCTTGTATATGATCATCCAATGAACATTTCTGCCAAGTTTGGTTCAAATCTGTTTTGTGGTTTCAGAAAAAAGATGAAAATGTGAAATTCCCATAGGGTCCAATGTTAAACTAAGTCGAGTCATGACGGCCATCTTGAATTTCCGATCGGCAAACGATTCTCAAGTTCAGTACAGGACCACCCAATGATCATTCCTGCAAAGTCACAATTCAATTGGCTTGGTGGTTTCTAAGAAGATTTTTAAAATTTCAGCCAATGAGAACACATTATGGACCCTGGCAGCCATGTTGGATTTCAAATCAGCACCAAAAACACAAATCTGGTAGAGGACCACCCAATGAACATTTCTGGCAAGTTTGGCTGAAATCTGTTCAGCGGTTTCAGAGAAGAAGATTTAAATGTGAAAAGATAACGGACGGACGGACGGATGATGGACGCTTACCCATGACAAAAGCTCACATGGCCTATTGCCAGGTGAGCTAAAAATAAATATGACTGACTCAATCCCCCTTCTCAGGACAAAAAGAGGCTGAAGAATTGCAATATTAGTAGAGAGGAGATTGTCTTAATACAAAGGGAAGTGGAAAAAAAGTATACCACCATAAATTCAAAGCACTCAAATATAATTACAAATGAAAAGAAAACAAGGGCAATGCAAAGCGTGGCATATCCCCTCGCCTAGAAATTTGATCTGGTGACCTTGACCTATGACCTTGAAAATCAACAGGGTTCTAGATTCTCTTAAGGACTAAGTATGTACCAAGTTTGGTCAAAATCCATTGAAGGATGTTGATTCTAGAGTGTTCACAAGGATGTCACATGGTAAAAATTTGACCTGGTGACCTTGACCTTTGACCTATAACCTTGAAAATTTATAGGGTTCCAGATTCTCTTAAGGACTAAGTATGTACCAAGTTTGGTAAAATCCATTGAAGGATGTCGATTCTAGTGTGTTCACAAGGATGTTACGGAAGGACGGACGGAGGGTAGCGTTACTATATCCCTTCGCAACTTCTTTGGCAAGGGGATAAAAATTCCTAAAAAAATCAACGGGTTGTCAGATTTTCTTTTTAATTATATTTATATTAAGGACTGATTATTACATATTATAGGTGAATTTTTCAAAAAAAATAATTAAAGAATAAAAAAGTTTGCCATAGGACTTAATTGTAAAATTCTGTCATTTTTCCATGTAACAAACATGGGAGTAAGTACTACTGAAATGAACAGCAACATGTGGTCTGTATTGACAAACAGCAAGTCAGCTGATTTCATCATTAGCATGTTATATCAGATGTTTACATACTGACCATACCAAATATGGACACTATTCAAATTAGATTTACACCTGTTCAGGTAAAAATCAATAATGATGATACATTATTACATAAGTGATTGTGGAGCATTTAAAGTACATGCAAACTACCCATTCCCTTTATGTGCATAGAGGTTAATAATAGAGATCAAAATTACCTGAAAACGTTGTTTATTTTGACCAGTACATATCAGTAGTTTCACCCTCACCGTCATGATCCCCCTCTGAATCAGTGTCACTATCACTGTCTAAATTTATAATAATTTTTGGAATTTCCTTTATAATGTGGTCAGATTTCCAATATTGTGGTTCTATTTTGTTTTCAACATGATTACAAAAGTTAGTCCACCTTTCTGGGGTTATGGTTTTAAATCCTTTTATTATTAAGTCCTTTACATCATTAGTTTTAAAAGTGTTATTTTCCCGTCCAACATAACCCTTGACATCCCCCCCCCCCCCCTCATACCATTTCGATAGGGTTAAATTCACAATGGTATGGGGGGAGGCGCAAAACATCATGACCTTTCCCACGTAAAAAAAATCATCTGTTTTATGAACTGGTTCGGGTTTCTTCAGTTTAATGATTTCATATAATTCAGTTTTTTTCAGTTTACCATCAAAAGGAATTTTTTTTGTCTTTGAGCCACTTTTGCATATCCCCCTTTCTTGTAGCTGATGTTGGTGCTTTGGTACCTTCCTTTATTACACTATGGTAAGACGCATTATCCATTACAACAAGACTTTTAGGTGGAAGTGCGGGAGCTAACTGTTCTTCTACCCATTTATTAAATACAACAGAATTCATTTCGGAATGATAATCTCTGCCATCTGTGCTTAAAGTTTTAAAAACTAATTCACATCCAGGTAAAAAAAAACAGTTTTACATCCTGCATGTAAAATTACAAATCTTTGTCCTTTATTAAGGGGAATTTTTCGGGCATCTGAAGGGTTAGGCGGTGTCCACTGATGGGATGCTGTATGGTGGGTATCAACCCAAGTTTCGTCCAAGTAAACAATGCTATATCCTTCATTTCTTTTTTGTTTATTTGTACGTAAAAAAAAATTTCTTTTATTAACGAGGTCTTTTCTTTCAACAAGAGCCATTTTATTTCGATTTATTTTTGCATATTTAAAACCAAGTTCATGCAAAGTTTTCCAAAGTTTATATTTTGACACTTTTAAAGAATGTTTTTTCTCCAAAGTGACACGCAATTTTCTAATTGAAACATATTAATTTTTCGAAAAAAATCCAACTACTACTCTCCTTATTAAGTCTTTATCAAAACTATCCAAAGAATCTTTGCATTTATTCACAGATTTTTCATTAAGTTCCACAGGTTTTTCTTTCAATATCTTATTCAGAAATGAACGGCTAATGTCCAGAGCTTGTATAGTTCTTATCATGATTTTATTTCATGCATAAAATGGAGCTTTTCGTTTACTTTCGGCCCCAAAATATTTGTGAATTTTCAAAATTAATTCCCTTTTTTAAGCAGAAGCTTTCACAGGCATTTTCGCTACTTATTTACAATATACATAAAAATGAAAAAATGTTTATCTAATTTGCATATAAGAAATTAACATTGTATATGAATTGTTTAATTTTTGGAAGAAAACAAGCATTAAACAAGAATATCATTTAATTATATATTTATATAAATTATACTTTCACGAAATTAACATTTATTTGATTTTGGTATCATTTTTTTAAGTGTTAATTTAACAAAAATTATAAATCAGCATGAGTGAATAACAAGGGGCATGTCCATATAAGGGTCTCATGTGACCAGCAGTTATTAATTGTTTACAAACAAATATCATATGGTCAAACTGTTTATCAATTATTCAAAACATCTTGAATCTTTAACCTAATATGGCATTTCCATGTGACTGAAATTAGCATAACAACAGACAGGAAAGAACAGGTAAGGCTGTTCATTATAATGGCAGCCTCCTTTACATACAATCTGATAACATTAGTATTGGGCCCTATGGAGATTTTTTTTATTATTTGAATTATTTCTTTGACAACTTTTACTCAGATATGTATTGAATAATGTGTGCCTAAAATGTTAAAAAAAGCAATAGAAAGCAAATCCCTGATTTTTAAATAATTTGTTCCCCTATTTTCAGAGTCACCAAACAGACTATACATGAAATTTATATTTTTTTCAATTTCAAATTTCAAATTTATACATATGAAATGTGAAAAAAGTGTCTTACGGTAAAATACCCCAGAGATCTGTCCACAAATGGGATATAATATGTGTTTTAATCTTGTGAAAAGGGGTGTGTGTGCATGTAAATTGTACCAGTTACATAATACAATTGTGTATTCAGGGCAGGTAATATGTAGATTAATATATCAATTCAATGAGTCTTGATTAGGAGTTTTATGGATACATATGGGAGTATACAAGTATTATTTAATCTGAGTATCCTCTGACCCTACATCTCCCTTTTTTCTATTTAGAAAAAAAAGGAGGGTTGTAGGGCATGTAGGGTCAGAGAACGTCCCCACTATTTTTTTAGAATAACAATTATTTTACCAAAATGTCCCCACTTTTCTATTGCCAAAAAATACTTAAATTGGGAAATTCTGTATATAAATACATCATTGAAATATTTAAGATTTTAATCGTACCACTTCCTTCACTCTCTTGAAGTATTGTCGATACATCTCCTTCATTTTCATTGTTTGATTTCTTAGGTTTCTTTTTGGCACTTTGGTCCTGTTGAAATGTAGTGGGTCCCACTCTTAATGTTCCACTGACTGGCTCGACTTGGGCAGACTGCTGAGCTGAAATATAGATAGTAAAGTATGAAAACTGTAATACCATATATGTAAAACATTATACTTTGTTGTGTTTGCAGTACAAAAATAAACCTAAAATAAACAAGATGAATTGTGAGCTAATGCTCACCTATGATACCCCCCGCTCTTTGGCAAACAGGAAGTAGGAATCTGATAGGTCAAAAAACGCTTCCCACGATATGGGGTACCTATATGAAGCTTGTAACCAAATATCAGATCTTTGCCATCAATAGTTGCTGAGAAAAATGTGACGAAAAATGTGCATATATGTTCAATGTGTACAGAAACCAACTAAGTCGGCAAACAGGAAGTAGGACTCTGACGGGTCCAAAAACGCTTCCCACAATATGGCATACCTATATGAAGCTTATGACCAAATATCTTATTCCTGTCATCAATAGTTGCTGAGAAAAATGCGACGAAAAATGTGCATATACAAATGTATGTTAAATGTGTATAAAAATCAACAAAATCGGCAAACAGGAAGTAGGAATCCGATGGGTTCAAAAACGCTTACCACGATATGGGGTACCTGTATGAAGCTTGTGACCACATATCAGATTTCTGCCATCAATAGTTGCTGAGAAAAATGTGACGAAAAATGTGCATATATGTTCAATGTGTATAAAGACCAACTAAGTCGGGAAACAGGAAGTAGGAATCTGACGGGTCCAAAAACACTACCCACAATATGGTATACCTATATGATGCTTGTGACCAAATATCAGATTTCTGCCATGAACAGTTACTGAGAAAAATGCGACAAAAAATTTCTTGGACGGACAGAGGTAAAACAGTATATCCCCGTCCCCCTTCGGGGAGCGGGGGTATGAAAAACAATGTTTCTTGAAATGTATCATCATGAAAAACGTGGCTGCCTTTGATTTAATGAATATCAATATAAAGATCAAATAGATATAGCACCTTACGATCAGTTCGGATAACTAAAGGTCAGTAATATGAATTAGTATTGATTAACTTATTATAATTAAACTGATTTTCCCATACATATGTATTATAACTTAATTCAAAATTATAATTAATTTGTAAATATTACATAATACATGCATGCCAACATCAACATCAGATAATGGGCTATATACATGTAAATAATTTTATCAAGATAAAATATGATTGATGAACATTTAACAAAAAAGGATAGTTCCAAGACAATGATTTAAAATATGGAAATCTAAGTGTTGTTATTAACCATTAATTATTAGAATTGATCGTAAATTGACCTTTAATCATCAGAAGTGATCGCTACATGTTGTAATTGACCTTTAATTGTCAGAACTGATTGCAACGTGTTATAATTGACCTTTAATTGTCAGAACTGATCGCAACGTGTTGTAATTGACCTTTAACTGTATGAACTGATCGTAACGTGTTGTAATTGACCTTTAATTATCAGAACTGATCGCAACGCATTGTAATTGACCTTTGATTGTCATTACTGATGTTAACATGTTGTAATTGACCTTTAATTGTCAGAACTGATCATAGCTTGTTGTAATTGACCATTAATTGTCAGAACTGATCGTAACATGTTATTATTGACCTTTAACTGTAAGAATCGATTGTAAAGTGCTATATATATATTTGATCTTTATTTTGTAAGAACTGATCTTAATCTTGTTGATTATTTCTCATGATATCAAGTGTTGATTTAACGATTCGAAATTATGTTCCCTTAAGAAATATCATAGAATTCTATAAATACCAATATCGGGAAATTCTGTATATAAATACATCATTGAAATATTTAAGATTTTAATCGTACCACTTTCGTCACTTTCTTGAAGTATTGTAGATACATCCCCTTCATTTTCATTGTTTGATTTCATAGGTTTCATTTTGGCACTTTGGTCCTGTAGAAATGTAGTGAGTCCCACCCCTGATGTTCCACTGACTGGCTTGACTTGGGCAGACTGTTGAGCTGAAATATAGATAGTAAAGTATGAAAACTGGAATACCATCTATGTAAACATAAGTGAATGTTTTATACTTTGTTGTGTTTCCAGTACAATGAAAACTAAACCTGAAAAAAACAGTTTCTTGAAATTTAAAAACATGGCTGCCTTTGATCTAATGAATATTGATATGACAATGTAAATTTCTTGCAAAAAAAAAATGGAAGATCATTATTACTAGAACAAGATACTTTTAGATGAGATGATGATGATATCTGTTTTGTACTAGACTAACACACTGAGTTTGATTTTTATTGTACTAAGTCACTGAAACAACAGTTCGCAGGAAGCTACCGAAATGTTGCACCACTCAAGACATCTTAACCCGAGTATGAGTCAAACATTTCTTTATTCCTGAATGCTGCATGCTTAGTGAAGACGCAGCAAATACACATTTTAATGGTTAATTGAATTGATCTGACAAAATCTACGACAATGAAGTCAAGCACGCTAACCATGACATCACAGAAGCAGAAAATAAAATTATGGTAAACTAAGGATGCATATAGCTATTACAAACAAACTTTATCACAAAAACTTAATATTTGTATATGTAAAAGGGCCATCTTAGAAGATTCTTACACAAGTACATATTTGATTTCAGCTATATCTTCCTGTATGAATGACTTGCCGTCATCATCGTATGGTAAATTGGATTTATAACTACAAATGTACCTATGCAATCAGTGTTTATCACAACTAACATTGTGAGTTCGAATCCCTCTCTGGCAAGGTGTACTCGATACAATATTATATGATAATGTTTGTCAGTGGCTGCTAACGAATTGTAATTGACCTGATCAGAAGTGATCGCAACGTGTCATCAATTGACCTTTTAATTATCAGAACTTATCGCAACGTGTTGTAATTGACCTTTATTTATCAGAACTGATCGCAACACGTTGTAATTGACCTTTAATTATCAGAACTGATCATAACATGTTGTAATTGACCTTTCATTATCAGAACTGATCATAACATGTTGTTATTGACCTTCAATTATCAGAACTGATCGCAACGCATTGTAATTGACCTTTAATTATCAGAACTGATCGCAAGACGTTGTAATTGACCTTTGTTTGTCATTACTGATGTCAACGTGTTGTAATTGACCTTTAATTATCAGAACTGATTGCAACGTGTTGTAATTATCTTTAATTATCAGAACTGATCCCAATTTCTTGTAATTGACCTTTAATTGTAAGAACTGATTGTAACATGTTGTAATTGACCTTCGATTGTCAGAACTAATCGCAACGTGTTGTAATTGAATGTTGATTTTCATTTCTGATGTTATCATGTTGTAATTGACCTTTAATTATCAGAACTGTTCGTAACGTCTTGTAATTGACTTTTAATTGTCAGAACTGTTCGCAACGTCTTGTAATTGACATTTAATTGTAATAACTGATCATAACTTGTTGTAATTGACTGTTAATTGTAAGAACTGATCGTAACTTGTTGTAATTGACTTATAATTATCAGAACTGATCATAACGTGTTGTAATTGATTTTTAATTGTAAGAACTGATCGTAACTTGTTGTAATTGACCTTTAATTGTAAGAACTGACCAGAACATGTTATAATTGACCTTTAATTGTAAGAACTGATCGTAACATGTTGTAATTGACCTTTAATTGTAAGAACTGATCGTAACATGTTGTAATTGACCTTAAATTATCAGAACTAATCGTAACAAGTTGTACATGTAATTGACCTTTCATTATCAGAACTGATTGTAACGTGTTGTAGTTGACGTTTAATTGTCAGAACTGATAGTAACATGTTGTAATTGACCTTTAATTGTAAGAACTGATTGTAATGTGTTGTAGTTGACGTTTAATTGTCAGAACTGATTGTAACATGTTGTAATTGATCTTTAATTGTAAGAACTGATCGTAACTTGTTGTAATTGACCTTTAATTGTAAGAACTGACCAGAACATGTTATAATTGACCTTTAATTGTAAGAACTGATCGTAACATGTTGTAATTGACCTTTAATTGTAAGAACTGATCGTAACATGTTGTAATTGACCTTAAATTATCAGAACTAATCGTAACAAGTTGTACATGTAATTGACCTTTCATTATCAGAACTGATAGTAACATGTTGTAATTGATCTTTAATTGTAAGAACTGATCGTAACTTGTTGTAATTGACCTTTAATTGTAAGAACTGATCGTATCATGTTATAATTGACCTTTAATTGTAAGAACTGATCGGAACGTATTATAATTGACCTTTATTTGTAAGAACTGACCTTAGCATGTTATAATTGACGTTTAAATATCAGAACTAATTGTAAAATGTTGTAATTAATTGACCTTTAATTGTCAGAACGGATCTTAAGCATGTAGAACTGATCGCAACGTGTTGTAATTAACCTTTAATTATCAGAAATGACCATAACATGTTGTAGTTGACCATTAATTGTCAGAATTGATCGCAACATGTTGTAATTGACCTTTAATTCTCAGAACTGATCACAACATGTTATAATTGACCTTTAGTTGTCAGAACTGATCGCAACATGTTGTAATTGACCATTAATTGTCAGAACTGATTGTAACATTTTGTAATTGACCTTTAATTATCAGAACTGATCGCAACATCTTGTAATTGACCTTTAGTTTTCAGAACTGATCACAACGTGCTATAATTGACCTTTAATTGTCAAAACTCATCATAAGGTGTTGTAATTGACCTTTAATTGTTATAACTGATTGCAAGATGTTGTAATTGACCATTAATTGTCATAACTGATCATAACGTGTTATAACTGACCTTTAATTGTCAGAACTTATCGCAACGTTTTGTAATTCACCTTTGATTATTAGAACTGATCATACTATGTTGTAATTGACCTTTAATTGTCATAACTGTTCGTAAGGTGTTATAATTGACCATTAATTGTCAGAACTGATCATAACATGTTGTAATTTACCTTTAATTGTCATAACTAATCACAACTGTTATAATTGACCATTAATTGTCAGAACTGATCATGTCATAACTAATGATAACCTGTTATAATTGACCTTTAATTGTCAGAACTAATTGCAAGGTGTTGTAAATTACCTTTAATTGTCATAACTATTCGCAACGAGTTGTAATCGACCATTAATTGTTAGAACTGATCAAATTGTGTTGTAATTGACCTTAAATTGTCAGAACTGATCGCAACGTATTGTTATTGACCTTTAATTGTCAGAACTGATCGCAACGTCTTGTAATTGACCTTTAATTTTCAGAACTGATCGCAACGTATTGTTATTGACCTTTAATTGTCAGAACTGATCATAACATGTTGTAATTGACCATTAATTGTCAGAACTGATCATAACATGTTGTAATTGACCTTTTTTTTAGTTGTCAGAACTGATTGCAACATTTTGTAATTGACCTTTAATTTTCAGAACTGATCGCAACGTGCTATTATTGACCTTTGATTGTCAGAACTCATCATAAGGTGTTGTAATTGACCTTTAATTGTTATAACTGATTGCAACATGTTGTAATTGACCTTTAATTGTCATAACTGATCATAGCATGTTATAACTGACCTTTAATTGTCAGTACTGATTGTAACATGTTGTAATTGACCATTAATTGTCAGAATTGATCGCAACATGTTGTAATTGATCTTTAATTCTCAGAACTGATCACAACATGTTATAATTGACCTTTAGTTGTCAGAACTGACCGCAACATGTTGTAATTGACCATTAATTGTCATAACTGATAATAACATGTTGTAATTGACCATTAATTGTCATAACTGATTGTAACATTTTGTAATTGACCTTTAATTATCAGAACTGATCGCAACATCTTGTAATTGACCTTTAATTTTCAGAACTGATCACAACGTGCTATAATTGACCTTTAATTGTCAGAACTCATCATAAGGTGTTGTAATTGACCTTTAATTGTTATAATTGATTGCAAGATGTTGTAATTGACCATTAATTGTCATAACTGATCATAACGTGTTATAACTGACCTTTAATTGTCAGAACTGATCGCAACGTTTTGTAATTCACCATTGATTATTAGAACTGATCATACTATGTTGTAATTGACCTTTAATTGTCATAACTAATCACAACGTGTTATAATTGACCATTAATTGTCAGAACTGATCATGTCATAACTGATGATAACATGTTGTAATTGACCTTTAATTCTCAGAACTGATCACAACATGTTATAATTGACCTTTAGTTGTCAGAACTGATCGCAACATGTTTTAATTGACCATTAATTGTCATAACTGATTGTAACATTTTGTAATTGACCTTTAATTATCAGAACTGATCGCAACATCTTGTAATTGACCTTTAATTTTCAGACCTGATCGCAATGTGCTATAACTGACCTTTAATTGTCAAAACTCATCATAAGGTGTTGTAATTGACCTATAATTGTTATAACTGATTGCAACATGTTGTAATTGACCATTAATTGTCAGAACTGATCGCAACGTCTTCTAATTCACCTTTAATTGTAAGACCTGATCGTAATGTGTTGTAATTGACCTTCAATTGTCAGAACTGATCACAATGTGTTATAATTGACCGTTGAATTTCATTTCTGATGTTAATGTGTTGTAATTGACCTATAATTGTCAGAATTGATCATAACATCTTATAATTGGCATTTAATTATAAGAACTGTTTGCAACATGTTGTAATTGACCTTCAATTGTAATAACTGATCGCAACGTGTTGTAATTGACCTTTAATTGTCAGAACTGATTGCAACATTTTTTAATTGACCTTCAATTGTCAGAACTGATCGCAATGTGTTATAATTGACCGTTGATTTTCATTTCTGATGTTAATGTGTTGTAATTGACCTATAATTGTCAGAACTGATCATAGCATCTTATCATTGGCATTTAATTATAAGAACTGTTCGCAACATGTTGTAATTGACCATTAATTGTCAGAACTCATCACAACATGTTGTAGTTGACCTTTAGTTGTCAGAACTGATTGCAACATTTTGTAATTGACCTTTAATTGTCAGAACTGATCGCAACGTCTTGTAATTGACCTTTAATTTTCAGAACTAATCGCAACGTGCTATAATTGATCTTTAATTGTCAGAACTCATCAAAAGGTGTTGTAATTGACCTTTAATTGTTATAACTGATTACAACATGTTGTAATTGACCTTTAATTGTCATAACTGATCATAACGTGTTATAACTGACCTTTAGTTGTCAGAACTGATTGTAACATGTTGTAATTGACCATTAATTGTCAGAATTGATCGCAACATGTTGTAATTGACCTTTAATATTCAGAACTGATCACAACATGTGGTAATTGACCTTTAGTTGTCAGAACTGATCGCAACATGTTGTAATTGACCATTAATTGTCAGAACTGATCATAACATGTTGTAATTGACCTTTAGTTGTCAGAACTGATTTTAACATTTTGTAATTGACCTTTAATTGTCAGAAATGATCGCAACATCTTGTAATTGACCTTTAATTTTCAGAACTGATAGCAACGTGCTATAATTGACCTTTAATTGTCAGAACTCATCATAAGGTGTTGTAATTGACCTTTAATTGTCATAACTGTTCGTAAGGTGTTATAATTGACCTTTAATTGTCAGAACTGATCATAACACGTTGTAATTGACCTTTAATTGTCAGAACTGATCGCAACGTTTTGTATTTCACCTTTAATTATTAGAACTGATCATACTATGTTGTAATTGACCTTTAATTGTCATAACTGTTTGTAAGGTGTTATAATTGACCATTAATTGTCAGAACTGATCATAACATGTTGTAATTTACCTTTAACTTTCATAACTAATCACAACGTGTTATAATTGACTATTAATTGTCAGAACTGATCATGTCATAACTGATGATAACGTGCTATAATTGACCTTTAATTGTCAGAACTAATTGCAAGGTGTTGTAAATTACCTTTAAATGTCAGAACTATTCGCAACGAGTTATAATCGACCATTAATTGTTAGAACTGATCATATTGTGTTGTAATTGACCTTTAATTGTCAGAACTGATCATAACATGTTGTAATTGACCATTAATTGTCAGAACTGATCATAACATGTTGTAATTGACCTTTAGTTGTCAGAACTGATTGCAACATTTTGTAATTGACCTTTAATTTTCAGAACTGATCGCAAAGTGCTATTATTGACCTTTGATTGTCAGAACTCATCATAAGGTGTTGTAATTGACCTTTAATTGTTATAACTGATTGCAACATATTGTAATTGACCTTTATTTGTCATAACTGATCATAGCGTGTTATAACTGACCTTTAATTGTCAGTACTGATTGTAACATGTTGTAATTGACCATTAATTGTCAGAATTGATCGCAACATGTTGTAATTGACCTTTAATTCTCAGAACTGATCACAACATGTTATAATTGACCTTTAGTTGTCAGAACTGATCGCAACATGTTGTAATTGACCATTAATTGTCATAACTGATTGTAACATTTTGTAATTGACCTTTAATTATCAGAACTGATCGCAACATCTTGTAATTGACCTTTAATTTTCAGAACTGATCACAACGTGCTATAATTGACCTTTAATTGTCAGAACTCATCATAAGGTGTTGTAATTGACCTTTAATTGTTATAACTGATTGCAAGATGTTGTAATTGACCATTAATTGTCATAACTGATCATAACGTGTTATAACTGACCTTTAATTGTCAGAACTGATCGCAACGTTTTGTAATTCACCATTGATTATTAGAACTGATCATACTATGCTGTAATTGACCTTTAATTGTCATAACTAATCACAACGTGTTATAATTGACCATTAATTGTCAGAACTGATGATAACGTGTTATAATTGACCTTTAATTGTCATAACTAATTGCAAGGTGTTGTAAATTACCTTTAATTGTCAGAACTATCCGCAACGAGTTGTAATCGACCATTAATTGTTAGAACTAATCATTTTGTGTTGTAATTGACCTTAAATTGTCAGAACTGATCGCAACGTATTGTTATTGACCTTTAATTGTCAGAACTGATCGCAACGTCTTGTAATTGACCTTTAATTTTCAGAACTGATCGCAACGTGCTGTAATTGACCTTTAATTGTCAGAACTCATCATAAGGTGTTGTAATTGACCTTTAATTGTCTTAACTGATGATAACGTGTTATAACTGACCTTTAATTGTCAGAACTGATTGCAACATGTTGTAATTGACCATTAATTGTCAGAATTGATCGCAACATTTTGTAATTGACCTTTAATTCTCAGAACTGATCACAACATGTTGTAATTGACCTTTAGTTGTCAAAACTGATCGCAACATGTTGTAATTGACCATTAATTGTCAGAACTGATCATAACATGTTGTAATTGACCTTTAGTTGTCAGAACTGATTGTAACATTTTGTAATTGACCTTTAATTTTCAGAACTGATCGCAACGTGCTATTATTGACCTTTGATTGTCAGAACTCATCATAAGGTGTTGTAATTGACCTTTAATTGTTATAACTGATTGCAACATGTTGTAATTGACCATTAATTGTCATAACTGATCATAACGTGTTATAACTGACCTTTAATTGTCAGAACTGATCGCAACGTTTTGTAATTCACCTTTAATTATTAGAACTGATCATACTATGTTGTAATTGACCTTTAATTGTCATAACTGTTCGTAACATGTTGTAATTGACCTTTAATTATCAGAACTGATCGTAATGTGTTGTAATTGACCTTTAACTTTCATAACTAATCACAACGTGTTATAATTGACTATTAATTGTCAGAACTGATCATGTCATAACTGATGATAACGTGCTATAATTGACCTTTAATTGTCAGAACTAATTGCAAGGTGTTGTAAATTACCTTTAAATGTCAGAACTATTCGCAACGAGTTATAATCGACCATTAATTGTTAGAACTGATCATATTGTGTTGTAATTGACCTTTAATTGTCAGAACTGATCATAACATGTTGTAATTGACCATTAATTGTCAGAACTGATCATAACATGTTGTAATTGACCTTTAGTTGTCAGAACTGATTGCAACATTTTGTAATTGACCTTTAATTTTCAGAACTGATCGCAAAGTGCTATTATTGACCTTTGATTGTCAGAACTCATCATAAGGTGTTGTAATTGACCTTTAATTGTTATAACTGATTGCAACATATTGTAATTGACCTTTATTTGTCATAACTGATCATAGCGTGTTATAACTGACCTTTAATTGTCAGTACTGATTGTAACATGTTGTAATTGACCATTAATTGTCAGAATTGATCGCAACATGTTGTAATTGACCTTTAATTCTCAGAACTGATCACAACATGTTATAATTGACCTTTAGTTGTCAGAACTGATCGCAACATGTTGTAATTGACCATTAATTGTCATAACTGATTGTAACATTTTGTAATTGACCTTTAATTATCAGAACTGATCGCAACATCTTGTAATTGACCTTTAATTTTCAGAACTGATCACAACGTGCTATAATTGACCTTTAATTGTCAGAACTCATCATAAGGTGTTGTAATTGACCTTTAATTGTTATAACTGATTGCAAGATGTTGTAATTGACCATTAATTGTCATAACTGATCATAACGTGTTATAACTGACCTTTAATTGTCAGAACTGATCGCAACGTTTTGTAATTCACCATTGATTATTAGAACTGATCATACTATGCTGTAATTGACCTTTAATTGTCATAACTAATCACAACGTGTTATAATTGACCATTAATTGTCAGAACTGATGATAACGTGTTATAATTGACCTTTAATTGTCATAACTAATTGCAAGGTGTTGTAAATTACCTTTAATTGTCAGAACTATCCGCAACGAGTTGTAATCGACCATTAATTGTTAGAACTAATCATTTTGTGTTGTAATTGACCTTAAATTGTCAGAACTGATCGCAACGTATTGTTATTGACCTTTAATTGTCAGAACTGATCGCAACGTCTTGTAATTGACCTTTAATTTTCAGAACTGATCGCAACGTGCTGTAATTGACCTTTAATTGTCAGAACTCATCATAAGGTGTTGTAATTGACCTTTAATTGTCTTAACTGATGATAACGTGTTATAACTGACCTTTAATTGTCAGAACTGATTGCAACATGTTGTAATTGACCATTAATTGTCAGAATTGATCGCAACATTTTGTAATTGACCTTTAATTCTCAGAACTGATCACAACATGTTGTAATTGACCTTTAGTTGTCAAAACTGATCGCAACATGTTGTAATTGACCATTAATTGTCAGAACTGATCATAACATGTTGTAATTGACCTTTAGTTGTCAGAACTGATTGTAACATTTTGTAATTGACCTTTAATTTTCAGAACTGATCGCAACGTGCTATTATTGACCTTTGATTGTCAGAACTCATCATAAGGTGTTGTAATTGACCTTTAATTGTTATAACTGATTGCAACATGTTGTAATTGACCATTAATTGTCATAACTGATCATAACGTGTTATAACTGACCTTTAATTGTCAGAACTGATCGCAACGTTTTGTAATTCACCTTTAATTATTAGAACTGATCATACTATGTTGTAATTGACCTTTAATTGTCATAACTGTTCGTAACATGTTGTAATTGACCTTTAATTATCAGAACTGATCGTAATGTGTTGTAATTGACCTTTAATTATCAGAAATGATCACAACGTCTTCTAATTCACCTTTAATTGTAAGAACTGATCGTAATGTGTTGTAATTGACCATTAATTGTCATAACGTGTTATAACTGACCTTTAATTGTCAGAACTGATCGCAACGTTTTGTAATTCACCTTTAATTATTAGAACTGATCATACTATGTTGTAATTGACCTTTAATTGTCATAACTGTTCGTAAGGTGTTATAATTGACCATTAATTGTCAGAACTGATCATAACATGTTGTAATTTACCTTTAATTGTCATAACTAATCACAACGTGTTATAATTGACCATTAATTGTCAGAACTGATCATGTCATAACTGATGATATCGTGCTATAATTGACCTTTAATTGTCAGAACTAATTGGAAGGTGTTGTAAATTACCTTTAATTGTCAGAACTGATAAAATCAAGTTGTTATTAATCTTTAATTGTCAGAACTATTCGCAAAGAGTTGTAATCGACCATTAATTGTTAGAACTGATCATATTGTGTTGTAATTGACCTTTAATTGTTATAACAAATCGTAACGTGTTGTAATTGACAATTAGTTGTCAGAACTGATCGCAACATGTTGTAATTGACCTTTAATTGTCAGAACTGATCGCAGCGTATTGTTATTGACCTTTAATTGTCAGAACTGATCATAATATGTTGTAATTGACCTTTAATTATCTGAACTGATCGCAATGTGTTGTAATTGACCTTCAATTATCAGAAATGATCACAACGTCTTCTTATTCACCTTTAATTGTAAGAACTGATCGTAATGTGTTGTAATTGACCTTCAATTGTCAGAACTGATCGCAATGTGTTATAATTGATCGTTGATTTTCATTTCTGATGTTAATGTGTTGTAATTGACCTATAATTGTCAGAATTGATCATAACATCTTATAATTGGCATTTAATTATAAGAACTGTTCGCAACATGTTGTAATTGACCTTCAATTGTAATAACTGATCACAACGTGTTGTAATTGACCTTTAATTGTCAGAACTGATCATAATGTTGTAATTGACCTTCAATTGTTAGAACTGATCGCAATGTGTTATAATTGACCGTTGATTTTCATTTCTGATGTTAATGTGTTGTAATTGACCTATAATTGTCAGAACTGATCATAACATCTTATAATTGGCATTTATTTATAAGAACTGTTCGCACCATGTTGTAATTGACCATTAATTGTCAGAACTCATCATAACATGTTGTAATTGACCTTTAGTTGTCAGAACTGATTGCAACATTTTGTAATTGACCTTTTAATTGTCAGAACTGATCGCAACGTCTTGTAATTGACTTTAATTTTCAGAACTGATCGCAACGTGCTATAATTGACCTTTAATTGTCAGAACTCATCATAAGGTGTTGTAATTGACCTTTAATTGTTATAACTGATTGCAACATGTTGTAATTGACCTTTAATTGTCATAACTGATCATAACGTGTTATAACTGACCTTTAATTGTCAGCACTGATTGCAACATGTTGTAATTGACCATTAATTGTCAGAATTGATCGCAACATGTTGTAATTGACCTTTAATTCTCAGAACTGATCACAACATGTTATAATTGACCTTTAGTTGTCAGAACTGATCGCAACATGTTGTAATTGACCTTTAATTGTCAGAACTCATCATAACATGTTGTAATTGACCATTAATTGTCAGAACTGATTGTAACATTTTGTAATTGACCTTTAATTATCAGAACTGATCGCAACATCTTGTAATTGACCTTTAGTTTTCAGAACTGATCACAACGTGCTATAATTGACCTTTAATTGTCAGAACTCATCATAAGGTGTTGTAATTGACCTTTAATTGTTATAACTGATTGCAAGATGTTGTAATTGACCATTAATTGTCATAACTGATCATAACGTGTTATATCTGACCTTTAATTGTCAGAACTGATCGCAACGTTTTGTAATTCACCTTTGATTATTAGAACTGATCATACTATGTTGTAATTGACCATTAATTGTCATAACTGTTGGTAAGGTGTTATAATTGACCATTAATTGTCAGAACTGATCATAACATGTTGTAATTTACCTTTAATTGTCATAACTAATCACAACGTGTTATAATTGACCATTAATTGTCAGAACTGATCATGTCATAACTGATGATAACGTGCTATAATTGACCTTTAATTGTCAGAACTATTCGCAACGAGTTGTAATCGACCATTAATTGTTAGAACTGATCATATTGTGTTGTAATTGACCTTAAATTGTTATAACAAATCGTAACGTGTTGTAATTGACAAGTAGTTGTCAGAACTGATCGCAACGTATTGTTATTGACCTTTAATTGTCAGAACTGATCATAACATGTTGCAATTGACCTTTAATTGTCAGAACTGATCATAATATGTTGTAATTGACCTTTAATTATCAGAACTGATCGTAACGTGTTGTAATTGACCATTAATTGTCAGAACTCATCATAACATGTTGTAATTGACCTTTAGTTGTCAGAACTGATTGCAACATTTTGTAATTGACCTTTAATTGTCAGAACTGATCGTAATGTCTTGTAATTGACCTTTAATTTTCAGAACTGATCGCAACGTGCTATAATTGACCTTTAATTGTCAGAACTCATCATAAGGTGTTGTAATTGACCTTTAATTGTTATAACTGATTGCAACATGTTGTAATTTACCTTTAATTGTCATAACTGATCATATCCTGTTATAACTGACCTTTAATTGTCAGAACTGATTGTAACAAGTTGTAATTGACCATTAATTGTCAGAAGTGATTGCAACATGTTGTAATTGACCTTTATTTCTCAGAACGGATCACAACATGTTGTAATTGACCTTTAGTTGTCAGAACTGATCGCAACATGTTGTAATTGACCATTAATTGTCAGAACTCATCATAACATGTTGTAATTGACCTTTAGTTGTTAGAACTGATCGCAACATCTTGTAATTGACCTTTAATTTTCAGACCTGATCGCAATGTGCAATAATTGACCTTTAATTGTCAAAACTCATCATAAGGTGTTGTAATTGACCTATAATTGTTATAACTAATTGCACCATGTTGTAATTGACCATTAATTGACACAACTGTTCGTAAGGTGTTATGATTGACCATTAATTGTCAGAACTGATCACAACGTCTTCTAATTCACCTTTAATTGTAAGAACTGATCGTAATGTGTTGTAATTGACCTTCAATTGTCAGAACTGATCACAATGTGTTATAATTGACCGTTGAATTTCATTTCTGATGTTAACGTGTTGTAATTGACCTATAATTGTCAGAATTGATCATAACATCTTATAATTGGCATTTAATTATAAGAACTGTTCGCAACATGTTGTAATTGACCTTCAATTGTAATAACTGATCGCAACGTGTTGTAATTGACCTTTAATTGTCAGAACTGATTGCAACATTTTTTAATTGACCTTCAATTGTCAGAACTGATCGCAATGTGTTATAATTGACCGTTGATTTTCATTTCTGATGTTAATGTGTTGTAATTGACCTATAATTGTCAGAACTGATCATAACATCTTATAATTGGCATTTAATTATCAGAACTGTTCGCAACATGTTGTAATTGACCATTAATTGTCAGAACTCATCACAACATGTTGTAGTTGACCTTTAGTTGTCAGAACTGATTGCAACATTTTGTAATTGACCTTTAATTGTCAGAACTGATCGCAACGTCTTGTAATTGACCTTTAATTTTCAGAACTAATCGCAACGTGCTATAATTGACCTTTAATTGTCAGAACTCATCAAAAGGTGTTGTAATTGACCTTTAATTGTTATAACTGATTGCAACATGTTGTAATTGACCTTTAATTGTCATAACTGATCATAACGTGTTATAACTGACCTTTAGTTGTCAGAACTGATTGTAACATGTTGTAATTGACCATTAATTGTCAGAATTGATCGCAACATGTTGTAATTGACCTTTAATTCTCAGAACTGATCACAACATGTGTTAATTGACCTTTAGTTGTCAGAACTGATCGCAACATGTTGTAATTGACCATTAATTGTCAGACCTGATCATAACATGTTGTAATTGACCTTTAGTTGTCAGAACTGATTTTAACATTTTGTAATTGACCTTTAATTGTCAGAAATGATCGCAACATCTTGTAATTGACCTTTAATTTTCAGAACTGATAGCAACGTGCTATAATTGACCTTTAATTGTCATAACTGTTCGTAAGGTGTTATAATTGACCTTTAATTGTCAGAACTGATCACAACATGTTGTAATTGACCTTTAATTTTCAGAACTGATCACAACGTGCTATAATTGACCTTCAATTGTCAGAACTCATCATAAGGTGTTGTAATTGACCTTTAATTGTTATAACTGATTGCAAGATGTTGTAATTGATCATTAATTGTCATAACTGATCATAACGTGTTATAACTGACCTTTAATTGTGAGAACTGATCGCAACGTTTTGTATTTCACCTTTAATTATTAGAACTGATCATACTATGTTGTAACTGACCTTTGATTGTCATAACTGTTCGTAAGGTGTTATAATTGACCATTAATTGTCAGAACTGATCATAACATGTTGTAATTTACCTTTAACTGTCATAACTAATCACAACGTGTTATAATTGACTATTAATTGTCAGAACTGATCATGTCATAACTGATGATAACGTGCTATAATTGACCTTTAATTGTCAGAACTAATTGCAAGGTGTTGTAAATTACCTTTAAATGTCAGAACTATTCGCAACGAGTTGTAATCGACCATTAATTGTTAGAACTGATCATATTGTGTTGTAATTGACCTTTAATTGTTATAACAAATCGTAACATGTTGTAATTGACAAGTAGTTGTCAGAACTTATCGCAACATGTTGTAATTGACCTTTAATTGTCAGAAATGATCGCAACGTATTGTTATTGACCTTTAATTGTCAGAACTGATCGCAACATGTTGTAATTGACCATTAATTGTCAGAATTGATTGTAACATGTTGTAATTGACCTTTAATTGTCAGAACTGATCATAATATGTTGTAATTGACCTTTAATTATCAGAACTGATCGTAACGTGTTGTAATTGACCTTTAATTATCAGAAATGATCACAACGTTTTCTAATTCACCTTTAATTGTACGAACTGATCGTAATGTGTTGTAATTGACCTTCAATTGTCAGAACTGATCGCAATGTGTTATAATTGACTGTTGATTTTCATTTGTGATGTTAATGTGTTGTATTTGACCTATAATTGTTAAAATTGATCATAACATCTTATAATTGGCATTTAATTATTAGAACTGTTCGCAACATGTTGTAATTGACCTTCAATTGTAATAACTGATCGCAACGTGTTGTAATTGACCTTTAATTGTCAGAACTGATCATAATATGTTGTAATTGACCTTCAATTGTAATAACTGATCGCAACATGTTGTAATTGACCTTTAATTGTAAGAACTGGCCGGAACGTGTTATAATTGACCTTCAATTTTCAGAATTGACCTTAGCATGTTATAACTGACCTTTAGATATCAGAACTAATTGTAACATGTTGTAATTGACCTGTATTTGTGAGAACTGATCTTAAATGTGTAGAACTGATCGCAACGTGTTGTAATTAACCTTTAATTATCAGAAATGACCATAACATGTTGTAGTTGACCATTGTCAGAAATGATCGCAACATGTTATTATTGTCCTTTAACTGTAAGAACCGATCGCAACGTCCTATATATATTTCATCTTTATTTTGTAAGAACTGATCTTAATCTTGTTGATTATTTTGCATGATTTAACAATTTGAAACTATGTTTCCTTAACAAATATCATAGAATTCTATATATTAGTATTAAAATCAGGAAATTCTGTATATAAATACATCATTGAAATATATAAGATTTTAATCGTACCACTTTCGTCACTTTCTTGAAGTATTGTAGATACATCCCCTTGAAATGTAGTGGGTCCCACCTCTGATGTTCCACTGACTGACTCGAAGTCTGCAGACTGTTGAGCTAAAATATAGATAGTAAAGTATGAAAACTGGAATGTAAACATTAGTGAATGTTTTATACTTTGTTGTGTTTGCAGTACAATGAAAACTAAACCTGAAAAAAACAGTCTCTTGAAATTTATCATAATGAAAAACATGGCAGCCGGAAACTTTGAGCCGTAATGAAAGGGGGAGGTTTGGCGCTTTAAAATCTGATTCAAACCACCATTTCTTTAGAAATGCCTGTACCAAGTCAGGGTCATTACGGTTTTCAGTTTTCCGGTTGTTGACTGATTTTGTCTGTTTATATACTTATGAGTTTTGACTTTCCCTTTGTAAGATTGCTCGGAGTTCGGTAATTTTGTTATTACCCTTATTGATCTAATGAATATTGATATGACAATGTAAATTTCTTGCAAAAAAAAAAAAATCTTAGCAGGAGGAGGATTTTGTTGCGAAAAAATTATCTCAGGAAATAATAAGAAATTCCCTCATGGAAGATCATTATTACTAGAACAAGCTACTTTTAGATGAGATGATAATGATATCTGTTTTGTACTAGACCAACAAACTGAGTTTGATTTTTATTGTACTAACTCACTGAAACAACAGTCCGCAGGAAGCTACAGAAATGTTGCACCACTCAAGACATATTAACCTGAATCTGAGTCAACATGTCTTTATTCCTGAATGCTGCATGCTTAGTGAAGAGGCAGCAAATACACATTTCATTGGTAAATTGGGTTGATCTGACAAGATCTATGACAATGAAGTCAAGCACGCTAACCATGACATCACAGAAGCAGAAAATTAAACTATGGTAACCTAAGGATGCATAGCTATTGCAAACAAACTTTATCACAACAAATTAACATTTGTATATGTAAAGGGGCTGTCTTCGTAGATTCTTACACAAGTCCATATTTGAAATCAGCTATATCTTCCTGTATGAGTGACGTGTCGTCATTATCGTATGGTAAATTGGATTGATAACTACAAATGTACCTATGCAATCAGTGTTTATCACCACTAACATTGTGAGTTTGAATCCCGCTCTGGCAAGGTGTGCTCGATACAATATTATATGATAATGATTGTTAGTGGCATGCAACACATTATAATTGACCTTTAATTGTCATAACCGATTGTAACATGTTATATTTGACCTTTAATTGTCATAACCAGTCTTCACACTTAACTTTTTACCTTACAAGCCCACTGGGCCTGTAAGTTCAAATATTTACAGACCCACCATCAATTCTACAGGCCTGAATTTGAAAACTACAGTAATGACCATAAAATAATTAAACCACCAAAACTCAAAATATGATGATGTACCAAATATTATGTGGACATGTCAATTATGCATTAGGTAAGACCAGAATGCAAGTAAAAAAAAACCAAAAAGATACTTTATTTTGGATTCATGTTTATATTAATCTCCTGAAAATTCTAAAATCATATTGTCATTAGCATCCTCAGTATATTCCCTATCATCACTGTCCACCTCCTCCTCCTCATCATCATCATCACAACCAATATTGTTATAAGACTCTTATAACAAAAACTTGTGGTGTCATCATTGCGTGCGACATATAATTTGGTGATAATTTTTAAAATGTATTCCCCCCCTTTTTTTTAAGTATCACTATGCTTTGAATTAATACCACACAAAATGCAAAAAGTCATATTTGTGTAGCCTTCAGCAGACGAAATATGTATATGCCAATTTGCACAACGGTCCAACTATATATAGATAGCTAGGGAATGCAAATATAGCATGAATGTATATTGACACTAAGTCATAAACTGAAGCAAGTAAAGATTGTAATTATTATTTATCAGACCTCAAATCAGAGTGCAACAATGGAACAAAACTACTGTAGTTCAAAGTCTATTTTCTAACTGCAGAGGTATTAACGTAGACACATGTCTGTCAGCAACAGTTCTATAAATAGATCGCAATTAAAAAAAATACCGATCGGATGTGGAAGCGGATCGAAAAAAATCTGAAGTGTCTCCGTGCATTTCAACGAAATTTGAATGACCAACCTTCTCAAATATGAACATATTATATATGAGGACTTTATGTCACAGGATTGAGAACAACATTAATCAACAGTTTGTTTGGTTAAAAGCAGCTTCGATCAACATTTCCCGTAGCAGTGTCTGATTGCGCCCCCTTTCTCGTGGTGCCATTTTTATTTGATATTGAACGAAATTATAGTTTCTTTAAACTGAAATGGATTACTTTTCAAGAAAGTCACTTTCAAAATACTTAATGAATACCATAGAATTCAATAAAAACGATGTCGATATTTTCATAACTGAATGGCATGTGGCAAAAATATGCGGGCAACATAGCCTAGGGTGACTTCAAAATTACAAGGCTACTTGAACTTCTCTTTTGACCAACAAGAAATCAAAGTCAACCTTCACAAGGCAACTACTTCGCCCTCTAACGTGTGCCCTGCTTCTCGTTCTTTTTTTAAAACCTACATGATGGTAAAAATATCAACCAATCAAATTGCAAAAAACAGACACAACTAAATCTATTTCGAATATCGGAAATTCTTAAAAGGACTTGTTTGCCTACCCATTTTTTGCATTGACTCGGCAGCAACTGAAAACGAAGAACAATAGACTAAATATCTACACACAATATCTTATGAAATCAACTTTTGAAACTATATGACTTTTTTTCACAGGCCCGTTGAACTTGTGGAACTACTCATTTTATACGCCCGTGTACAATTTTACACGCCACAGGCTTCGGATTACCGCCTAATTTTGAAGACTGCATAACTGATCGCAATGTGTTGTAATTGACCTTTAATTGTCATAGCTGATCACAACGTGTTATATTTGACCTTTAGTTGTCATAATTGATCGCAACATGTTGTAATTGACCTTTAATTGTCAGAACTAATTGCAAGGTGTTGTAAATGACCTTTAATTGTCAGAACTGATCAAATCTTGTTGTTATTGACCTTTAATTGTCAGAACTAATCGCAACAAGTTGTAATTGACCATTAATTGTCAGAACTGATCATATCGTGTTGTAATTGACCTTTAATTGTCAGAACAAATCGCATTATAATTGACCTTTAATTGTCATAACTGATCGCAAC
This sequence comes from Bathymodiolus septemdierum, assembly GCA_963383655.1. Classification (NCBI taxonomy): domain Eukaryota; kingdom Metazoa; phylum Mollusca; class Bivalvia; order Mytilida; family Modiolidae; genus Bathymodiolus; species Bathymodiolus septemdierum. Next base: position 34,561,269 of record OY726527.1, on the reverse strand, counting down.
ATGTTGTAATTGACCTTTAATTGTCATAACTGATCGCAACGTGTTGTAATTAACCTTTAATTGTCAGAACTGATCGCAACGTATTGTTATTGACCTTTAATTGTCAGAACTCATTGTAACCTGTTGTAATTGACCATTAATTGTCAGAATTGATCGTAACATGTTGTAATTGATCTTTAATTCTCAGAACGGATCACATGTTGTAATTGACATTCATGTACAGTTTGGCTTTAATCATATTTGTAGTTTCTGAGAAGAAGGCATTTGAACATTTTCCCATAGGGTCCAATGTTAATCTATGTCCTGCGGTGGTGGCCATCTTGGATTTCCGATCGGCATAAAAACAGTCATTTGGTAAAGGACATTCCAATGATCATTCGTTTACAGTTTGGGTTCAGTCAGTTCATTAGTTTCAGAGAAGATGATCTTTGAAATTTCAGCCAATCAGAGCATATTATTGGCCCTGGCAGCCATGTTGAATATCCAACTGGAATGAAAAACAGTAACTTTGTAGAGGACCATCCAAGGAACATTCCTGCTAAGTTTGGTTCCAATTGGCCCAGTGGTTTCGGAGAAGAAGCTTGAAATGTGAAAAGTTTACAGAAGACAGACGACAGATGCCAAGTGATGGCAATAGGTCCAGGTGAACTAAAAAGGTTAATGCTTGTTGCCCATTTATTGGTGGTACAAAAAAGTTAAACTTACAGGATCTTGTAAAAATACCATGACAATCTTTAATTTTTGTCTATTTTCTTGTATATAATATGGACTTTTGTTATTGTAGATTGTGTGTACATGACTGAGTCTTGTTGTTTGACTCTATTTTCTATATTTAACAAACCAAACATGCATATGCTATCTGGATGTGAATTGATTGATACAGAAAATATCAGCCTGTTGAGCCATAATATGAAATGAGTGAAGCGAATGAGCCACCATATTCTGTCGAGCAGACTAATATTTTTCAATATCAATCATATTCACATTCAAATGACATGCTTTATAATCATTCTTAAATCAAACAGACGGATATATGGTCCATCTATACTTTACGATATTTGAATTTTCGCGGGAAAAATCACATGATTCAAAATATGATTGATTGGTGTTTAACGTCCAGCGAGCAATTTTTCAGCTATATAAAAATTTAAATGCCACGGGACTCGAAACAAGGAAAGGTGATGGGTAGGGACGGATAATTTTGCCAGTGCAACAGGTCTCTTATGGACCACTCATCCTGAACATAATACTCATAATGAGCTGTTACACTGGATTCTTTAACGTGCGGAGAGGGTGGCAATCTCTCAACATGGGACCTCGGTTTTATTTACGTCTCATTCACAGGACGGGTTGGCTGTGAATCTATACATCCCGCACAACCGACGGATGCCCCTTCAAGCCGAAGAAGCTCTCTGTCCCATTTCTATACCCCAGGGCTCCCCCCTTTTAGAGGACTAGTGCCACTAGGGCGGAGAAACCTGGTGCCTCCGCACTAACTCCTTTAGGCCAAATACGCTTCAAAAATAGTTCATTAGTAATTTGCAAATATACCATTCATTATTACAGTAAATGGTGGATTTTATAACGTTACTTTATCTATCACCATGATTTTAGCCTGAACAATTACATAGCTTTGTGCTAAGCACCTCAACCACAGGCACTCGAATTCTGGACCCCCTTTTTCCTCATTTGGTCCCTCCCACGATTATGGTATGGATCTTAGTCTGGAAGTATATCTTTGAGCCATTTATCCATATTTTACAACATTTCATGTTAAAACTCTCTCGTTCTACTAACTTTTGTTTCTAGGTCCAGCTGCCGTTTTACTGAAAAATCATAAAGATAAGAAACAAACGTCAAAAATACGACGAGGGAACCCTCGCTTTGACTCAATATTTTACAATAACGCACCAGTTTTCAAAAGGACCTGCGCTTGTCCTCATCTCAAAAAATGATTTCCCTTCATTCCGATCTAGTTTATACGTACAAACAACAAATATTTATTGACGAAATTCAAGTTTATTCTCGACGACACATCCAACTTTCCTCCACTCATGACAATTGAGGAGGTCAACCGAGCATATTTTGTTTCTCACGATTTCATTGGTTGGAAAGATTTTTAAACCGCAAAAAAAACTGGAAAGTAAACCTTTTCAGCCAGTTTGCTATAAAGGCACCATGAAAAAATAAAATGGCGAACCTAGTGACATGGTAAGAATATTGTCTGAAATGGAAAAATGCACTTCAAACATAAATATTGACGGATGACCATTTGATCACTGAAATGATCATAGAGAAAGGGACACTAGTTATCCATTAAGCAAAAAAATCTCCTTTTTATTTAGGCTTGTCAAAAAATAAAAATGAATTAACACTCCTCAACCCCTATCTCAGCAACAACAAAAAGACAGTGTACATAAGTAAACCCCTTGTAAATTGTAACTTTCATAATGCCCCTCTTCTGCCTTAGAAGCAGGTATATGTTTTATAAATATGCCTGAAAAGAAATTTTTGCATTAAAGGGATTAGAACTACTCTTTGTATTTCTTTTCTGTTAGGGAGATACGTGTAAAATTCCAACTGTAATGGCCTTTGCAAAAAACATAGGAAAGAAAAAAAAATTATTCTTTATTTTACATGGGGGGGGGGGATCAACATTTTTGTACATAGGCCCCTCACAAATAATTACTGATTAGTTTTGATTTAAACAGTTAAAATAAGCAAAACATGAAGGTGTGCATTTTTAGTACTTCATGTTTCAATGAACCAATAAAAAAAATACAACACAAATTTAGTTCCTCCCCCCCCCCCCCCCAAAAAAAATAGTACATTAGACCCAAAAATAATATGCTTCTAGGTACAAAAACATTTTTGTGAGTAATTGCCCCCCCCCCCTTTTTTTTTACATCCACAATTTTAGGTGTGTGTTGTTCAAACCAGACTTTTTGTAATATTTCTTTCAGCTACAGAAAAAATTAAAGATCAAACTTTGTTGCGATACTCCTGAAAAGTTTTAATTATGTTATTAACCTGAAAAAAAGAATGGATATGGGTAAATGTACATCATGTATATTGTACATAAAACAAAATTCAAAAATATACATGGAAACAACCATTTCACAAAGGAACAGCACATTAATTGCCAGTTTTCTTCTTGAATCTTCAACAACAAACCAATCTATACCTAACAACATCATCTACTCTCTCCCCCACTCTTTTCCCCAAAAAAAAGGAAATAGAATGGTCATCAACAGAGTCCTATGTTCTAGAAATGTATGCTGTTCGAGTTATTGCTGGCAAATTATATGGAATAATTTCACCTGCAGGACTAAAAAAGTGAATTGAGAAATGGGTGGTGTTCGAACCATTCGCGTTCGAGAAATCAAGATTTAACTGTAGTTGAATTTGAACATATTTCAGACAATATTCTTACCATGTCACCAGGTTCGTCATTTTATTTTTTCCTGGTGCCTTTATTGCAAACTGGCTGAAAAGGTTTACTTTCCACTTTTTTTCGTGGTTTAAAACTCCCGCTTAATAGGCCTCTCGATACGAAATGGATTGGCCGTGCGTCGCGAAGAACAAGCTAAACTAGAACTGTGAGTGACCTCACTGAGCGATGCCCCCCACTTGCAATACTATGATGTTCAAACTTTTGAATTCAGGTATATTAGCAAGTTACCTATGAAAAATGAACGGATATGGAGTTATGTCAAGGAGACAACATCCCATCTCCAAAATAAACTAACCAAGAACATACATCTAGGGGTAGCCACAAGGTCTTCAACAAAGTGGGATTGTTTAAAACCAATACGGTTTCATCAGTATACATGAGGATTACAACATTTCTTAACTTTTTTACAAGAGGATATAGGTCACATCAAATGTTATTGATTCAAAATTAACTTACATCACCTTCCAAATTTTTGACAGAGACCATATTCCTTCATGAACATCTGCAGGCAGTGTATTATAACTGTGCAAAGTTTCATTTAAATCCAATGAGTCGTTTAGGAGGAGTTGCACTTACAAGCCCATATCTTCATACAGAACATATTTCAGAATATAAGTTAAATGATCCAGAATATAAGTTAAATGATCTCCCCTTCCAAATTTTGGACAGCAATCATATTCCTTCATGCACATCTGCAGGTAGTGTATTACAACTGTGTAAAGTTTCATAAAAATCCAATAAGCTGTTTAGGAGGAGTTGTGCTTACAAGGTGCATGCCCTTCTTTTTTTTTGTGAAAGTACAAGTATAATTATCTCCACTTCCAAATTTTGGACAGCAACCATATTTCGTCATGCACATCTGCAGGTAGTGTACTACAACTGTGTAAAGTTTCACAGAAATCCAATGAGCCGTTTAGGAGGAGTTGTGCTTACAAGGTACACGACTCCCCTTTTCGTGAAAGTATAAGTTGAATTATCTCCCCTTCTAAATTTTAGACAGCAACGGTATTCCTTCATGCACATCTACAGGTTGTGTACTACAACTGTGTAAAGTTTCATAAAAATTCAATAAGCAGTTTAGTAGGAGTTGCACTTACAAGGTAAATGCCCCCCTTTTCGTGAAAGTATAAGTTGAATTATCTCCCCTTTAAAATTTTGGACAGCAACCATATTCCTTCATGCACATCTGCAGGTAGTGTACTACAACTGTGTAAAGCTTCACAAAACTCCAATAAGCCGCTAAGGAGGAGTTGCGCTTACAAGGTACACGACACCCCTTTTCGTGAAAGTATAAATTGAATTATCTCCCCTTCTAAATTTTAGACAGCAACCATATTCCTTCATGCACATCTACAGGTTGTGTACTACAAATGTGTAAATTTTCATAAAAATCCAATAAGGCGTTTAGGAGGAGTTGCACTTACAAGGTACATGGACGGACGTACGGACGGACGGACAGACAGGGTGATTCTTATATACCCCCAAACTTTGTTTGCGGGGGGTATAAAAAGTTTTCGTGAAAGTATAAGTTGAATTATCTCCCCTTTAAAATTTTGGACAGCAACCATATTCCTTCATGCACATCTGCAGGTAGTGTACTACAACTGTGTAAAGCTTCACAAAACTCCAATAAGCCGCTAAGGAGGAGTTGCGCTTACAAGGTACACAACACCCCTTTTCGTGAAAGTATAAATTGAATTATCTCCCCTTCTAAATTTTAGACAGCAACCATATTCCTTCATGCACATCTACAGGTTGTGTACTACAAATGTGTAAATTTTCATAAAAATCCAATAAGGCGTTTAGGAGGAGTTGCACTTACAAGGTACATGGACGGACGTACGGACGGACGGACAGACAGGGTGATTCTTATATACCCCCAAACTTTGTTTGCGGGGGGTATAAAAAGTTCTGAAAATCTTTCCGACCAATGAAATTGCGCGAATGAAGGGAAATCATTTTTGAGACGAGGACAAGCGAAGGTCCTTTTGAAAACTGGCGCGTTATTGTAAGATATCGAGTCGAAGCAAGGGTTCCCTCGTCGTATTTTTGACGTTCGTTTCTTACCTTTAGGATTTTTCAGTAAAACGGCAGCTGGACCTAGAAACAAAAGTTAGTAGAACGAGAAAGTTGTAACACGAAATGTTGTAAAATATGGATAAATGGCTCAAAGATATACCTCCAGACTAAGATCCATGCCATAATTGCGGGACGGACCAAATGAGGAAAAAGGGAGGTCCGGAATTCGAGTGCCTGTGCCTCAACTCAAGTAAACAACAACTCTGCATGCTTTGGATAGTAAATGAATTGAGACGATTCCAGTTTCATGTCATTTATTAAATGAGTATATATATATATATGAAGACAACAAGGGGAGTGTCACTTAAACAGATACATTGAAACAAATCTGACATAATCTCAAACATGTAAGTACACTCCCCAACAACAAATTTATACTTTACAAAAGGTAAGGCGACTAAAAAAGCCCACCTAAAAAACATGAAAGATATATGGCAGCATACAAGTGGTACAATGTACATAAGGTGGATTAAGTTTGGGGTGGATGGGGGAACTAACAATTTGTATGCGAAGAATCGTGCGTGTCCACTCAAGAAATTTGTCAACCATTACACGTGACTGAAACTGATCACTGCCATTGGTCAGTAGCAAAATTTTTCTATAGTTAAATATTAAAATGTATACTTTTGGAAATATGAATTACGGTAGTATTTATTAAATTATTATAATTAAACTGATTTCCCCATATTATAGCTTAATTTAAAATTATAATTAATTTGTACATATTACATAATACATGTATGCCAACATCACCATCTGATCATGGGCTATATAAATAATTTTATCAAGATAAAATATGATTGATGAACATTTAACAACAAAGGATAGCTCAAAGACAATGATTTAAAATAAGGAAATCTAAGTGATTCACCCATTTTCATTAGCGATTTTGTTTAAGAAATCATTCACCCATGTCATGCTTCATGCTGATTTTAACATGGGGAGAAATTATATTTATCGATATTTTACACCGAGTGAAAGCGAGGTGTAAAATTTAGACAAATATAATCCCTAACCATGTTAAAATGAGCATAAAACATGACATGGGAGAATTATTTTTCTATTCTAATAGGGCATTTACAGTAATTTTGTAAAACAATGTGGCCTTATCATGGACGCAAGAATATGGCTTGTTCCGATTCCCTCCCCGAATGAAAATTTTGCATTCTACAACAAATTACAGAAACAGTAATGACTAAATTAAACAAAAATAATATTAAAACATTATACAAACTATGGCTTCCATGAATTATTTCAATTCTAGTAGAAAAAATATAACTTATATTTTGAATGGAACTTGGAACAGGCCTCGACATTAACATTTGTCCGATACCAGTGAAAACTAACGTCGGGCAAGTAGATCTTGTATTACGGTTGTCCGATTAGACAAGTGAAAAAATCAGAGATTCCCAAACATGCCGGTCCAACGGACAAATCTATTTCCACTGGTATAAAATACTAGGTTTGTTGTATAAAAGAGCCCTGTTTGGTCTCCAATTTGTCCATAATTTATTTTGATTAAAGCTAAAGTGAAACGCCAGATCAGAACTCTTTTATTGTATCATTTATCGTTCCTCCATGCTTTAATGAAGTTCAAGGACATTGACAAAATTAAAGTCGCAATCTCAGAAACGCTTTAATGAACGGAAATATCAATATTTGAAATATAAGAACAAGAATCACTCCGTAAAGGTCACGTAAAAATTATCGGATATCAATTTGGTGCCAAATTTAAACTTGTCTTTTGTGCAAAATACAATAGAGGACTTGATTTAGGCTTTTGGGAAATACTGAAACCTTTGAAATTGACAAATATTACAAACTTTTTCCTGATCAGGTTGAAAAGATCCACTAAAATTGTTATTTCTCTGTGAATTTAAATAAAATACTTTGCTTTATTTATATCACAGACACTTGTTTCTGGTAAAAAAAAAACAACCTACATACTGGTATATATAGTATCTAGGTATATTTTTTTTACCAGAAACAAGGATTTATATAACACAAATATGAGTTATTACAATTTGTGTGGTATTGGATCATAACACAGTAATATTTCAAAAGGAAAAGGGGGGGGGGGGGGGGGGGCGGTACATATAAATCACTGGTATGCAAGACTCCAATCAAGGTAGACAGAAATAAAAATGTGACATTGAATATATGTCCTTAAGGTAGTTATGAATAAAAAAAACCCCAGAACAAATCAGTTCAGGCAGCTTTAACTATTTACTAAATTTGGGCAGGGTAACATCAGGGGGGTCGCGAAAAATGTTTCGATTAATCGCAATTGATTTCTCTCTGTTGTCTCCCACTTCTCCCTGTGAGCTCTCTGAAAGAGAAGTCACTTCTCCCTCTAATTTGAAAGATTGAGTCGGAAAATACTTTTTTAAGTTAGTTGTCCGAAGGTACAAGTTGAAAAATATGTTAATGTAGAGGCCTGGGAAGTCAGTAATAACTAGCGACTGGCTCCTTTACTTGGTGTCACCACGATGCAACGAATGAAAAATTCAGAAAAGTTGACACCCATTTACATGGTATTTTCTACAGGGCTATATAAAGAGACCCCTGTATAACACTTACGTGTAATGAGACTAAATCCTGTCTTCCGTGGTTTGTGACTGGAAACACTTACGTGTAATGAAACTAAATCCTCAGCCTTCTTTGGTTTGTGACTGGAAACACTTTCGTGTAATGAGACGAAATCCTCAGCCTTCTGTGGTTTGTGAATGGAAACACTTACGTGTAATGAGACTAAATGCTCAGCCTTCCATGGTTTGTGACTGGAAACACTTATGCATAATAAGATTAAATGCTCAGCCTTCCGTGGTTTGTGACTGCCTGGAAACACTTACGTGTAATGAGACTAAATCCTCAACCTTCCGTGGTATGTGACTGGAAACACTTACGTGTAATGAGATTAAATCCTCAGCCTTGCGTGGTTTGTGACTGGAAACACTTACGTCTAATGAGACTAAATCCTCAGCCTTCTGTGGTATGTGACTGGAAACACTTACGTGTAATGAGACTAAATCCTCAGCTTTCCATGGTTTGTGACTGGAAACACTTATGCATAATGAGACTAAATCCTCAGCCTTCCGTGGTTTGTGACTGGAAACACTTACGTGTAATGAGATTAAATCCTCAGCCTTGCGTGGTATGTGACTGGAAACACTTACGTGTAATGAGACTAAATTCTCAGCCTTCCATGGTTTGTGACTGGAAAAACTTACATGTAATGGGATTAAATCATCAGCCTTCCGTGGTTTCTGACTGGAAACACTTACACGTAATGAGACTAAATCCTCAACCTTCCGTATTTTGTAACTGGAAACACTTACGTGTAATGAGACTAAATCCTCAGCTTTCCATGGTTTGTGACTGGAAACACTTATGCATAATGAGACTAAATCCTCATTCAGCCTTCCGTGGTTTGTGACTGGAAACACTTACGTGTAATGAGACTAAATCCTCAGCCTTCTGTGGTTTGTGACTGGAAACACTTACGTGTAACGAGACTAAATCCTCAGCCTTCTGTGGTTTGTGACTGGAAACACTTACGTGTAACGAGACTAAATCCTCAGCCTTCTGTGGTTTGTGACTGGAAACACTTACGTGTAATGAGACTAAATCCTCAGCCTTCTGTGGTTTGTGACTGGAAACACTTACGTGTAACGAGACTAAATCATCAGCCTTCCGTGGTTTCTGACTGGAAACATCTACGTGTAATGAGACTAAATCCTCAGCCTTCCGTGGTATGTAACTGGAAACACTTACATGTAATGAGACTAAATCATCAGCTTTTTGCGGTTTGTGACTGGAAACACTTGCATGTAATGAAACTAAATCCTCAGCCTTCCGTGGTTTGTGACAGGAAACACTTACGTGTAATGAGACTAAATCCTCTGCCTTCCGTGGTTTGTGACTGGAAACACTTGCATGTAACGAGACTAAATCCTCAGCCTTCCGTGGTTTGTGACTGGAAACACATATGCGTAATGAGACTAAATCCTCAGCCTTCCGTGCTTTGTGACTGGAAACACTTACGTGTAATGAGACTAAATCTTCAGCCTTCCGTGGTTTGTGACTGGAAACACTTACGTGCAATGAGATTAAATCCTCAGCCTTCCATGGTTTGTGACTTGAAACACTTACATGTAATGAGACTAAATCCTCAGCCTTCCTTGGTTTGTGACTGGAAACACTTACGTGTAATGAGATTAAATCCTCAGCCTTCTGTGGTTTGTGACTGAAAACACTTACGTGCAATGAGACTAAATCCTCAGCCTTCCGTGGTTTGTGACTGGAAACACTTAAGTGTATTGAGACTAAATCCTCAGCCTTCTGTGGTTTGTGACTGGAAACACTTACATGAGACTAAATCCTCAGCCTTCCCTGGTTTGTGACTGGAAACACTTTCGTGTAATGAGACTAAATCCTCAACCTTCCGTATTTTGTGACTGGAAACACTTATTTGTAATGAGATTAAATCCTCAGCCTTCCGTGGTATGTGACTGGAAACACTTACGTGTAATGAGACTAAATCCTCAGCCTTCCTTGGTTTGTGACTGGAAACACTTATGTGTAATGAGACTAAATCCTCAACCTTCCGTATTTTGTGACTGGAAACATTTACGTGTAATGAAACTAAATCCTCAGCCATCCGTGGTTTGTGACTGGAAACACTTACGTGTAATGAGACTAAATCCTCAGCCTTCTGTGGTTTGTGACTGGAAACACTAATGTGTAATGAGACTAAATCCTCAGCCTTCCGTGGTTTGTGACGGGAAACACTTACGTGTAATGAGACTAAATCCTCAGCCTTCCGTGGTTTGTGACTGGAAAAACTTTCGTGTAATGAGACTATATCCTCAACCTTCCATGGTTTGTGACTGGAAACACTTACGTGTAATGAGACTAAATCCTCAGCCTTCCGTGGTTTGTGACTGAAAACACTTATGTGTAATAAGACTAAATCCTCAGCCTTCCGTAGTTTGTTACTGGAAACACTTTCGTGTAATGAGACTACATCCTCAACCTTCCGTGGTTTGTGACTGGAAACACTTTCGTGTAATGAGACTAAATCCTCAGCCTTCCGTGATTTGTGACTGGAAACACTTTCGTGTAATGAGACTAAATCCTCAGCCTTCCGTGGTTTGTGACTGGAAACACTTTCGTGTAATGAGACTAAATCCTCAGCCTTCCGTGGTATGTGACTGGAAACACTTACGTGTAATGAGACCAAATCCTCAGCCTACCGTCGTTTGTGACTGGAAACACGTGTAATGAGACTAAATCCTCAGCCTTTCGTGGTTTGTGACTGGAAACACTTACATGTAATGAGACTAAATCCTTAGCCTTCCGTGATATGTAACTGGAAACACTTACGCGCAATGAGATTAAATCATCAACCTTCCGTATTTTGTGACTGGAAACATTTACGTGTAATGAAACTAAATCCTCAGCCTTCCGTGGTTTGTGACTGGAAACGACTAAATCCTCAGCCTTCCGTGGTTTGTGACGGGAAACACTTTCGTGTAATGAGACTAAATCCTCAACCTTCCGTGGTTTGTGACTGGAAACACTTGCATGTAATGAGACTAAATCCTCAGCCTTCCGTGGTTTGTGACTGGAAACACTTATGTGTAATGAGATTAAATCCTCAGCCTTCAGTGGTTTGCGACGGGAAACACTTACGTGTAATGAGACTAAATCCTCAGCCTTCCGTGGTTTGTGACTGGAAAAACTTTCGTGTAATGAGACTAAATCCTCAACCTTCCGTGGTTTGTGACTGGAAACACTTACGTGTAATGAGACTAAATCCTCAGCCTTCCGTGGTATGACTGGAAACACTTACGTGTAATGAGACTAAATCCTCAGCCTTCCGTGGTTTGTGACTGGAAACACTTACGTGTAATGAGACTAAATCCTCAGCTTTCCGTGGTTTGTGACTGGAAACACTTACGTGTAATGAGACTAAATCCTCAGCCTTCCGTGGTTTGTGACAGGAAACACTTACGTGTAATGAGACTAAATCCTTGGCCTTCCGTGGTTTGTGACTGGAAACACTTACGTGTAACGAGACTAAATCCTCAGCCTTCCGTGGTTTGTGACTGGAAACACATATGCGTAATGAGACTAAATCCTCAGCCTTCCATGCTTTGTGACTGGAAACACTTACGTGTAATGAGACTAAATCTTCAAACTTCCGTGGTTTGCGACTGGAAACACTTACGTGCAATGAGACTAAATCCTCAGCCTTCCGTGGTATGACTGGAAACACTTACGTGTAATTAGACTAAATCCTCAGCCTTCCGTGGTTTGTGACTGGAAACACTTACGTGTAATGAGACTAAATCCTCAGCCTTCCGTGGTTTGTGACTGGAAACACTTATGTGTAATGAGACTAAATCCTCAGCCTTCCGTGGTATGACTGGAAACACTTACGTGTAATGAGACTAAATTTTCAGCCATCCGTGGTTTGTAAATGGAAACACTTACACGTCATGTGACTCTAAGCTACGTTAGTGGTAACAGGTTTGTGGTCAAAAGTCAACGATTATATAAACATGGTCATCCTGGCTCCTTTCGGCTTTAGTACTATTGTCCCGAAAACCAGTGCTATGATTGGATGAATGGACGAATAATAACATGTACTCGTTAGTTTTATGATCCTGAATACATGTCTCACTGCTTTGGAAAAACATTTATAAAATAAGGTCATTGCCAAAGAATGGAAAGACAAATAATATATAAAGTCTTTTGGAACAGGTAAACTAAAAGCCAAAAACTGGCTAAGGTTACCAATGCCAGTGGTATTTTCACCTTTTTTATTACCAATGCCAGTGGTATTTTCACCTTTTTTATTACCAATGCCAGTGGTATTTTCACCTTTTTTATCTTAATAAATGACAGTATTTAGGAACTGTAATTTCAAATATTAATATATCTAAAAAAAACATGTTAGTTTAGTGTAGTGGTTATTGGGCAGATAACACCCTCTGCTGTGACCAATGGTAAACTAGTGTTAAGGTTTCTAGACACTTATCCCATGCCCATGTGAAATCTGGTAGACATGATCATATAATGACATAGCTGAAAAATTGCTGAAAGTAACGATTAACACCAAATGCAAGGACCCAATAAACCTAACCCAACTTTCCACTTGAAAGTATCGGTCTTTTATTTCTAGTTTAAGTGAAAATCTTACCCACAATTCCTGGTTCCAATCTAGCACTAACCGACCCAATGTTGGAATTTCCGCTTGATCCTTGAATGCTTTTTACAAATAAACCTAATTCCGATAGCATTTCCTGCTCTGTATTGAATATCTCTGTGTTCACATCAAGCTCCAGGCAAAGAGTGTTTGATCTTAAGCTAATTTTTTCGTCATATGTTTCCAAATTGTCACTTTCAACCAAGAATTCAACCTCAATGTCATCTGAAATTACATTTAATACATGTTATGTGCAATCAACGTTTTCAAAGAAGAGTTTGAAGATACCAAAGAGGTAATCAGAATCCATATATCAAAGAAGAACAGACAACACTATGGCCATAAGAAAAAGTACAAAAGGTCAAACAACGATCTACAAAACATACACATCAAACTAGAAGAATTTGAAGATACCAAAGGGTTAATCATAATCCGTAATTCGAAGCAGAGACAACACAATGGCCAAAGGAAAAAGAACAAAAGAACAAACAATGATCTACCATGTATTACACATAAAACTAAAGATCGAGTAACATGAACACCACTGAAAACCAGGGTGAACTCATGTAGGTATTTCCTGCTCCATCAGTGGCATCTGTCGTGTTACTCTATCTACAAGCATTGTACACTCTATAGTACATAACACCCATTGTACCCTAATGTTCAGAAATTTGACCTATTTTTTTCATGGTTTTTAGAGCTCATCCTTTGGGTGGTGGCTACCCAGCAAACACAACGTAACACCGACGTCGGGGATTCGTCGTCCTAACGTAACATCGGGAAAACACGTTGTCACAACGTTGTGTTCACGTAATTTCACAACGTTATTTCACGACGTTTATACAACGTTACAAAATTACGTCTACACAACGTAAAAATATTACCACCATACAACGTAACATTTTATTACGTCTACACAACGTTAAAATATTACCACCATACAACGTAACATTTTATTACGTTGTAGGGACATACTATAAATGTCCTTATTTTTTTCGTTTTTGGTCGTGTGTCTAAGTCAATGTTTACATACTAAACTGAGACTGTGGATAGTGGTAAATGGTGTATTTATGTAATAGAAAAAATATCTTGAAATTACATGGCTAATTTCTTAAGAAACCAAAGCTTTGAATAATTTACACTATAAAATATCTTAAGTAACAAAAACTGTTGTAAAAAACTTATTTTTTTAATTCTCATGCAAAGTTTGAAATTACCACCATATAATCTCTATTCTTACACTTCGGATTTTATCGGCAAACTCTAGGTAAAAATCAGCGCATGCGTATTGTTACCAATGCGCAGCATCCCGCATCTTTCAAAAAAAATTCAGATACAACAGATCAAATTCTGCTTTTAATTCTCGAGAAAATTAATAGAAAGAAGATATCGTTATTCATCATTAGTACAGCTATCAGAAGATTACACTTAAGGTAGGTACACGTTTCTTTTTTTGACGCAAAATCAACATCAACTGGTCAATATAGGAAAAAGGGGGCACGTACAGCAGTTCAAGTGTCACCAACATTGTTACAGGGGCATATATGTACATTGTATCTGTCTGTCAATCTCATTTCATTCGAATGAGGGTTTCTATTGACTGTTTTCATCACATATACACATGTGAGAATGCATTCATGGGTCATGATCTTAATAAAGCAGTATAATATAGTATACATGTTTTCATCCATTTGCATGTTTTATCAGTTGCCAAATATTATCTATCTATCTATGGTGTTGACTTGAAAAAGGTCGTTGACCCATCACCTTAAGCAAAATCCTGATGTATACAGATGTAACAAGTAGTCCAAGTACATGTACTTGAATAAGGTTTGGCAATCATTTAATGACTAGGAGTTTAACTGTTTAACACAATGTATGTCACATTGATTTAAATGGAAAAGATGGATCTAGGATGCTCATTGCTTTATACATGTAACAATAAACTCATTCAACAGTTTTGGCGAAATTGTTTTGTAACTTATCTATGATAATTAACCCAATCTGACATACATGTATGTGTTTCTTTCATCTTAAGCCTTACTAATTAGTCTTTATTAATTGGTAAACATTAAAACTGAAGGCTTATCTCTTCTCAGCATGCATAACACATGACACTCATGTATTTGTATCTGAGAAAAATCCTTATCTGTCACTGGTTTTCTGAACATATGGTCTATGGAAATAAAGTTTAGAATGTGCATTGCAGCCATGGAATCATTATGCAAATCTACATGTATGTAAATTAAAATATTTACCTTAACATGTTTAAAAAGAAAAAAAGCAATTTAAATCATGTACTGTAAGTGATATTTATTTTTGTTACATTCACCTGATCTTTTCCTTTCCTTTTTGGTACATTTTTCATGCCAGCAAAAAATGTTAGGCCTTCATCTTAAAATGTATAATGTGCCCCAAAGTAGAAAACTTCACTTTATTTTGATTTATGTCTTATTGGTTTGAAAATTATTTGTGCTTAATCTTGATTTTTTTTGCAGTTTATAGGGCTAACAATCTCTGTCCACATCATCACATGTACACATATAATCTTAGAACATGCTGTGTGTTTGAAAAGTTCACTTTTTTGGCTCAATTTAAGGAATTTTTAACATTAGCTTAATCAAGAATTTTTGATTTGATACTGTGTACATTAAAACCCCTTTTGCCTTGAATGAAGAATCTTGTTAGCAAATGCATGAAGTGATTTCTGAATTTAAATTGATTCTCTTAAGTCTTAACAATTACAGTATTGCAGTCAAGTGGTTCTTGTCCAATTATTGTTTCTACTTTTTGTTCTTAGATGAGAGGAGTTATCAGCCAACACCATCCAGGAGGTCATCAAAAGAGCTACCTGCAGCTCCACAGCTCCAAACATATTTAAGACCAAGTTTAAGTTCAACTCATACACAACCTAATGGAGAGAGGATGGAAACAGCATGCTCTAGTAAGTTCTATACATGAGATTTTTATGCTACATTAGTATTCATTAGAATAAATTTTGAAATTTGGGTAACTTGTTGGATTTTTATTGAAGACTAAATATAGGTACATGTATAAGCTGATGTACTATCACAAAAAGTTTTTATTTTTGGGTATTTGATTCTATAATAATGCTCATCATCAGACAATTAAGGCTTAATTCCCATTATATGTACATGTATAATGCTAATAAATGTGTTACATGATCAGATTTCCCACAATTCAGATTATTTTGATAAGGACTAGTTAGTAGTAGTGTCTAGTGATGAAAATTATGAAATGTTTTTATTTATTTACTTGGTAGGCTACAGATCACCTCCAGGCAGTGTAGTTTCCTACCCATAGGGAACAGATTATCTCCTGCTGGAAGTAACCCATATCCAGGGGCAAGGTCTGCTGGACACCTTGTAAGGTCATCAGTATCTCCTGCCAGCAGCTCTTTAAGTTCCCACCTTGAGCCGGTGGGATATGGTGTAGGAACTTGTAAATATCTTGCCAAATATAGTTTAATATACTATTCAGACTTGAAACTGGTTTTAATCATAGTGTTGGCTGTAAATGTTTGATTTGTGGAAATTAACTGTTGTTACAATGTATCGTGCTCTTCATGCAATATGGTAGTAAAATTTAATTTTATCTCAATGTGTTGAATTCAGATGACAAAAAAGTTAAGTAGCTTAATGTTGTCTAAGAGTTGTGAGATACAAGGTAACTTATGTTAAAGGCAAGATAACAAGTTAAGTAAAATGAAATGTTTAGAATAAACAAGACATTAGTGCAATGAAATGTTATGAAAACCCATAAAGACAATTACAATGTTGATATTTCAGTAAATTAATGTAGCAGTTGATTGTGGAAGTGATACTTTAAAGTGAAAAAAGGTATTTTAAAGATTTAATTTATTATTGTTTTAGAGACCTCAAGAAAGACCCCAAGAACCTGGCCCACAGGCAGAAGATAATTAGGACCTGTAATCTTATTGTGCCAACTTCTCCTACTGAATAATGATCTGGTGGTGTAAATAGAATATGATTGTACCAGATCCATACTATGCTGTGATTGTAGGGTATTAATTCCCTTTACTTGTACATTTGTTATATATAGAGAGGACTTCTAAATATTATACATTGTATGTTATTCAGGATCTTCACAGGGGATATGGGCTCATATTCCCTGTCAGTGTTCTATATTCCCTAAGCCGCAGGAACTTTAAGTTCCCCTCCTTTGATAACATTCAAGAGTATCGTAATTACATATACGTGTAAATATGATTTAATCCAGCACTTGAATATTAAAGTGTGTAATATTTTGGACCTAAACCCACCTGAAGGCCTGCCTTGTATGAAAACAAAACATTATTTTTCTTTAATTTCACGATTTATTATTCGAAATAAATGTTGGCTTCCTATATAGATAAGCTCAGATATTTATTTTAATTCTATTTTGAGAAAGCAACACATATTTAGACCCGCTTCATATCCCCAGTCTACCACAGGAATATGGTCATTTATCACCTGTCAAGCTGACCATTCAAATTGTAGAATTAAACTGCATATTTCATTCCAGTAAAGTATTGACTTGTATTTGTTAATTATTGCTTTGTATTCTCATTGTTTACTGTCACAAACATGAATTGTTTAATGACTTTATAAATAAAGTTGTATTTAATTTATCATTCTTTTAGTTCATGTTTAAGTTGTGCCATACATTGTTAAGACTCTTTTAGGCTTTCAACATATCTTCACAGTGCTATAAAGTTAACTAACTTTTAAAATGCTTAGAATTGTACCTATGACTTTTGTTGTCTAAAATTTAATTCTGAAAAGCACACTCATTGAAATAATAGTTCACAGATCAAGGTATGCAGTACTAAATAATGCAGTGATATGCTTTACATTATGTAAACTAGTATGACAATGTTTCTAGAAATGCTTAGGCATATAAAATTGACATTGGCTAGATTAGTATAAGAGAAAACATGTGGTATTAACGTAGCACTATACAAAAATTGATATTTTTTCATCAAAATGGTTTTTAATCAATTTTTATTTAATTATAATATTCTTGATACACAGGTGAAAAAATAATTCAGATATGATGTACCATTAATGAGCATTACTTTTAGTTAGTTTTGTAAACAAACACATGTGCTTGAATCAGAGATGATAAAAACAAGTCCTTAATTGTTTATCTATTGGATAATTTGATAGTTTTATGACCACTGACCAGTAATACTTGAGATAAGAGGTGATAAGAGAAGATTCCATTTAATGAAGGGGAAAGCTGCATGGATGTAGCTAACTTTTCATCAATACCAAAAGAAATAAATTAGTTATTTGCAATGGAATTTATTTCAAAATTTCTAATGTATAATTTTCATTTAGTAAAATCCAACTAAAAGGGAAGAATACATATAATGAGCAAACTAAGATTCCAGGTGATTCCTGTTATAATTAGTGGTTCACGTCTGGTCAGTGGAGGTGGAATTTTGACCTTATCAGTAGGCAGTTAACCTCAAGCTAGGTCAGAGTGATGTAACTTCTCCCACCAATTTCATGTGTTCACTGCACAGGGTGTGCATTTTCCAGCTATATTTAGAGTGTGTGAAGAAATCTATCTTTCTGGTCAAATCATTGTTGATTTATTATTCAAGGTCAATCCTGAAGTGTTCCCATGGCACATTTGTGACTTTTATTCATGAAAATGGGGTACCAAGAGGAAAATTACAACTTTTGGGATTTTTCCACTACAATTTTTGACATAAAATGTTGACTTTGAATGCAATTAGCTCCTGCATTGTTACCCCTAGAGGCTTGGTTTTGGTGTATGTTGTTCTTAGACCTATTATCTGCAAAATCATGTCTCGGATTTCTGATAGAATTAATAGAACAAATTCTACACACAATTAAAGGTGGTGAAATCTTATGAAATCAGGCTGTATACAAATAATGGGGCTTTAAGAGAGATTGACACATCACAGGAAAAATCTGAGACACCGTTTTGGGGGTCATGCTGTGTTGATTAAGAAATTGTAATACGTTTTACCATTTGAATAAACATGAAACAGCTAATTTTGGTCAAGTGCACACATCAAGATTTTGCAACTAATTACATAATAATTAATTATGTAATTGTTGCATAATCATAATATTATAATCAGTGGACCGATATATCTTTCTTCTTTCAAATGGTACCTCATTTGTTAATTTTGATGCAATATTAAGAAAGTTACAGCTGTTTTCAGATGGAAGATTGGAGGAAAAAAAATCTTTGTATAGTGCTACCTTAAGTGGTACATTGCTTCCCTAACTGAAGGATTAAGCATCTGACAATGAGTTCCTCGCCAATAAAACAGGAGTTTAGTCGCAATATGACCATACCACAACACTATGACAACGTCGTAATATTACGTTGTGACGACGTTGTGTGGATGGTCGTATTTACGTGCTGAGGAGTCCACAAAAGTACGTTGTGACAACGTAGCAATATTACGTTGTGACTACGTAAAGTATAACGTTGTGACAACGTTTTCCCGACGTCGGATCGTTTGCTGGGTATACAGGACTTACCAAATGCCCACCTTAACCACGGGATTCAAATGTTTGCATCATATTTTGACAATGAAACAATTCTTACACTTTAATGACTAACGACAACTCGTTTCAGCTCTTAATGTCCAACCGTAATTGACCTGTTGTCATGGCGAGCATTTCTGACTACTAGTATATCCATTATAACCCCTTATTTCGGTTGCTATCTAACTTCCCCTAGGATCAACCACGTGACAAGTTCTTATCTTAACAATATATTTATTGAAAATTTATCCTAGTCATCATGATTATAGTAAAAAAAAAACGGTATGCTGAGGTGACGGTTGATACAGGGCAATAAAACAATTTAGTCACTATGTTTTTAAAAAACACAGTTTTCCGGAAATTCATGAAGTGAACTAATGAACATTGACGGAAAGGCATGTAATAACATTCCGGAAGCAGTTAATAAACTTGCTTTATCGGCCAGTTTGGGAAATTCTTATGAAACTGGGTGAAATAATCCAATAAATGCACGTTTTGTAAGCACTTTCAATATCATAAGTGAGAAATTGGTAGTTAATAATTTTCTGTGCAACTATTTTATAAAACAGTTGAAACTTCCGTTTGTAAGCACAGTTTTTCCGGAAATTCATGAAGTGAACTTACGGATATTGACCGAAAGGCATGTAATAACATTCCGGAAGCAGTTAATAAACTTGTTGTATCAGCCAGCTTAGACCATTCTTGTGAAACTTGGTGAAATAATCATGATTCCTCTTATTATTCTAAACAAAACTCAAAGTTTTATCACAGGGTAAAATTTTAGCTATATTATCTACAAGTATATGATAAAAGTACATGTAATTTATTACCTTCTTCCTTTATCAAAACTACAGCAATTTCATTTTCTCTCTTCATATTGAAACCCGCAAGCTGTAATGCTCTACACAAAAAAATATATATCTGATGGCCCAGTTCATGTACAGTTGATAACAGATTGGAGTCTAAGATATCAATGTATATGATTAAACTTCCACTGATAGCTCCTTTTAATTTGATATTGACTTGGCCTGAATTTATTTCAGTCTTCAGTTCATTCAGTATCCTTGTTTTTTTGTCATCGTTTATATCTTCCAGAACAAGACATATCGGTATCACTATAAATATAAGGGATACAACATTAGACATGGATTGATCATATGTAAGCATTAACTTTTCTTGGAGTGTATTAAAATATTATAATGAAACTATGAGTTCTTGAACTTTAATGTGGTTCGAATCGATGGTGTGTTGTGTTTTTTTTTTTTTTTTTATTGGTGTTCTTTTTTTCTTTTTTTGTGTGTGTTTTGTTTTGTTTTTGTTTTTATTTGTTTGAGTTCGTCTTGTGTATGCTCGTGTCCAACACATATTGTGTTGTGTTTTTGTTTTGTTTGTCTTCGTCTTATATTTTGTGTTACCTAAAGTTGCAAGTTTCTCTGGATTGTCAATTCTTGATCAACATTTCTGTTTATCTAACGTTTATTTAGGGTACCAGATCCAAATTAATATGGTTATATATAAATTCTCCTTCAGTTGCCTGTGGGTTATGATATTTCTCCACTCAAGAGAGTTAAATGATTGGTTAAATTTTTTAATCTAACTCTCGAGAGTGGAGAAATATCGTAACTCACATGGGCAACTGAAGGAGAATTTGTTCAACAACAATAAAAGCACTGTTCCTTTGATATATGATTGCTTCCTAGTTTATCATGTATGTCAACTACATAGCATTTCCCTTGATCTGTTCTATGGGTCTATTTATGATTGCTCCCCTTTACAAAAGATTAACCCACTTGGAAAAACATACTTGTCGACTGAAAATTGTTCTGCATGTTGTAATCTAGTTTTATATATATTTTTTTTATTTTCTAAGTCAGATTGTTCAGAGATTTCAATACAATATTTTCAGAGGCAGAATTAGGGTGGATGTATCATGCTGGTCGTCTTGGTATATCTCTAAATATTTATTTCCAGTGCCGATTAACTTGTGCTTATTTGTATTTTAAACATTGAAAAAAAAAAGTTATGGAAATATTGATGAAGTTGAGAAACACTCCCATCAAAATTTGTTGCTACAAAATCTCTAAACACAATTTTGAATGTACTGTTAAATGAAAAAAAATATATATCTATGTTAATACAAACCACAGCTCCCGATCTCCACTTTGTTTTTAACATCTTGGATAAAATTTGAAAACGTTTTCCCATAGTAAATATGCACATTTCCTTCCGAATATTTCTCTGAAAGTTAAGATATTACATAAATTATATTTTATATATTATGTATAATGTTCAAGATTATAGCTTTCTTTATGATAATGCTGTATGTCCAGTTAAAAGTGAGGATTGGCATTTTACTCACATGTGGAAAGCGCTTGTATGACAGCATCATTTTACTACAAGGGGAAGTTTGGACCCATAAAACCAGCTTAAGCTCCCCACTTTTTATTGATGTGCCTGTACCTAGAAAGGGAAGTTAGTGGTCATGTATTTGTGTGTTAATGGTATCTTTTGCCTCTTTCTACGATGTTTCTATTGGAATTTGGAAATGTTCCGACAGTGTAGTATTTTTGGGGGGAAATGCTCCGACAGTGTGGTATGTTTTGCTTTTCATTCTATTATTTGCACAGAACAAGACAAGATGAACTGTGAGCTAATGCTCACCTATGATACCCCCGCTCTTTGGCAAACAGTAAGTAGGAATCTGATGGGTCAAAAAACGCTTCCCACGATATGGGGTACCTATATGAAGCTTGTGACCAAATATCAGATCTCTGCCATCAATAGTTGCTGAGAAAAATGTGACGAAAAATGTGCATATATGTTCAATGTGTATAAAAACCAACTAAGTCGGCAAACAGGAAGTAGGAATCTGACGGGTCCAAAAACGTTTCCCACAATATGGCATACCTATATGAAGCTTGTGACCAAATATCAGATTCCTGTCATCAATAGTTGCTTGCTTAGAAAATTGCGACGAAAAATGTGCATACATGTATACAAATGTATGTTAAATGTGTATAAAAATCAAATATCAGATTTCTGCCATCAATAGTTGCTGAGAAAAATGCGACGAAAAATGAGCATATATGTTCAATGTGAATAAAAATCAACAAAGTCGGCAAACAGGAAGTATGAATCTGATGGGTCCAAAAACGCTTCCCACGATATGGGGTACCTATATGAAGCTTGTGACCAAATATCAGATTTTTGCCATCAACAGTTACTGAGAAAATGCGACGAAAAATATCTTGGATGGAAGGATGGACAGAGGTAAAACAGTATACCCCTCCGGGGAGCGGGGGTATACTAAGATATTTTTGTACGCTTCCGTCTAATTATTATTTAATCTTCACTTGTTGTTTTGGTGTTACAATAATAAGTCCCACCTACGGGTGCTACTGTGGAGCACCTGATTTCACCACCGGTTTTTAATGGGGATCGTGTAGCTCAATCTTTAGTTTTATGTGTAATTTTTTGTGGATCATTGCTTGTCCTTTTTGCAACTACCTATGCAATCAGTGCCTATCACCACTGAAGTTGTGAGTTCGATTCTCGATCAGGATGAGGTGTACAACATTATGTGATAAAGTTTGTCAGCGACTTGTGACAGGTCAGTGGTTTTCTCCTGGTACTCCGGTTTCCTCCACCAATAAAACTGACCATGATGATTTAACTGAAATATTGTTAAAAGTGGCATTAAACACCATCAAACAAACAAAAACAAACATATAGCTTGTCCCTTTTCTTTTGCTCATTGCATGTCTGTCCTCAAACTTAGGGCTTTCTTTTTTCCTCCATAAGCGTGGCCATGACAGTCCTCCCAAATTAATTAAATATACTTGGAACACTAATAATTTTGAACCTGTTATGTCTTCAATATCTTTGAGGGCTTGGTAGTATTTTTGTTCCATTTCAGAGTCCATGCAGTAGGTCTGGAAATTAAATACTTCTCTGGCAAATCCTTGATCTGGTAGTTTGTCTAAATATTTGTCTATCCGTTGAGTAATATTTACAATGTCAGAAAAATAATTTTCCTTTTCAGTAAAGTTTATATCTGCTTTTATGCGGTGCACTATTTCATTTCGAATAAATCGCAGTCTTTCAACATCATCACTGATTGTTACATCTCTGTTCTTTGGTGGTATTCCCCATCCTTGCTTT
Source organism: Bathymodiolus septemdierum (assembly GCA_963383655.1). NCBI lineage: Eukaryota > Metazoa > Mollusca > Bivalvia > Mytilida > Modiolidae > Bathymodiolus > Bathymodiolus septemdierum. Next base: position 34,537,808 of record OY726527.1, on the reverse strand, counting down.
GGTGCATCGATGATTGAAAGAAATCGCATCAATTTGTACAAAAGGGTAAAGTCAATATAATCGTATGTTCCGTCATTCAGGGTTTTTAGACTTTCTTTTTCGTTTTTGTTCGCTTTGAAAAATGTCAGTTTCTTATTATGTGGTTTTTTTAAAAATGACGGTTTCTCATGTTTTTTGATTTGTGAATATGTATTCTTAGGGTCTCTATTCTTACTACGCATTATTTCTCTGAGAATGTTCGGAAAAATATCGACAACAACTAGACCAAGTCGTGCATAATTAGTCCTGCCCTGGTTAAATGTATGCACTGGAAATGGATTATCTGAAAAACAATGTTAAAATAAAAGAACTAACTTTAAATATCGTTGGTGTTTGTAAAATTGAAGAACAATTTTTGGGGGTTTATTAAGGTTATATTACAATAGTGCATACATGTATAACGTATCATCTCAGCTCACCTCTGGACTTTCCGGTTCTACATGAAGGTCACGAAATAATACGAGGTTTGTTGATTGATGAGGCCAAAAAAAATATATGTGTGTTTACTGTCATATGTCAAAAAAATCTAGGGTCGGTCGGGATTAATTTTTTTTTATTATCGACAAAACCGAAATAGTCGTTCCCGGTTCCGGAATCAGCTTCCGGTATTTAATTTTCGAAAATTCCGGTAAAATGACGAATTATGCAGTTTTTCTACCTTCATTGCTCTCAATTTCGACAAAAAGCTAGCAGTTGAATAAATAAAACATTGCTGCTGGTTAAACAACAAAAATGGTTATCCGAATTCTGTGTAAAAATGCATAGGGTCGCTAGCAAAAATTAGGGTAGGTCGGGTGACCGTAAACACACATATTTTTTTTTGAGCCTGACAGGATGTCACAAAATTCTAAAATATATAAATTGTATATTAAAGTTCCCTGATCCTAAATCCGTCACCAACAGAGCAACAAGTATAACTATTACTGCCGAGATCTAAAGAGGTACACCTAGCAACATTGCTTACTAAACCACTATAAGATAGCAACAGTAATGCTTCATACTAAAAGGAATGTGCTTACTTAAAATATAGAATGTACCCATAGGAGATGGATGCCCAACTTCCAGCTAAAGTAAAATAAGGGCATACCTCTTAAGCCATAAGTGGAATACTCAACACATTCGAACTTGGTCTGTACAGATGGTGTAAAAATCAATTAATATTTTGCTGAGAGAAACTAAAGATAGAGCATGGGAAAAAAACATTCAAGCCATATTTCAAAGACATTTTTTCATTAGTTTCAAATTATTAGCTTAAAAAGTACTTTTAGTTATTAAGTAGACACCCAAGAAGTTATAATTTTAGGAAAATCAAGAGCATAGTAGAGTTCCGAATATCAACAGCGATCTGCCTTTTATTTTCATCGACCTTATGTCTAATTTCAAATGACTGACTGACTAATTCAGCACCTTAGATTAATGCAGAACATAGATGTGTATGAACGGACGAACATCGGTAAAACTTAATGTCGACCGACTCATAGATGTGGGAGCATAAAAAGGAACATACCTTCGATGACTGGTAGGCTACAGATTTCTTCGATTGTTAATTCAATCTCGGTTTTAGTCATAGATTCGGCTGGTTGAATTTGTAATAAAAACATATCACCTTTCTTTAGGTAAATATCAACTCTTTTCGCTATCTCTGTAAATTCGTCTATAAGTGTATGAAATGTTGTTTCATCTAAACTTTTCGTTTCCATAGACACAATTTTATTTCTTGACAGTCGTATTCGTTCGATGTCATCTGAAATGTGTATATCGGTATGTAATGGTACACTTCCCCACTTTTGCTTTGGCGGGCCAACCCAGTGTTCGTGTCTCAGAATCTTATAACAGAGCTGTACTGTAAAATGTTTGTATCCATTAGACACCATCGCAGTTATTATTGTTTGTTCTTCCTTTACTAATATCATTTTTAAATCATTCCTGTTCTGGAAGCTGCAATATAAATTGTCTGCAGAAATGATACTCTCTAGAATTTGCTGGCACATTTTTGGTAACACTATAACAGTTATCCTTCCCAGCACGGCATGCATTCCTTTAGGATCTGTAAGGATGGACTTCCTTCTATTGTTCAAAGCCCCTGTGATAAATAACTTTCTATTATTTAGAGAAATAGTGTTTAAATATCTAAGACGAGTTTGAAGATACCAAAGGGGTAATCAGAATTCGTATATCGAAGAACAGACAACACAATGGCCAAAAGAAAAAGTACAAAAAAACAAACAATGATCTACAAAACATGCACATATCATTAAAAATCGAGTAACACGAACCCAACTAAAATCCGGGGGTGAACTCAGATGCTCCAGAAGGGTAAGCAGTTCCTGCTCCACTAGTGGCACCCGTCGTGTTAATCTAGTTACAATCCCCGTGGTAAGTAATGAATGAGGAAAGGATTCCTATATTTCATCACCACCACCTCTACCATCTCATCCATTGTGAACCACGTATATGACAGTACATCGGTTTTTCTTTTTGAGAAAAAAGTATAAGAGAAATTTGAAGGTACCAAAGGTGTAATCAGAAGCCGTCAATCGAAGAACAGACAATACTACAGCCAAAATAAAAAGGACATGCAATGGCATACAGAACATTATGTAGAAAACTAAAGATTGGGCAACACGAACTCCTCAAACAAACAGGGGAGCTATTTGTACTACTTTTTCAATCAAGTCATTCTTTAAGTGTTGACCAAAACTATTTTTAGATGTGGACTTTTCAGTCGTTTCAATGTACATGGACAACGAAATAGACAGATTAACATTAATAACATCAGGTGTAACAATGAGAGGTAGACATGTAGGATTTCACACACAAAATCCCAGAAATCCTGCAAGACAAAGACCAGATACAACAAGAATAAGAGTGAAAGGAGTGCCATTATCTGCAGATGATGGACAAATCAGAAGAACACTTGAGGTCATGATAAAGGTAAGAGACGGTGAAATTCTGCACATGTATAGGGAACAGTTAAGAATAAATGGTACTCACTGGTTGTGAAACAGGGGACATAATTATTATCAGTAAAACATTAACATTCCCAATGCTTAAAGCAGTTAAAATAGGAAGATGCAATGCATATACAAGCCATCAAGAGCAACCACAACAGACAAAACCTGAAGTGGTTTGTCACAAGTGTCTTGAGCCTGGACACTTTATTTTAAATTGTGAAAATGAGTGGAAATGCAGAAGGTGCAAACAGACTGGACACAAGCAAATAGATTGTCCACATGCTATGGACGGAACTAGATTTGATGAAGAGATGCCACAAGGGGGGAGTTTAGTCATGATATAAGAGATGTACATGAGGAAAACAAAGATAGAGAACAAGTGCAAAGTGAAGAACAAAATGAAGCAATTGAAATTGAAAAAGAAGAAAGACAAACTGAACATCAGAATGAGGAGGAGTGTAGTAAAAATATAGAACAAAACAGTAATAAAAACAATGTGAATGATTCTGGAAGAAAGCCAAAAGGACAGTCAAATAAAAAAAATGGCAAGTCAGGATCAATCAAAGCCAGTGCTAATGAAGCATCAATGAGAAAAGAACAAAACAATCTTGGGCAAAGTAGCATTAAGAGCTTTACAACACCAGCCAGTAAGCTAAAATCTACTTCCCAACCGCCCACACCACCTAGTAGAGAAGAAAAAAAAAGTATAATGGTTAAATTTAGTTAATTTACATTTTAACAATATATGCATATAGCCAATTCGATTTTTATCATATACATATATATAATTATTAAAAAAATATATATAAAAAACATGAATCTAAAGCTCAAAATAAGAGTACAAAACTGTAGAAATATAGAAAAAAAATGTGATGCTATATTTGAGAATGTAATTGAACATATTATGAATATTAATGTAGTCATGATTTTGTATGTAATAAGTATTATAATTTGTGATTTAATATATCATTTGAAAGAATTGCGTCCGAAATTATAGTAAGAAGTATAGTGTATATTGTATGTAAAACCGTTATAACAGTGGAGTTTCCCAATGCTAAATATAGACGTAAACAAATAAAAGTACACCTAAACTTACCTGTCGAGAAAATGGGTCATTTGTACCGTGTAATTAAACAACATGGGATTGGCATTAAATGTAGAAATAGTTTACCGCTACGTACTCAAGATAATTATCAACACAAAAATATGGGTGGTAAAACAGCGATGTACCCGTGGAAATCATATGTCATTTTATTATATGAAATATTAATATATTTGCGGAACATAATATTCCAAGTAAGAATCACGTTATCAATATGTTGGACTACAAAACCGTTCCACAACTTTAATAGCAAATGCATCAATGAAATACCTCTATTTATAGTCATTTCTTATCAGCAAATAAAAGATATGATATATACAAGGGTACAAATGAAAACATTATACGGTGAAAGTACATATAAAGATTTCATATAAAAAAATGAAATGTTCTTACCTTATGTAATCAGAAAATCGTCTATTGTCCCTTTACCAGTACATAACTTTTCTAATTTACTTTTCGTAATATTCATAGAGCACACTTACATTATGTACATACACAAACATAGAATAGTCTATAAAAATTAATCGGTAAATCCCAATATATATGTTGTAAAGTCGATGGTTATAAAATGTATAAACATTATTACACACGTGGCAGAAAGTTCACCCACAAGCAGGTGCAAGGTCAATTATTACAAATATAGAAATCAAAACATGGTGTGCAATGTTAGGAGAATTTGTAATGATATACAGTAATATTGTAAATATGAATGTGAAAAACGAAATGTACTTATGTGAGATATTTCTCATTATGTACAAGAAAGAAAATTGAGTTTGTAAAGGTTGGACTTTTTTGTTCATATGTGTTGTAAATTTTTATAAAATTTATAAACATTACCCTTGTGGTAGAAAATTCATTCAAGAGCAGGTACAAGGTCAATTATTATAACTATAGAAATCAATACATGGTGTGCAATGTAAGGAGAATTTGTAATGTATGCATTGTAAATATAAAAGTTGAGAATTAAAATGTACTTATGTCCGAAATTTGTCATTATGTGCAAATATGAAAATTGTGTTTGTAAATATTTGACTTTTTTGTTCAGGTGTGAGATTTTATTCGAAAATAATTTGATCCATTTTGTTATATATAACAATGTCCAACAATAATATAATTAATTTTTGCACCCTCAACGTCAATGGGTTGCAGATGAAAGATAAACAAAGAAGATTGTTACAATGGATAAAAAATCAAAATTGTTCAATTGTATTTCTGCAAGAAACGCACTTTAATAACGAAAGTAAATGTTTTATTGAAGAACGGTCAGATTATCAATGTTTATGTAGTCATGGAAATACCTCACGTAGGGGGTAGCTATTTTAATAGGAAATCAATTAGATTACGAAATTATAAATCAATTTATAGATAATGAAGGAAGAATAATTTTACTGAATATAAATATAAAAGATACTATATTTACCCTAGTTTGCTTATATGCACCAAATTGTAAAGCAACAAAAAATAACTTCTTTAAAAAAGTAAATACCTTTTTAAAAGATCACGGAATAGGAATATATATAATCGCAGAAGACTTTAACGAAACATTAAAGGAAATAGATAGAAGAAGCAACAGTTGTAAAACAAAATATCAGACGGTAAATAGTCTTAAAACGTTATTGAAAACAAATGATTTAATTGATATCTGGCGAGAACTCAATAGTAATAAACGACAATTCACTTGGCGCAGAAAAGACAAATCACAAGCTAGTAGAATTAATTATATTTTAGTTAATAAAAATTTCAAGTCTAGAATCAACTGGTGTAAAATTAAACCAGTATGTATTAAATATACAGATCATCAAAGTGTATTCTTAAATGTCTTGTCAAGTGTGGAAGAAAAAGGTAAGGGTTTTTGGAAGATAAATAATTCAATTTTAAATGATAAAGACTATCAAGATAAGATAAACGACATAATATTAAAATATTCCGCTAAAATCAATAATGATTTAAAAACTGCAGACTATTATGGGACGCGCTTAAGGTAGAAATTAGGGAGATACCTATGACGTTTAGTAAGATAAAAGCGAAAGAAACAATGGAGCTAACGAGAACTTTAGAAAAGACATTGGAAGCTAAACTAGCATGCAGTGACACTGCAGTTGTAGATAATAAAATACTAAACAATGAAATAGACAAGTTAGAAAAAGAGTTAGAACAAATTTACGAGCAAAGGGCGCGCAGATTAGATCTCGAGAGAAATGGGTAGAATTTGGCGAAAAAAACAATGCTTATTTTTTAGGTTTAGAAAAGAAATGACAAATTAAAAAGTCGATCACAAAATTATTAGATGATGAGGGGAATATAATTACAAACCAAAGAGACATTTTAGATAAATAAAATATTATTACAAAAAGTTGTATACATCAACAAACCCAGATAAACAGAACTTAAATGATTATATATATAGAACAAAACTAGAAAGTAAAGTCAATCAAGAAGATTTGACTGTAGTTATCGGTGGAAGAATGTACAGAGGCTATTTTTAAAATGAAATTAAATAAATCTCCCGGCATAGACGGATTAACGTTAGAATTTTATAGGACATTTTAAATTTAAATTTTTTTTTCAAATAAGTGTCACGAAGATAGGCTACTGTCTTTTTCTCAAAGAACAAGTGTACTAACTCTTTTATTTAAAAAAGATGACCCATTGAAATTAGATAACAATAGACCAATCTATTGAATGTTGATCTAAACCTCATTTCGTACACTTTAGCTCAACGTTTGAAGAAAATTCTGCCAAAACTTATCAACGAAGACCAAACCGGTTATATTAAAAATAGATCTATAGGTTTTAATTTAAGACAAATTCAAGACATTATAGATTATTCAAACATTTATAAGATAGAAGGGGCAATTATCTTTTTAGATTTTTCAAAAGCTTTTGATTCTTTAGAATGGGATTTTATGTTTTCAACACTAAAACAGTATGGGTTCAATTATTCTTTTGTTACTTGGGTGGAAACATTAGATAATAATATACAAACCTGTGTGATAAATAATGGATAAATATCTGAAATTTTTTAAAACACTAGAGGAATCCTTTATCTGCCCTTTTATTCGTTATTTCCGTGGAAATTATAGCGTTAAGGCTTAGAGAAAATAAAAATATTAACGGGATAAAAGTAAAAATTGATGATAAAGCACACATCATGAAAATATCTACATTAGCAGACGACACAACGTTATTTGTGAGTTCCAAAACTGATATAGCTTTAGCCATGAATGAAATAGAAATATTTGGTTCATTTTCAGGGTTAATTCTAAATAGAAATAAAACAGAAAATATCTACATTAGCAGACGACACAACGTTATTTGTGAGTTCCAAAACTGATATAGCTTTAGCCATGAATGAAATAGAAATATTTGGTTCATTTTCAGGGTTAATTCTAAATAGAAATAAAACAGAGGGCATAATATGGATCGGTAAGTTAAAAGACAAAATTAGAGGTATTAAATGGATACAAAATCTTGTTAAAGCATTAGGTATATTCTTTGGACATAACAAGGAAAAATGTCAAAAACTTAACTGGGAGAAGAAAATTGAAGAAATGAAAAATCAATTTACAGCATGGGGAAAAAGAAATCTAACTATTATGGGGAAAATTCTTATTATAAAAACACTCATCCTGCCGAAATTTACCTTCTTAGCCAGTTCCTGTGTAGTACCAAAGATGCAAAGAAATTGAATCTTGTTTTAACAGATTTATCTGGAAAGGGTACCGGATAAAATCAAAAGATTAACTTTAATAGGGGATTATGAAGGGGGGGGGGGGGTTGAATATGGTTGATATAAACAGTTATTTTAAATCGCTCAAAGTGTCATGGGTCAAAAGACTGCTTAGTTCAAAAACATCAAATTGGAAAGTTATCCCAAGATAAAATATTTTGATAAATTTGGAAAAAACTGGCTAATTTTCAAAATGAATATAGACAATGATAAATCAATAGAAAATTTTAATGATATACCAGAGTTCTATAAAGAAATAATAAATTGTTGGGTAGAATTTGGAGGTGGACAAACAAAATCACCAACTAATTTTAGAGAGATAAGAAACCAAAATATTTGGGGAAATAAATATATAAAATTTAATAATAAAAGTTTAATTTATAAAAACTGGATTGTTAGCAACCTGTTGTATGTGAACGACATAAAACTGACGAAAATGAGAGGGTATCACAAGACTCTTTGATTGAGAAATTAAAAAATAATTAGTGAATTTAGTCGACTAAATATCAAGTGTAATAACTCTGGAATGGCAAAAGTGAAAACCGTCAACAATGAAAGGGATCCTCCTCTCTTCACCGGTAAGCTGCTGATAAAATTTCAAAACATTCTGTGAAACACTACTCAAGCTATCATACGACATAGGGTAAAAATCCTATTTTCCCTTATATCAAGTCTAATGACTGGAACAGCAAAAGTGAAAACCGTCAAAAATGAAAGGGATCCTCCTCTCTTCACCGGTAAGCTGCTGATAAAATTTTAAAAGATTCCAAGAAACACAACTCAAGTTATCGCACGACATAGGATTTGTCTACAGATGGATGCACAGAAGGACAGACATGGTGAAACCAGTATACCCCCATACAACTTCGTTGCAGGGGTATAATGATTATCTCCCTTATTGATAATGAACTAGAGGCTCAGCCCACTAAGCCTGTATCGCTCATCTGACAATAGAATGATACTGAAGCAAATCTCAAAGGGAGATAATCATTACCTTAAAAAACAGCAGCCATCTTGAATGGAGGGTGGGGCTGCCGTACACAATTTTGAAGGGGACACACCCAGGGATCATCTATGCCAGGTTTGGACCTTACATAGATGCTTCCTGCCAAGTGTGGCTCTATTTGGCCAAGCTGTTTCAGAGGGTTGTTGTCTCCTCAAGAATTACCCAATATTTATTCGTTTTCATATCTACAGGTATATATAGAAGATTAAATTACATTTCCAATGAATGGATGTTCAGTTAAAAGGTGAAAGACAAACTTTCGTATCCATTTTAGAAAGTCAAGTTATCATACAACATAGGATTTGTCTACAGACGGACGGACAGACAGACGGACGGATGGACATGGTGAAACCAGTATACCCCCTACAATTTTGTTGCGGGGGGGTATGATAAACAATTAAAAAAAGGCTCCACAAGGGTATTTTTTTATTTCGACAAAACAACAGAACAAGTAGTTATATTCTAATACAATTGGTAACAATATTGCTGATATATAAAGTTCAACAAATTTAACAATATATATCCTATACTAAACGATTTCAATGACATACTAATACTTATAAATGTGGGGCAGAAATTGAAAAAAAATGCACAATATATTTTTTATTTATATATTTTTATTTCCTGAAAAAAAAGGGTGGGTGCATTAAATATATTTTCGATCTTTTACACACATCATCGGATTCCTAATGAACATATGATGACAATTAATCTTGATACGATCACAAATAATTATGAAGTTACTTATGTGATCAAAACTGTGACGAAATATTATTTAGAAAAAATAGATACGAGTTTTCATCAGCGTCTTCTATATATGGTTCAACGTTTATTTGCTGACGTCATACATGACGCGATTTGGTTTATGAATATTCATGAGCAAAATCACCCATGATTTCTGGCTATGCTTTTTTGAACCAAAAGTTGACAAAAATGTCATCTTGGAAAAGGGATAGACTTTTATTCAACTTTCGTCATTTACAAAAGATTATCAAAAGATAATTTTTCGTGCAGTGCTTGTTGGCCGAATGGAACCAAATGAAGAAGCTTTATAGAGAATCTTACATAGATGCTTCTTGCCAAGTTTGGCTTCATTTTGCCAAGCAGTTTCAGAGGAGAAGATTTTTTTAAACAGTAGCCAATCAGAAACAAGAATTGCCCTTGGTGGCCATATTTGTTGGTGGAATGGAACGAAATGGAGAAACTTTATAGAGGACCTTATATAGATGCTTACTGCCAAGTTTGGTTCCCTTTGGCCAAGTTGTTTCAGAGGAGAAGATTAAAATATGTGTAACAAACTGTCTTCATTTTTTATCATTTAATTACGTTTATTTTAGCCAGTCTGATAACATACGATAAGTTGGAAAAATCAATACAGGTAGGTATTTAAATCCAGCTATCCGAGAGCTAATTACAGGTAATTAGTTCCCGCCAAACAAAATCACGTGACTGGTCAGTTGAGGTAAGACACACAAGGTATACCAGATATACGGCACTGAACACTGAACGAGAATAGACCTTGAATGTCTTACATGGAATAAATGGTTGGTGAAAGTTCATAATGGTCAAATACAGGACATGGAATTATCACACGATATGCTTTATTTCCACTCAGGCAAGTCATTTTATTTATTTTCGTTCAGTCGTATTTACCAGTCAAACACAACACAGGTTTATAAAAGAACTGAAGTTCTGTTGATATAAAAGGTAAAATATTAATTATTTTTGTATACTTTCAGGGGTTGGTTGTCATGTTGAATTTGGGTTCGAGAAATGCTTGGATAGATGGTAGATGTTGCGTGCTGGTATAATATTTAATGAAGTTATTGAGTACCGGAAGTTATAGTCCGTACTTTGAGAACCGGAAGTTAGTCTGTGGTTGTACACCGGAAGTTATTCCGTAGTTGCTAACCGGAAATAAGTCCGTAGTTAGAAACCGGATATTGTGAGCTGGGTGTTGTAAACCGGAAGTTATTCCGTAGTTGGAAACCAGACATAGTGAACCGGAAGATAAAAACCGAATTCGTAGACCGGAAATAATAGTCCGTGGTTGTGAACCGGATGTTATGGAAGTTGTATACCGGAAGTCAACAGTTAAGTATCGGAAGTGAGAGTTTTTAATTTTGTTGAATCAGAACTTAACTTGAAGTGTATAATATTGCAAGCATATCGTTATTTATTCTATTATCTGCTCAGCTACCAAGAACATTAAATTTAATACTTGAATATAATTTGGTTTCATTTGAATATTTTTCTTTTTGACAGTGAACTGAACTGAAGGTATGCAAAGTTGACATTGATTGTTGATTTTTATCTGAATTTTATTTCATTTTGTGCATGTTTTGTATTTTTGTTTGTATTAATTTTGTTTATTTTTTGTGTCAAGAATTATCATTATTTAATGTTCATTTTTTTTTCACTTGTTTTTTTTTCTAGTAAAATATTTTACTGATGTTTTGTTTTATTACGTATTGGCCAACCGACAATTCCGATATCCTACGTCTTTACAATGTGAAAAAGTTAACAGACGGACGACGGACGCCAAGTGAGCTTAAAAATGATGAAAAAAGGGCAATAACTCCTAGACGGGTAATCAGATTTACTTCAACATTGCAGGACATGTAGATCTTGACAAGCTGAACATGTTTTCAGTTTCCACTTAACATCTATCTCTTATAGTTTTTGAAATAAAGGATGAAAAGTATTAACATTTTTAAAATTTGATGAGAAAAGGACAATAACTTCAAGATGGGTAATCAGATTTACTTTACAATTGCAGGCTAGGTAGATCTTGACATGCTGAACATGTTTGCTGTTTAAACTTGACATCTATCTCTTATAGTTTTTGAAATAGAGGACAAAAAGTATAAACATTTTGAAAATTTGATGAAAAAAGAGCAATAACTCAAAATTGGGTACTCAAATTAACTTCAACATTGCAGGGCATGTAGATCTTGACAAGTCGAGGATGTTTTCTGTTTACACTTAACATCTATCTCTTATAGTTTTTGAATTAAAGAATGAAATGTATTAAAATTTTGAAAATTTGATGAAAAAAGGTCAATAACTCCAAGAAAGGTAATCAAATTTTCTTCAAAATTTCAGGGTAGTTAGATCTTGCTGTTCTGATCATTTTTACCCCGTCAGATTTCTGATATTATTAATGGTTTTTGAGTTATTACCAAAAATGTGCAATTTTACCATATGTTTTATTTTTAGTAACAGTGGCCATGTTTGTTGGCCGAATGGAACCAAATGAAGAAGCTTTATAGAGGATCTTACATAGATGCTTCCTGCCAAGTTTGGCTCCATTTGGCCAAGCAGCTTCAGAGGAGAAGATTTTTTTAACATTAGCCAATCAGAAATAAGAATTGCCCTTGGTGGCCATATTTGTTGGCGGAATGGGACGAAATGAAGAAACTTTATAGAGAACCTAATATAAATGTTTTCTGCCAAGTTTGGTTTCATTTGGCCTAGTTGTTTCAGAGAAGTAGATTAAAATATGAAAAAGTTAACGGATGGACGACGGACGCCAAGTGATTGCAATACCTCACATGAGCTAAAAAGGTGAATTGCGAAAATAAGTATTAGGATTCCGCGTCCCGTGCAAGTTATGAATAAAATATTACTTAACGAAAATAAAAATAAATGTGATATTAAAACATTAAATTAAGCTTCCAAAGTATTGCATTAGCAATACAAAAATACGGAGTGCTCTAAATAAAGTAAAGTTATGAAATGTAAAAAATTACCATTTAACAGAAATATGAAAAAAAATTAAAATTTAAAAACTCACCTGAAAATAGTTGACAAACTACTGAGTAAAATATAAACAACTTTATTCTTTGAAAGTCACAGCATATGTCAACTTCTCAAAGAACAAAGTTCGGTCAGTATTTTCGAACTATTTTCGGTGTTGTTGACCAATAGAATCTGTTGTTTGGAGATTTAAAATTGGATTAGCGTACGAACTTTGCGTATTAAATTCCAAATGAGTGAATTGGTCAAAAGCGTCACCTTAATGGGCAATTGTTTGGTTTTACCTTTAATCTCACATTTTTGGAGATTATCTGCTGGGGCGGCACAAAGAGTCAAAGAGATGAAAACTAAAATTATGAACCTAGTAGCCAGCTGGGTCCCTGAAATTTAAAATCCAGGGGCCCAGGTGTACATGTATATATAAAAAATAATAGAAAGTTACCCTGCCCAAATTTAGTAAATAGTTAACTAGAGGTTCCCAGGAGCCTGTATAGCTCACCTGGGTATAGTAACAACATCAGTCAATAAAACTTGATAACTTCGGTAAAAAAAATTAACAAATGTAGCCTTCGTCATTGCAGACCCCTTCTACAAAAAAATTTGGGCTGGGGGTTCCCCCTTTAATGTATGTTATCAAAATTGGTGTAAAAAAACATATATGTCAATGATTCTCAAAATTTAGCTTTTCCTACTTCACATTTTGTAATAGAGTTGCTTCCCTTTGATTATTTGAATAACCAAAAGCAGTGAGTTGACAAAAAATGCATTTCAAGAGGAATAACTCGTCACACAGTTGTCGCACATTTTTAACTGTGGGAAATTTTTTGTAGATCTTGACATGCTGAACATTTTTGCAGTTTAAACTTTCCCTCTATCTCTAATAGTTTTTGAGATATAAGATGATAGTATTAAAATTGAGAACATTTTGATGAAAAAGGGGCAATAACTCCAAAATGAGTAATGGGATTTACTTCAAAATAGCGGGTAGGAAGATCTTGACATGCTGCAATGTTTTTCAATTTAAACTTAACCATTATCTCTAATAGTTTTTGAAATATAAGACGAAAAGTATTAATTTTTTTCTTAAATTTAATGAAACCAGAGGCTCCCAGGAGCCTGTAATCGCTCACTTGGATCAAAGCTGCTTTCAATAACAATGCAACTGCACTGTGGCAGCCATCTTGGTGGGAGAGCACGACTGCCGGACACAATTTTGGAAGAGGACCATCCAATGACTATTCCATCAAAGTTTGGTTCTAATTGAGCTACTGGTTCCAGACAAGATGGTTTTTATGTGAATTTCCCATAGGGTCCTATGTTAAACTAAGTACAGCTGTGCAGCCATCTTGGCCAGAGGGCGGGACCACCAGACACAATTTTGGAAGAGGACCATCTAATGGCTATTTTATCAAAGTTTGGTTCCAACTGAGCAACTCAAAAGGTTCCAGACAAGAAGATTTTTATGTGAATTTTCCATAGGGTCCTATGTTAAGCTAAGTTCGGCTGTGGGGGCCATCATGTTCGAAGGGCCAAACCGTCGGACACATTTTTGGAAGATAACCATCCAATGACCATTCATCAACATTTTGTTCTTATTGAGCAAATGGTTTCAGACAAGAAGATTTTTATGGGAATTTCCCATAGGGTCCTATGTTAAATTAAGTTCGGCTGTGGTGGCCATCTTGGTCGGAGGTATGAAATGCCGGACACAATTTAGGAAGAGGACCACCCAAGAATCATTTCAGCAAAGTTTGGTTGAGATTGGCTCAGTAGTTTCAGAGGAGAAGATTTTTTTTCAATTTCATCCCCCTTTTTTCTATTTTTAGCTTGGTGGCCATCTTGGTTGGAAGTCAGGAACACCGGACACAATTTTGGAAGGGGGCCATCCAAGGATCATTCCACCAAAGTTTGGTTGCAATTGGCCTAGTGGTTTCTGAGAAGATTTTTATGTGAATTTCTCATAGGGTCCTATGTTAAGCTAAGTTCGGCTGTGGTGGCCATCTTGGTCAAAGGGCCGAACCGCCAGACAAATTTTTGGAAGAGAACCATCCAATGACTTTCATCAAAATGTTGTTCTTATTCAGCAAATGGTTTCAGAAAAGAAGATTTTTATGGGAATTTCCCATAGGGTCCTATGTTAAATTAAGTTCGGCTGTGGCGGCCATATTGGTCGAAGTTTTGAAATGCCGGACACAGTTTTGGAAGATGACCACCCAAGAATCATTTCAGCAAAGTTTGGTTGAGATTGGCTCAGTAGTTTCAGAGGAGAAGTTTTTTTTTAAATTTCATCCCCCCTTTTTTCTAATATGCATAATCGGTCAAAATCGGCAAAAGTTCAAAGTTCATAAAAAATCCTGTAATATATGTTTAAAAGCTCATCATTATGCTTATACAGTTCAAATTTGGGCACATTCTGGCTTAAAATAGAGCAGTTTTGGCCATTTGAAGAAATTTATATTTTTAGTAACAGTGGCCATCTTGGATACAGGACGGTGCTGACGGACATAATTTTGAAAGGGGACCACCCAAGGATCATTCCAGCAAAGTTTGGTTGAGATTGGCTCAGTAGTTTCAGAAGAGAAGATTTTTTTAAAATTTCATCCCCCCTTTTTTCTATTTTTAGCTTGGCGGCCATCTTGGTTGGAAGTCGGGATCACCGGACACAATTTTGGAAGGGGGCCATTCAAGGATCATTCCACAAAAGTTTGGTTGCAATTAGCCCAGTGGTTTCTGAGGAGAAGATTTTTATGTGAATTTCCCATAGGGTCCTATGTTAAGCTAAGTTCGGCTGTGGGGGCCATCTTGATCGAAGGGCCGAAACCGCCGGACACATTTTTGGAAGAAAACCATCCAATGACTATTTCATCAAAATGTTGTTCTTATTGAGCAAATGGTTTCAGACAAGAAGATTTTTATGGGAATTTCCCATAGGGTCCTATGTTAAATTAAGTTCGGCTGTGGTGGCCATCTTGGTCGGTGTTCTGAAATGCCGGACACAATTTTGAAAAAGGACCACCCAATGATCATTTCAGCAAAGCTTGGTTGAGATTGGCACAGTAGTTTCAGAGGAGAAGATTTTTTTTTAATTTCATCCCCCCTTTTTTCTAATTTGCATAATCGGTCAAAATCGGCAAAAGTTCAAAGTTCATAACAAATCCCATAATATATGTTAAAAAACTCATCATTATGCTTATACAGTTCAGATTTGGGCACTTTCTGGCTTAAAATAGAGCAGTTTGGGCCATTTGAAGAAATTTCTATTTTTAGTAATGGCGGTCATCTTGGATACAGGACGGCGCTGACAGACACAATTTTGAAAGGGGACCACCTAAGGATCATTTCAGCAAAGTTTGGTTGAGATTGGCTCAGTAGTTTCAGAGAAGAAGATTTTTTGTTAAATAAATCCCCCCTTTTTTCTAATTTGCATAATCGGTCAAAATGGGTAATGGGATTTACCTCAAAATTGCAGGGTAGGTAGATCTTGACATGCTGCACATTTTTGCAATTTAAACTTAACATCTATCTCTAAATAGTTTTTGAAATATAAGACGAAATGTATTAAAATTAAAAATTAAATGATGAAAAAAGGGCAATAATTCCAAGATGGGTAATCAAATGTACTTCAAAATTGCAGGGTATGTAGATCTTGACATGCTGAACATGTTTGCAGTTTCAACTTACCATCTGTCTCTTATAGTTTTTGAAATAAAGGACGAAAAGTATTAAAAGTTTGAAAATTTGATGAAAAAAGGGAAATAACTCCAAAATGGGTAATGGGATTTACTTCAAAATTGCAGGGTGGGTAGATCTTGATATGCCGCACATTTTTGCAATTAAAGTTAACCTTTATCTCTTATAGTTTTTGAAATATAAGACGAAAAGTATTAAAACTTTACAAATTTGATGAAAAAAGGACAATAACTCCAAGATGAGTAATCAGATTTATTTCAAATTTGCAGGGTAGGTAGATGTTGATGTGCTGATCATTTTTACCTCATGTCAGATTTTTTATATCATTAACGGTTTTTGAGTTATTACCTAATAGTTACAGTCAATAGACACAAGTATTCGTTACCCCCGATTTTACGTTATATATTTCATATAAAACCATATTTTTCAAAAAAATTATTGTGAAGTCATTTCTAAACGGATTTTGATCATTTTTGCACCAGAAGAAACAGAAATATTTAAAGAATATTTGTTTATTTCAGCATGATTTTCTGTTAGATTGCCTTTATTTTCTTATGATCTAAAGACAATTTTTGTTTTCTGACGTCAAATTTGCTACATATTTTAACAAAAGTAAAATCGGAAAAATCAACATTTGTGCTTAAATCATCAGAAAACAGAAACCATGCAGACAAAAATTACTATCAGATAACTAAATAAAATTCAAAGAATTCTGCGTATCTTGAAATAAATTTCATAAAAATCTGCCCAGATAAAGCTTTAAAACATTTTTTGAAAAAATGTGGTTTTATATGAAATATGTAGTAAATAATCGAAGGTTACCAATACTTATGCCCATGAATTGTACCTTGAGGACATCTATTCAATGTCACATTTTTATTTCTGTCTACCTTGAATATTTGAGTCTTGCATACCAGTGATTTTTTATATCCCACCCCCTTTTTTCCTTTTGAAATAAATATTATTGTGGTGTGATCAAATACCACACAAATTGTAATATCTCATATTTGTGTAATCTTTAGCAGAAGAACGATGTCTCTGTCAATTTGCTCAATGGTCAACTATAAATAGATTCGGAATGAAAATATAACACAAATGTAAATTGCCACTGTCGGTCAAAAATTGAAGAAAGTAAAGGCTGTAATTATCATTTGCCAGACCTCAATTCAGATTGCAACAATGGAGTAAAGCTACTGTAGTTCAAAATCTATTTTTTAATTGGATATGCATTAACGTTTACACATGTGTGGATGTAAATAAACAGTTCGAGAGATCGTAATATTAACCCGGTGTCGAGTATAAAATACCAATGCGGCTGGATGAATATCCGGAAGCGTCCCGTGCATTTCAACGAATTTTGAATTGCCAATCTTCGCATATATGAACATATTTGATATGAGAACTATGATTTTTTGTCACAGAAATGAGAAAAAATAAATAAAAAATTGGTTTTGTTGAAAGTAGTTTCGTACAAAAAGTTCTGTCAACATTTCCCATAGATACAATAACGTAACCCTCAGTCCGCTTTTGCTCCCAGCTGGAGCACAAGCGGAATGAGGGTTACGTTATCGTATCTACATTTCCCATAGCACAATACTGCATTGCATCCCCTTTCCAAAATGGCACCAAAATGTTGTTTGTTTACGAAAAACAAATACAAATAGTTTTATTTTAAGTCGGGCATATATAAACATAAGCTCTAATGAACGAAATTAAAGTTTCTATGAATCGTAATGGATTACTTTCCAAGAAAATCACTTTCAAAATACTTAACGGATATGATAGATTTCAATAAACACGTGCATTATATCGACGTTTTCATAAATGACAAGTCAAGAACCAGTTTGTTGACTGCAAATTTTCAGACGGAAGCATGTAAAATTAAACTTTGACAAAACTTTTGGCATAGTAGCAGTTTAATGACTTAAATTAGGCTAACACTCGGGATTAAAATCATTCGCCACCTGGGCTAATACAATTCAAATTTTGGTCGCACATGCGATTTTTTACTCACCATGGACGACTGAGCGAGTGCTAATTTTTATTCCTGTCTAGAATAAAAAAAGTTGGTTCGCTAAGTACTCAGAGGAAATGCCCTTGTCTTTTAATCAACGTTTCTTCACTATTCACACTAATATATAGATTAGTGTGAGTAGTAAAGATACATTGTCTAATAGATAAGTGCCTGTGCCTTAGGAACCAAAATTAAACTTTCTTAAAGCATTATTTTATAAACACAACGATTCCTTATGTTGATCAAGAGACAAGTGCCTGTTGCTTAGCAGTCAAAAATAAAACTTTTCTAAAGCTTTGTTTTATCAACACAATGAGTCCATACCCCCAGTCGATAGCGTGTTAGTACTGACACACCGGTTGTGCACTTGATATTTGTTCAAACTCGATATGGTCAAAACACGTTTTACATTCAGTTACATTAAATATATATACCCATTACATACATAGTGTGGTGGTACAAGACTTTGCATCAGGTCGAGTTTGTTGTGTGAACCAGTATCACTATGAGTCGCAATAGCTACGAGTTGTGATGCAGTTAGTTCACGCAACAGACAAGACCTGATACACAGTATGTAATAAGTTTATCTAACATTTCAATAAAAACAAATTTTAAACAAATAGCAAGGGTTGAATTAAAATGTGTACAATACTCTGAGGGAGACTACATTTAGTGTATGACGTCACGTTATTTTTTCCGTTCATTCACCAACGTCAGGTTACTGTGTTTTGTCTCACATTCCAATGGTATGACATCATGTTAAAGTAGTTCGACAAAGAACGTCTCGTGCAACGTCGCACCATTTTTTATCACCACAGTGTGGTGATACAACATCTTGTATCAGACAGGCGACTTTCGTTAATTTCAAAGGAAAACGTATATAATGTTAGATAAATTATTATATCAATCAATTATGGAGAAGTAACCATGGTTATAAATGATATATTTCAACTACTGAGAATAAGAAAAGTTATTGGATTATTACAATATTTCTAAATTACACTTCATACGTTATTGGTAACTTTGATACATTAAAATGTTTGATAAATAAACAAATCTATGAAATATAGACATATCTCTGGTTGCCAAGTCATTTCATAATTGTTGAATCACAAGTCTTTTACTTCACAGTGTACAAAATATACTTAAATTTTGACTTGTTATGTTTTTGTACAATAATACCCCAGCAATGCTTTTGAAAAGTGAGTGAGTGATTGTTTTTTAACGCCAACCCAGCAATTTTCCAGCTATATCATGGCGAGAACAAGTTAATTTTCAATGAAATGATGACAAGGTCTGCTTTGTACTAGACCAACAGGCTTAGTTGGATTTTAATAGTGCTAGCTCACTGAAGCAACAGGAATCAGATAGACATGTCACCCTACTCGGACACATTATCCTAACTCTGAGCCAACCAGTCTTTGTTCTTTCTCTTTAATGCTGCGTGCTTAGCTGAGAAACAACAAATACCAATTTCATAGTCATTGATTTGACCCGATCGACCATTACACCACCGATGCGGTTGCAATTGTAAATGCGGCATATACTGTAAATATTGTCTAAATATCACATCAATTACAGTATTTATAAGCACAATCTGTGTTTTAAATCAATGAAAACATTAAAGAGTAAAATGACCATGTTCCTTTCTAATTTAAGTTACGCTGGCCATTTGGATGAAAGGTGGAGGGACCTTAAACGGTATACAATTACTTTGACCTAATGGTTCCCAAGTCGAAGACTAAAATGTGATAAGCTAAGGATGACTGATGATTGAAAAAGGGACACATGGCTATTGTTCATGTGTGCTAAAATATGTAGCTAAGCATTTCAATGTCTAACAAACATAAACCCACAATAAAGTATACCAGCAGAATCGCATTAACTTGATACTGTGTACAGTGTATATAATATTTATAATGTGTATATTGGATGGTCAGTTTTCCTAATGCTTTGTTTTTTCTGTAGGAGGATTCAATCTAATTAAAATTAGGATTGGTCTGTCGATCCAAAATATTTACTTGACAGAAGCAATCAGTTTGGACCTGACCTATATAGGTTTTACCTTGTTGATTCTCCAAAAATGCTATTTCCTCCTCAGTACCTGGAAGAAGAAAACATGTAAGATATATAATGTTTATCAAGATTCATCGTTAAGAAATTAGTTGAATACGACATACAAGTTTAACCAGAGGCCCACATGAG
The DNA here is from genome assembly GCA_963383655.1 of Bathymodiolus septemdierum. NCBI lineage: Eukaryota > Metazoa > Mollusca > Bivalvia > Mytilida > Modiolidae > Bathymodiolus > Bathymodiolus septemdierum. The sequence continues at coordinate 34,517,309 of OY726527.1, read as the reverse complement.
CCTGTATTGGCCAACTGATTATTCATTCAGTTTGTGTTCAATCCAATCGACATAAGATATTATTTGAAAACATTAATAAATGAAATAAAACTTTAAAAGCTCGGACGTTTGATTTGGTCACTTTTGGAACTTCATATCTTTTAAACAGTAAGAGCTACAAGAAATCTGCTGGAACGCTCTAGACATGACTGCATGCATGCACAGTGGTCTCCTTTGGTCCTATGACCTACTTTATCTCGGAAACCATATAAGCTAGTTCACATGTGTTTAAATAATTTTGGTCCAATTTCGACCCCTTGTATCTTGGGAACAGTAACATTCAGACAAAACCATTTGCATATTACATTCAGAGACTTAAATGAGGAATATAAAGAAGAAAGCATTCATCAACATTTTATGAAAAATGAGCATCCACATACAAAAACAAAACAGACCCTATTTATCACCTTAGAACCTCTTGTTTCTGTAGTTGATTTCTAAGCTAAGAAAAGTTTGAAGATAACAAACAGGTAATAAGAAGCCATCAATCAAAGGAAAAACAATACAATTGCCAAAGAAAAAAGGACAAAAACAATGAGTACAAACAATGGACTACAAAATACTACACAGAAAACTAAAAACAGGTGATCACCACTTAAAACAAGGGGTGAACCGGAAATGGACCAGTTCATGCTCCAATAGTGCTACTCTTGCTATGAATCAGAATGAGGAACCAAGAGACAAACTGAACATATTCATGGCCATTCATAACACAGATATTCCAGTTAACCAAGTTGAGATGACGACCGTAAAACTTTTGAAGTGGTCATTTAAATCTAACCACCAGGAACTTTTTGTTCAGTACTTTTTTCAGCAGCAATCCTCTATCACGAAATCCTTATAGGAGTCAGAAGTCTGGAATAGCATACTCCATATTCACATGGTGCTGAAATGTTGCTACATATGAATGGAAAATTCACAATGAGGAAATTGAAATCATCTCTTAGTCGGACCTCACTGTTCCAAGGTGTAGGTCAAGGTATGAATATTACATAGCTGTATATTTCTAGTTCAAAGGGATAGAAGGACATCATCTATTAAGTGTAACGTGAAATTATTATAACTTCAATCAACAGTTTTCAAGTCAATATCTGTGATTATTTATGTACAGTTTAGGTTCAATCGAGTTTGTAGAATGTTGTTTTTAATTTATTTTCTAGCAGGGGTTTTAAACTGTCCTGTAATTGTGGCTTCATTGGATTTCTTTTCATAGGATTAAATAAGGGACTTGTCATCAAAAATTTTAATTTTATCAATAATAATTGGCTCTAGTGTCGTATTGAATTTCCAAATTGAACGAAAACCATACAAGGAGCATTCCTGCCAACATTGCTTGACACTACCATAAAATACCCAAAATTTCTTAGTCAATAATGGTTTAGAGAAAATGAAGGATCTCGGTAAAAAGATAATAACGGTACATCAACACTAAATAACACACTTGAGGGGTAACACCACCTCCCACATATCCCAAGAGTTCATGTGTTGTATGGGCATGGAATACGTGGTGGACACGGAGAATATAAATAAACACACCAATCATAATATTATTTAGAATACAATTACAGTAAGTCATACGAGGTTGACATTTTGAATTTCATTTACACATCACATTAACTTGGACACGTGATCATTTAATGGACATTATTGTACATCCTGTTCAGTTGTTACTAAGCAGGAATAGCTTGCACAAATATCAAGCAAGTTTAAGAGTAATTTAAATTCATGAACACTGCAACCAATGTTGAGTGTCAAAAACATTTTAATCACAAATTGAGGTTTGTGATTAACAATTTTTTTCTAATGTCCAAGTCCATCGAATAATGATATATGATAGAAGATAATTCCTAATTAAATAAAAAAAAATAACACTTTCAAAACCACAGTTGAATTATTACTTATGTAATGTCTGGCATAATTTATTCAGCAGTTTATGAGAGTTTCATTAAAATGTATATATTTCATAGGATTTCAAGAAATACTAAATGTTTGAGGTGCCTTTCACAGGAGAAGTAGACATGAATGCAAGGGTTAAAAAAATAATTTTATATATTACAGAACTTGTACTAAGAAAGCCCTATACGATCTTATCTAATCCAATATACATAAGATATAGATTATACAGCTGTTTTTCTGATCAAATTCTTGCACACTGAGGAAACTCATTATCATAAATTTCGGAAGTGTGTTAATGACGTAGCAGAGACAATTCCTCTTCAGCAGGATGTGTTTTAAAACTAATTTCCTTTAGTGTATATGTATAAACAAATGTTAATGAAGCAGACTGAAACATCTGTTAGCCATAAGGTTGTTTTGTTTATCTTCACACCATGTTATCATGCTATAATTACAATTTGATCTGTTGTTAAAATTTGCACTGTATTATATCATTTTGGAAGAATCTGTTTACTTTTATAATCCTGATCATGTAAAAAGTGATTACTTTTACAGGAAAGGCTAATCTATTAATCGTTGTTTAATTTACGTAAAATCATAAGTACCGGTATAATAATATTAATTGTTACTTATATTAAATTATTATCATAATTAAATAAAGAAGAAAACAATAATATTCCTCAACTAATTATATGAATATGAATATTTAATAATCTTGTCAAAAAGTTTTAATATATACCTTGGAGATAATGAATCTATCGGATGACATAAATACAAATATATTTCTAATACTATCAATGCAACTGTATAACGGAATTGCCACTGCTACGTCACAAACAGCTGTGAAGTCTGGGAAATTGCTGATAAGGGAGATAAACTAAATACCAATATGTCTGCTTCCAGTTGAGTGATAAAAGCTTTAAATAATTGCTTATAACAGGACAAGCGTGCGAGGTGTACAACATTAAGTGATAAAGTTTGTCGGTGGCTTGTGGCAGGTCGGTGGTTTTCTCCGGGTTTCTGCGGTTTCCTCCACCAATAAAACTGATCGCCACGATATAACTGAAATATTGTTGAAAGTGCGTTAAACACCATCAAACCAAACAACCAAACCCAATAAATGGAAGGGAAAAAATGACGAAACAAAACAAATATCATGGTAAAACCATAGAGATAGGAAGCTTAACTGTCATATAATAAGAACAATTAATTTATTACAATATCAAAATCATTCAGAAAAGTGTTTTTTTCAATCAGCTGAGCAGTTGAGATTTTTTTCTCTCGAATATTGCCATATAGAAACAGTTAGGTCATATAATAGCTATTTCTATATCTTTAGAACCTCTGTAAACCCCTGGAATTTTCATTAATTAATGTAACTTTATCAATAAGTAAGGAACACAGACTCTGATTTACTCTACTTACGTGATATGTATACAGAATAAGCCATTCCTATGATAGCTCCTACCATTATGACTACAATAGCAACAACACTGAAATATAGGGTATTTAAACAAAAAATTAACACCTGTTTAGATAATTATTACATGTACTGATTAAAAAGAGTTTGAAGATAACAAAAGGGGTAATCAGACACCATAATCGAAGAAGGACAGACAATATAATGACAAGAAGTAAGAAGACAGACAAAACAATGGTAGACGAAATACTAAAGATTGGGCAACCCAAAGCCCACTGAAAATTCCAGATAGGAAAAAGAATTTCCTGCTCCCTTAGTGGTACCTGTTGTGTTACTGTTAAACGACAGGATTATAATCTTATATGGAAATTGTGTTGAATACGAATCCCCTACAATATGGGAGTCAAGACGAATCAAACATCGTATTTACGCGGAAATCGTGGCGGGCACCACAACACGAAACTAAAAACATGTCATTGAACAAAATGAACAAGAAAAACCTGACTAAAATCTGGGACGAACTCAGGTGCTCTGAATAAGTAAGCGATTTCTGCGTCACTTGTGGCACCCGTTGTTGTGCTACCCATGTTTAAAATCCTGCGATAATGTCATGAACGAGGAAAGGACGGGATGGTGACTACGAAACATAACCGTGATCATCTGTGACACAGACATTTGGTAACGGTTAAGAATGTTATGATAGCCATCGTCTAAACCTTCAAAGTGATGACTTCAATTGTAACCGATTCCGGTATTTCATTTTCGAAATTTTCGGTAAAATGACGAATTATGCAGTTTTTCCACCTTCTTTGCTCTCAATTTCGACAAAAAGCTAGCAGTTTTAATAAATAAAACATTGCTGCTGGTTAAACAACAAAAATGGTTATTTAACTAATCAGAACAACTCTATTACATACTTTAAAGTGAATTGTAAACAAAAGGTAATTTTCATAGTGCTCACAACGGGTTCTTTACGTGCATGCACGTAGGGTTCTTTCAATTATACGTGCATGATTTTTATTCTACGTGAAACACGTACTGCAGCACGTGAATGGGCATGCTGATACAACGTTATGTATACCCCTTAACTTAATGATTACCCCTTTGGTATCGTCAAACATTTCCTGTTAATTAATTTCAGACAGTCGGTGGTTTTCTCCTGCTACTCCAGTTTCTCCCATCCATAAAACGGCCTGCCACCAGCAAACCAATCGGAGCGTGATCAGAAGTGGATTACCGACTATGAAATAACAAATGAATTTTTAGAATATTCAAGCAAAATCACATTTAATAATCAAAATAAGGCCAAATAAGGAATGTATTATGTTTTTTGTTTAAAAGTAAAAACAAAGGGTTAAGCAGTAAAGTCGAAAAAGAACTATTCAATGGGCAAAAGAAAAGGGACAATAGGACAAACAATGATTTACAAAAACAAACTACAGAGAAAACTCAAGACTGAGAAACAAGAACTAACTAGAGGCTCCTAGGAGCCTGTATAGCTCACCTGGGTATAATAACAACATCAGTCAATAAAACTTGATAACTTCGGCAAAAAAAATTAACAAATGTAGCCTTCGTCATTGCAGATCCCTTCTACAAAAAAATGTGGGCAGGGGTTCCCCCTTTAATGTAATTTTTACAAAATTGCTGTAAAAAAACATATATGTCAACGATTCTCAAAATTTAGCTTTTCCTACTTCACATTTTGTAATAGAGTTGCTTCCCTTTGATTATTTGAGTAACCAAAAGCAGTGAGTCAACAAAAAAATGCATTTCAAGAGGAATAACTCTTGACAGTTGTCGCATATTTTTAACTCTGGGAAATTTTTTGTAGATCTTGACATGCTGAACATTTTTGCAGTGTAAACTTTCCCTCTATCTCTAATAGTTTTTGAGATACAAGATGATAGTATTAAAATTGAGAACATTTTGATGAAAAAAGGGCAATAACTCCAAAATGGGTAATAGGATTTACTTCAAAATTGCAGGGTAGGAAGATCTTGACATGCTGCAAATTTTTGCAATTTAAACTTAACCTTTATCTCTTATAGTTTTTGAAATATAAGATGAAAAGTATTATTTTTTTTTTATAAATTTGATGAAAAAAGGGCAAGAACTCCAAGATGGGTAATCAGATTTACTTCAAAATTGCAGATAAAAAAAAAATTGATCAAAGGGCCGAACCGCCAGACACATTTTTGGAAGAGAACCATCCAATGACTATTTCATCAAAATTTTGTTCTTATTGAGCAAATGGTTTCAGACAAAAAGATTTTTATGGGAATTTTCCATAGGGTCCTATGTTAAATTAAGTTCGACTGTGGTGGCCATCTTGGTCGGTGTTCTGAAATGCCAGACACAATTTTGGAAGAGGACCACCCAAGGATCATTTCAGCAAAGTTTGGTTGAGATTGGCACAGTAGTTTCAGGGGAGAAGATTTTTTTAAATTTCATCCCCCCTTTTTTTCTAATTTGCATAATCGGTCAAAATAGGCAAAAGTTCAAAGTTCATAAAAAATCCCGTAATATATGTTAAAAAGCTCATCATTATGCTTATACAGTTCAAATTTGGGCACTTTCTGGCTTAAAATAGAGCAGTTTGGGCCATTTCAAGAAATTTCTATTTTTAGTCATGGTGGCCATCTTGGATACAGGACAGTGCTGACGGACACAATTTTGAAAAGGGACCACCCAAGGATCATTTCAGCAAAGTTTGGTTGAGATTGGCACAGTAGTTTCAGAGGAGAAGATTTTTTTTTAATTTCATCTCCCCTTTTTTCTAATTTGCATAGTAGATCAAAATAGGCAAAAGTTCAGTTCATTAAAAATCCCATAATATATATTAAAAAGTTGATCATTATGCCTATACAGTTCAAATTTGGGCACTTTCTGGCTTAAAATAGTGCAGTTTTGGCCATTTGAAGAAATTTCTATTTTTAGTCATGACGGCCATCTTGGATACAGGACCGCACTGACGGACACAATTTTGAAAGGGGACCACCCAAGGATCATTTCAGCAAAGTTCGGTTGAGATTGGCACAGTAGTTTCAGAGGAGAAGATTTTTTTTAATTTCATCCCCCCTTTTTTCTAATTTGCATAATCGGTCAAAATAGGCATAAGTTCAAAGTTCATAAAAAATCCTATAATATATATTAAAAAGTTCATCATTATGCTTATACAGTTCAAATTTGGGCACTTTCTGGCTTAAAATAGAGCAGTTTTGGCCATTTGAAAAAATTTCTATTTTGAGTAATGGTGGCCATCTTGGATACAGGACGGCACTGACGGACACAATTTTGAAAGGGGACCACCCAAGAATCATTTCAGCAAAACTTGGTTGAGATTGGCACAGTAGTTTCAGAGGAGAAGATTTTTTTTAATTTCATCCCCCCTTTTTTCTAATTTGCATAATCGGTCAAAATAGACAAAAGTTCAAAGTTCATAAAAAATCCCGTAATATATGTTAAAAAGCTCATCATTATGCTTATACAGTTCAAATTTGGGCACTTTCTGGCTTAAAATAGAGCAGTTTTGGCCATTTGAAGAAATTTCTATTTTTAGTAATGGCGGCCATCTTGGATACAGGACGGCGCTGATGGACACAATTTTGAAAGGGGACCACCTAAGGATCATTTCAGCAAAGTTTGGTTGAGATTGGCTCAGTAGTTTCAGAGGAGAAGATTTTTTTTTTATTTCATCCCCCCTTTTTTCTAATTTGCATAATCGGTCAAAATGGATAATGGGATTTACTTCAAAATTGCAGGGTAGGTAGATCTTGACATGCTGCACATTTTTGCAATTTAAACTTAACATCTATCTCTAAATAGTTTTTGAAATATAAGACGAAAAGTATTAAAATTAAAAAAAATTGATGAAAAAAGGGCAATAACTCCAAGATCGGTAATCAAATTTACTTCAAAATTGCAGGGTAGGTAGATCTTAACATGCTGAACATGTTTGCAGTTTCAACTTACCACCTGTCTCTTATAGTTTTTGAAATAAAGGACGAAAAGTATTAAAATTTTGAAAATTTGATGAAAAAAGGGAAATAACTCCAAAATGGGTAATTGGATTTACTTCAAAATTGGCGCAATTTAAAGTTAACCTTTATCTCTTATAGTTTTTGAAATATAACACGAAAAGTATTAAAATTTTACAAATTTGATGAAAAAAGGGCAATAACTCCAAGATGGGCAATCAGATTTACTTCAAAATTGCAGGGTAGGTAGATCTTGATGTGCTGATCATTTTTACTCCATGTCAGATTTTTGATATTATTAACGGTTTTTGAGCTATTACCCAAAACCTGCAATTTTACCACATGTTCTATTTTTAGTAACAGTGGCCATGTTGGTTGGTGCACAGCATCACCGGACACAATTTTGAAACTAGACACCCTAGTGATGATTCAGACCAAGTTTGGTTTCCATTGGTTTAGTACTTTCAGAGGAGAAGATTTTTGAAAAAGTTTACGACGTACGACGGACGACGACGACGGACGCCAAGTGATGGCAATAGCTCACATGACCCTTTGGGTCAGGTGAGCTAAAAATCGGGGGTGAACTCAGGTGCATCAGAAGGGCTAAACAGTTCCTGCTCTACTAGCGACACCCACCACTAGTAATGTAAGCCAGTTTAACATATATAGTATGCCAACTAAACCAAGAGCTATCATTCTTAACATGTGTATCTGTTAGATGGCCAAAGAAAGGTTATGTTTTCAAATCAAAATGCATTTTTGCTTGGAAAGTTTGATTCAAATATGAGAATTGACACCAGAAACATTTAAGATATTTAAATGTGAATTGATTTTCATGTAAAATGGACTAATATACTAGATAGATATTATAATGATACATTTGAAGTATATTTGCTTTCTGATCAGTTTGTAAGTAAGTAGAGAACAGTCCAATTCACATTGTAATCGGAAATTGGTGCCAAATTGGTTTTAAGATCTTACAGAGAATATTAATGTATCATTAACTATGTCCAGATATGACAGTCATCTTGTAAATAGTCATCTAATAACCATACATATGTAATTAAGATTCGTCTTTCTAGTATTTAATAAGAAGACATTTTTACCATGTTCACCTATGTTCAGCGGTGGAAGCCATCTTAGATTTCTAATCCGCATCTCCAATAAAAAGCTAAAAAGAATATACAAGACCACCCAAATATCACCTAAGTGTCGTTTGGGTTTACTCAACTTTGTAGTTTCTAATTAGACATATTTTTCCCAATAGAGTCCAATGCAATGTTTGTTACCTTGGATTTCTGATCAACGCCCAATGAATATTCATGTCAACATTAATTTACATCAGCAAAGTGGTTTCGTAAATGAAGATAATCAACCAGCCAAGAAATAAAACAAGATATGAAAATAATCTAACGATTATGAAGTCACCCAAATCCGGCTACTGACAACAGGTTTAAATGAACACTTTGCATTGTCCATTTAGAAGTTATCAACATTAATGTACGAAATTTCAACTTTCCCATAGGATTCTATTGTAACCCCCACCACCTTTGAACCCCTCAAACTATAACTTTGACCCCCTTTACCACAAAGCTGAAAACTTTAGGACCAACTAGAAACATATATCTATAACTCCACTAAGTTTCATGAAATTCGGTCCAGTAGTTCCTGAGATCTGCCATGGACAAGTTCATGGTCCGCGGAAAGAAAGGAGAAAGAGAATAATGATAATAATAATAATAATAACAAGATATGATTATAATCTAACGATTATGAAGTCTCCCAAACCGGCCACTGACAACCGGTTTAAAAAATAAATTAAAAGCTACCTTGAATTTTTGTGGCATTGTGTCAGCCAATTTGAAAATGGAGACCGGTAGAAATTTTTCAATGTCAGGAATCATTTCAGGACGTTGAAATCAAACAATGTTGAATTTGTGCAGTATTGTGGCGGCCATTTTGAAAATGGCGACCGGTAGAAATTTTTCGATGTCAGGAATCAATTCGGGACATCATAATCTACCCACATATCAAATGGCGTTGAAATCGGACAATGTTGAATTTGCGCTGTTTTGTGGTGGCCATTTTGAAAATGGCGACCAGTAGAAATTTTTCAATGTCGGGTATCAATTCGGGACATCATTATCTACTCACATATCAACTTGTGATGATATCGGACAATGTTGAATTTTTGAGGTATTGTGGCGGCCATTTTGAAAATGGCAACCGGTAGAAATTTTTCAATGTCGGAAATCAATTCGGGACATCATTATCTACCCACATATCAAATTTTGATGATATCGGAAAATGTTGAATTTTTACTGCCGATTTTTTATCCCGCATTTTGGCAGCCATTTTGAAAATGGCAGACATCTCGAAATTTTGAAAATGCATACTTGCTCCTCTAATGGTGACCTATCACTATGTCAAATTTTATGTCTCTATCATTATCCATTTAGAAGTTATCAACATTAATGTACGAAATTTCAACTTTCCCATAGGATTCTATTGTAACCCCCACCACCTTTGAACCCCTCAAACTATAACTTTGACCCCCTTTACCACAAAGCTAAAAACTTTAGGACCAACTAGAAACATATATCTATAAATCCACCAAGTTTCATGAAATTCGTTCCAGTAGTTCCTGAGATCTGCCGTGGACAAGTTCATGGTCCGCGGAAAGAAAGGAGAAAGAGAATAATGATAATAATAATAATAATAACAAGATATGATTATAATCTAACGATTATGAAGTCTCCCAAACCGGCCACTGACAACCGGTTTAAAAAATAAATTAAAAGCTACCTTGAATTTTTGTGGCATTGTGTCAGCCAATTTGAAAATGGAGACCGGTAGAAATTTTCCAATGTCAGGAATCAATTCAGGACGTTGAAATCGAACAATGTTGAATTTGTGCAGTATTGTGGCGGCCATTTTGAAAATGGCGACCGGTAGAAATTTTTCGATGTCAGGAATCAATTCGGGACATCATAATCTACCCACATATCAAATGGCGTTGAATTCGGACAATGTTGAATTTGCGCTGTTTTGTGGTGGCCATTTTGAAAATGGCGACCAGTAGAAATTTTTCGATGTCGGGAATCAATTCGGGACATCATTATCTACCCACATATCAAATTGTGATGATATCGGACAATGTTGAATTTTTGCAGTATTGTGGTGGCCATTTTGAAAATGGCGACCGGTAGAAATTTTTCAATGTCGGGAATCAATTCGGGACATCATTATCTACCCACATATCAAATTTTGATGATATCGGAAAATGTTGACCTATCACTATGTCAAATGTTATGTCTCTATTATTATACATTTAGAAGTTATCAACATTAATGTACGAAATTTCAACTATCCCATAGGATTCTATAGTAACCCCCACCACCTTTGAACCCCTCAAAATATTACTTTGACCCCCTTTACCACAAAGTTGAAAACTTTAGGACCAACTAGAAACATATATCTATAACTCCACCAAGTTTCATGAAATTCTGTCCAGTAGTTCCTGAGATCTGCCGTGGACAAGTTCATGGTCCGCGGAAAGAAAGGAGAAAAAAAAGAATAAGAATAATAATATTAAAAATAAAAATAATAATAAGAAACGGAGCAAAAACAATAAGTCTCCCAAATTTTGTGTGGGAGACTTAATAATAAGAAACGGAGCAAAAACAATAAGTCTCCAAATGTTGTTTGGGAGACTTAAGGGTGTAGGCCTGGGTAACCCCGAAATTTTCCCATCGAATAATTTTTTTTTAATTTGCACCATGGAATAGTTATGTCTAAATACATTTGCTGGCAAAGTTTCAAGAAATTTCACCGTGCCATTTTCTCCATAGCACATCCTAAATATAGCAATTTTGTGGGTATTCCCGACGCTAGTTGGTAATACTAGTTTCGGAAGCTTCTGATAGATATGCGCATTTATTTCTGGTTCAAAGGGAATATTTTGGCTTTAATACAATTGACAGTGTTATTGCTTAATAAATATGAAATATCTAGCATATATGAATATCCTGTTTGGAGATAATCACGTGCAAACAGAGGAAATTGGAAAAGGTGGCATGCAATGAGGTACCACCCTGGTATTAAAAATCTTATTAAAAAAAAACCTGTCGATTAATTTCCACCAAAAAATGCTACAGTAAAGAATATACATATAGACATAATGGCACCAAATTTTACAAACTTTTACAGTCGGATTTTTTAAATATTTAAAGTTATGTTTTTCATGGATGGCACCCAGAAAAAAACGAAATTGTCAAGGAAAGTTATTACACACTCATCCTTTGCTGTTTCTTTATTTATGAGATAAAAAAAAACTAGTTACCAATAACAAAAAGCGTTTGAATTCTTATATTTGACAGAGTGAATGTCCAAATTACCAAATTACTGCATTTTTTTTTTTTTTTTTTTTTTTTTTTCAGGACTGTTGGGTAGTAGAGGGTCGTATTGGGTGATTTTACTTGATTAATTCATTACAAATAAAGCAATGGTACAATAGTTTCATAATATGTAAGATTCTGGTTTATATATTTACTATTTTTTATTTGACAAACACTTGAAATTAAATGGTAACAAGTTTGTCACACAAAATGTGTTACACTCCTGTCATTTGCTACAACATATTTCGCTGGGAATTGTTTTTGTAAAGAGATATTTCAATGATATTTTGTGGATACATGAATATGATATTGATACTCTGTAATTGGCAGCAATAAGATATAAAAAGACAAGGAGCACAACTATGGAAAGTTAAAAGGGAAAGGTGTCATTTTTTTAATTAAAACTGTCCATATCCAATGTAAACAATTTGTGCTGCCAAGAAGCTTGGAATTGAGGGTGGATTTTCAAATGCACAGATGACCATATATTTGAGAAAACACTGAAAATAAAGTTATCTCCCATACAATAGGCCTACACCCTTAAATAACTCGCATGATCCTTTGCGATTATACCAGGTTAACAAAACTTTACATTTCATAATTCGCCCTCGTTTATGAAATTATAAAAAAAAAAAAAATCACTCTGTTTTACTTCTGAACAAATTAAATGTCAAAGTAAAATGTTGACTCGTAAATTCTTGGAATTTTTCAGATGCCATTCTTACTAACACTTTCAATGGATTAATGACATTGTTTATGCTAATTTAATTATTGATCTATATTGTCTATATTTCATAAACGTTTGCTTCATTCCCATGGCTATTCATTAAAATAAAAAAAGCGAAAAAGTTATCCCGAAACTCATACTGCGTAAACAAAACTTTACATTTCTCTATTTTATTCTCATTCCTTCACTTTATGAAATATAAAATTACATACATTTTGTACATTGCTGCTGTATCAATCTCTTTATCTTTGTCAGGAACATCTGAAAACCAAACATTTGATGATAATAGATAGAAAGACTTAATAAACGTTTGAGAAACAGAATGGACAATCCACAGAAACTGGCAACATTGGGTACACAAGACACAAGACGAAGACAAACAAAACACAACACAATTACCAACACTAGATGCAAAATGATAAATATAGAAGCGGGTGGTTTCTACACCTACAATTATCAAGCAATAATCTTTTTTTTTTCTTTCCAATTAAAATCTTTATTTGATATCTTTACATTTGTTAGTGAGAGAAACATAAAATACCAGTACCTTATCCTGGCCTCGTTAATATTAATAGCATGCTATAGAAATAGTCATCGTCATAGTGTTTTAGTACAATACAATTAAGATTGATCAATACATTCAATATGGATTTTGATAGTTATATCAAGTGTTTCTAATTTTAGGATCGTTTGTTTGCTTCCTATATACTTTCGTTTTTGACCCACGTGTTGGGAGATATGAAAAATCTAAAATGTTTTTGGTTTTTTTATCAATATTATATATGGAATTATATTATTATTCAATACAACGGAGATGAAATATACGTTATTTCCGAAATTAATATATCCGGAAAATATTTAAGATTGAAAAAAAGAGATACTTGAAATCACTCTCAGTTTCTATTCAGCAACATACAACTTTACGTTTTAACAAGGATAATTAATGAATCAAGCTATGGAATCTTCATCGTCACATTACTGAGTGCAAGTAGATAGCATTTTAGCAGATATGTCTGATATGCAAAAAAGAGCAAAACCAGAAACAAAAAAACAAGATGAACTGTGAGCTAATGCTCACGTATGATACCCCCGCTCTTCGGCAAACAGGAAGTAGGAATCTGAAGGGTCAAAAAACGCTTCCCACGATATGGGGTACCTATATGAAGCTTGTGACCAAATATCAGATTTCTGCCATCAATAGTTCCTGAGAAAAATGCGACAAAAAATGAGCATATATGTTCAATGTGTATAAAAGTCAACCAAGTCGGCAAACAGGAAGTAGGAATCTGATGGGTCCAAAAAAGCTTCCCACGATATGAAGCTTGTGACCAAATATCAGATTTGTGTCATCGATAGTTGCTGAGAAAAATGTGCATATATTGTAACGAATAGGATGTAAGGCATAGGAGATAATATTGTTTGCATGTATGCACATATGACACTTTTATTTATTCTTGTTACTCTGGCACATTTTCACTTTGTTCTTGTTGTTGATACCGTGCTGCATTCCGGTGCCTTGAGTAACTGTCGTGACTGTGATGTGGTTGAATGAACACTGTTCTTGTTTCAGGTATCGTGATCGCGAATATTTATTGTATGTAAATTGTTGTTATATTATATGGGAAATATGTAGTTAGGACAGAGTTTGTTCTCATTGTTTGACCAAAAGGGGGGCCTACAACAACTTCCCAATGTTTTGTTCTCCTTATAAACCTTGTGTCACATTCTCATACCTTTTTCATTGATTCATGCTAGGTTTATATATTGTACTTGGGCTTGGTTTCTATAAGGGTAAGCTTTATTAAGCCTGTTTTTCCTTTTCATCTTGACATGACAAACTATGTTTATACTTTCCGCCATGTGTATCCTGTGTGTAATTTAATGTGCATGTGTGGCCCGGTTTGCGGCCCTGTTAACGGATATAATTACCGTGGGAACTTCCGTAAGAACGGACCAATCAACGACGACGATTCACGCCACAGCCAAAAGTTTGGAGTCTGCGTAGATATAAAAGGGCATTGTCTGCACGCCACAGGAGCGACCCCCCCCCCCCAACAATCATAGATGGCAGCAAACATACCAGACAGCAACTACTATTGACACCATAGAACGACCAGTTTAAACCAAGAGAAGTTAAATCCGTAAATAGGATATCTGTACATTACCAGTACGTTTTCATTTTATTTACACGTATTTCGACTTGACCTAGATTTTTTACTACGATTTTACTACGACTTTGCGACGACCGACCATTCCATAGGGGGGACCTCATATTTATTATTATCGCTCACGGGGAAGTTATATTATTGTTGTACTTGAATATATTATTACACTTGAACATAATAAATTGCTTTGTTTAAGAACCTATATAATTGTTGTCAAAATAAACTGTTATCCTTTGGATAAAACCAGTGCCTTAGACCAGCCATGCTACAAATGGTGTAAACTACTACCAAGTTATATAGATTGAGTTTGTTAACCAAAACTCACACACCGTACATTGAGCCCCCTAGGTTCAACATTTGGTGTCTGGCGGTGGGATCACGTTTTTATACCCATTTGTTTTAACATTTTTAAACACTTGTAAATTAATTTTTATTGTACAACAAATATTTTTATCTAAACAAGGGCAACGCAAAGCGTGGTGTATCCCCTCGCCTAAAAATTAGACCCTGTGACCTTGACCGTTGACCTGGAAAATCAATAGTGTTCCAGATTCTCTTAAGGTCTAAGTATGTACCAAGTTTGGTCAAAATCCGTTGAAGGATGTTGATTCTAGAGTGTTCACAAGGATGTTACGCAGTAAAATTGGACCCTGTGACATTGACCTTTGACCTATGACCTTGAAAATCAATAGGGTTCCAGACTCTCCTAAGGACTACGCATGTACCACGTTTGGTCAAAATCCATTGAAGGATCTTGATTCTAGAGTGTTCACAAGGATGCTATGCGGTAAAAATTTGACCTGGTGACCTTGACCTTTGACCTTGAAAATCAATAGGGTTCCAGATTCTCCTAAGGACTAAGTATGTACCAAGTTTGGTCAAAATCCATTGAAGGATGTTGATTCTAGA
This sequence comes from Bathymodiolus septemdierum, assembly GCA_963383655.1. Lineage (NCBI taxonomy): Eukaryota > Metazoa > Mollusca > Bivalvia > Mytilida > Modiolidae > Bathymodiolus > Bathymodiolus septemdierum. The sequence goes on along the minus strand of OY726527.1, from coordinate 34,501,776 downwards.
GTGTTCACAAGGATGTTACACGGTAAAAAATTTACCGTGACCTTGACCTTTGACCTTGAAAATCAATAGGGTTCCAGACTCTCCTAAGGACTAAGTATGTACCAAGTTTAGTCAAAATCCATTGAAGTATGTTGATTCTAGAGTGTTCACAAGGATGCTCTGCGATAAAAAATTGACCCGGTGACCTTGACCTTTGACCTTGAAAATTAATAGGGTTCCAGATTCTCTTAAGGACTAAATATGTACCAAGTTTGGTCAAAATCCATTGCAGGATGTTGATCCTAGAGTGTTCACAAGGATTGTGACGGACGGACGGAAGGACTTACGGAAGGACGGTAGTGTTACTATATCCCCTCGCAACTTCGTTGGCGAGGGGATAACAATAAGTTAAAATGGATAACCAGTTTCAATGAGTCAGAGTTAGAAATTCAGTCCTGGTGACTCTCGAGCAACCACACTTGAGAGGTTGTCACCATCAAAAGCCCAGGGTCAGGGGGACAGTTCATTAAGAACACCACAGTCTGATAACTGTCAGTCAATAAACTTGAATTATTGTGTAGGCAATTGGAAAACACAAACAGGACTCTGTCAAATTTTGAGACACGCTTAGATCATTTGAGTCAAAAGTTAGACAACCAGATGGATCAATTTAACCGCAGACTTGATAGTTATATGAAGTATTGTGATAGAAAGGTCAGCAACAATGAGGGAGATATAAGAGAACTAGACAATTTGGTGAACCAGATGCCGACATTTAAACACATGGAAACTTTGTTGGCAGAAAATAGGATCATAAGATCTAACCATCAGTCTCCAATCAATGACAACCCTCAACCTGGTGGCATTAATCAATACATGCATATGCATGCAACACCTGCATCACCTGTATGCTGTGTACAGTCTAGCACACCAATGAATTTACCTACCACGCATTCATGTAATAGCTTCAGACCAGTATCTGTACCAGCAGTTACTGTTCAAACAATTCGTCCTCTTCTTGAGCAAAATAATGCAATAACCACTGGGTCTGATAAAATAGATCTGCCGGTGCTGTCTAAATTTACAAATACCAGTATATATACCATGAAACCAAAACCAAGTAATATGAATATAGGTTTTACCAAACCAAATAACTATGATGGAAAGTCTAGTTGGACAGACTACCAAGTCCATTTCGAAACTGTTTCGAAATTAAATCAATGGACTGATGAAATAAAAGCCTTAAAATTAATTTCTTGCATGCAGGATTCAGCTTTATCCACTATAGGAGAGATAGATACCAATAACATCCCTCATTTTGAAGAATTTATACATATTTTGACCAAGCTGTTTGCACCAGAAAACCAGACAGAACTATACAGGTCTCAAATTGATGCTAGAATTAGAAAAAAGGGTGAGACCCTACCTGAACTAGCCCAAGATATTAAACGACTTGTGAGGCTGGCATATCCAAATGCTCCGGTAGAAGTAAGAGACAGTCTGGCCTATAGGAGTTTTAGAGACGCCTTAAATGACCAAGACCTAGAATGGGCAATTTGCCATGGTAATCGAGATACCATTGATGAAGCTTTGCATCTTGGGCTGAAATATGAAGCTTTTCACAATGGCAGAAAGAAACCTTTTCTAAGATACCAAAAAGTGGATAGTGACACAGAAACTACCAAATTACCACAAGTACCACCCTCTAAAACTAAAACATGCTTGTATTGTCATAAGAAGGGACATTTGTTGATCCAGGATTGTTACAAAAGGAAAAGGGACCAAAGTAACACCCTAGACCAAATAAGACATGGTGAAGAAACTAATGTCAGAAAGGGACATAACTCTTCATACAACTCAAACCAGGGAAACTATTAGAAGCTGACAGTGCGGGTCAACTTTCAGCTGAGAATACAAATAAAATTAATAGACCCACTTTATCTCAAATGAAAGGAAATAAAAATGATGGATTATTTGTAAATGCCAAAATTCATAATACAGAGGTACATTGTTTAATAGATACAGGCTCTACCATGAGTGTTTTACACACCACTGTGTTTGACCAATTACCAGGTCGATTGAAAAACCAATTATTACCATACCATACACATTTACGTATGGCAGATGGAAGTCCAGTTGTCCCTTTAGGCATAGTTAAGGTACCCTTACAGATAGATAACCAAATCGTTTACCAAGAAATGTTGGTTGCAGATGTTGAAATACCAGCTGTTTTAGGATATGATTTTATGATCAAAAATAAATCTGTAATAAACATACCGAATCATTCTGTATGTTTGAATGACCAACCATTGGGTGTATATTGGAAAGTCAAGTACCAAGTTTGTTCAGAATCTCCCTTAGCCAAAAGGTGACCATACCTGCCTTGAGTGAGATGATCATAAAAGCAAATCCCATCAAAACATTACCAGTTGGAATCAATGTAGTTATTGATTCCACAGCGGAAGCTCTCCAAACCAAAGGCCTGCTAATTGCAAAAACTGTGTGTGTTACCAATGCAGAAGGACTACCATTGAGAATGATCAATGTTACTGATCAACCTCAGACCATTTATAAAAATACGCTTGCAGCAATGGCAGAAACCATCCCTGACCGAAATATAATCAACAAATTTCCTTTGAGTATCCAACATCCTGAAATTTCAGTTTTCAATGAAACCATGGAAAGGTGTAAAGCCAATTTAACACCTGACGAACACAAGCGTGTGCTTGATTTATTGATGCAGAACAAAGATGTCTTCTCCCAGTCTAAATATGACATTGGCCTTACCCATGTAATACAACATAAAATAAATACAGGGAATGCAGCAGCTATAAAGCAAGCACCCAGGTGAATACCATTAGCTCAAAGAAAAGAGGTGGAAGATGAGATAGATAAAATGTTGGACAACAATGTTATAGTCCCCAGTCACTCTCCATGGACAAGCCCAATAGTTGTGGTAAGAAAGAAAGACAACTCTATTCGTCTTTGCATCGATTATCGAAAGCTAAATCAAGTTACGGTGAAAGATTCATACCCTTTGCCCTGCATTGATGATTCCCTTGATGCCTTAAGAGGAAATTCTTAGTTCAGCACTTTAAATTTGGTCAGTGGTTATTACCAGTGTTCGGTCGACCCACAGGATGCACCTAAAACTGCTTTTGTTACTTCAAGGGGTCTCTTTCAGTTTAACAGGATGCCTTTTGGTTTATCATGTGCCGGTGCTACGTTTGAGCGCCTCATGGAGTATGCTCTTGCAGGTCTTCAGTGGGAGACATGCATAATCTACCTAGATGACATAATTGTGTTCTTTAGAACTTTTGAGGAGCATGTTACCAGGCTCCAAAGTGTATTTGGTTGTATGAGAGATGCAGGATTAAAAATAGCTCCCAAGAAATGTTTCTTGTTCCAGACCAAAGTAACCTTCTTGGGTCATGTTGTAACCACTGAAGGAATATTACCTGATCCATCAAAGCTTGATGCGATAGAAACCTGGCCCACTCCTACCAATGTTAAAGAGGTGAGAAGTTGGTTAGGAACCTGCAGTTATTATAGAAGATTTATCAAAGACTTTTCTAAAATTGCTAGACCCCTACACAGACTAACAGAGAAAAATGTCATTTTTAAATGGACACAGGAATGTGAAGATTCCTTTAATATACAGTTGACTCTCATTGTCTCGAATTTGGTTGACTCGAATTTCCGGTTGAGTTGAATTTTTATCGAAGTCCCGAACTTCGTTGTGCATAAATATATATAATTTGACTCCTGTTCAGTCGAATTCGGACGAGTCGAAATTTCGGTTGTCTCGAATAAAAGTTTTGGTCCCGAGATGTAGAAAGCCATATTATTTACATTCGTTAAGTCAAATTTACCTGTCAAAACATGTGTATTACCTTAGGATTAAAATCGGATCACAGGTGAAACATCCGGTCATTGAATTTGACATTTTTACCTTAGGCTATTTCACAATCTGTCAAATTAATTAGTGATAATATTTGAATTGGCTTGGTATTATGACACAGGTTAGATGTGTACAATCAAAAATTATCGATTCATAATAAGTGCGCTTGGGTCGGCATACATCAATGATTATGAAAAGTATACAAAGGAAACGTTTTATCTATTGAATTATTTGTCGGAAATTAATTTTGATTAAAGAAGAATAGTTTTCTTCTACACTTTATTGAAAAATAAAAACACACCATTTATTGTAAATAAACAGTATTGCACAAAGAAAAATACGTCATGATGGGTGAAGTTTAATAACAATGCAACAGGTGAAAAACATAAACAAAACGGATAAACATATTCATTCACACAAAAGAAGATATCTAGAAGTTATCAGTCGTTTCACAAGAATCAAAGAATTTAACGGAGAGAAAAAAACAGCAACAAAGACATCGAATATGTTTAAAATCGTTCCGAGAATAGGGACATGCGATGCTGGTTTTAGCTCTTCAAAATTTCGCTCGAGATGTCTCCCTTTTGTTGTTAAACAAACCACACTTCCGGTATCTTCGTAGCTCCTCTTGAGTCGAACTACGGTTGACTCGAATTTTTTCCATGGTCCCATCGAATTCGAGATAACGAGAGTCAACTGTATTAAAACATGCTTTGACCTCAAGTCGAATTTTAATATACCCATGTCTAGAAAAAGAGTTTTTTAGACACTGATGCCAGTGGTACAGGAACAGGAGCTGTTCTTTCCCAGATTGGTGATGATGGAAGGGAGCATGTAATTGCTTACTATAGCATATCACTGTCTAAACAACAATGCCAATATTGTGTAACCAGTCGTGAACTCTTAGCCATCGTCCAGGCAGATAGACATTTTCACCACTATTTATATGGGGTACCCTTTCAAGTTAGAACTGACCATGGAGCCCTTACCTGGCTTCTTAACTTCAAAAACCCAGAGGGACAACTCGCACGGTGGTTAAAAGTGTTAGGAACATACAATTTCAACATAAAACATAGGGCAGAGATGCAGCTAACCGTCGGCCCTGTCGGACCTAGGGGGCAGAATTTTAGAGGGTCCGGCAAATGACGTCTTTGTGTCAGACCTAATGACCGGCAAACATTCTTACTGCTTGAGGCTTTCAAAAATCAAATTTATGTCGGTTCTGGTTACCTCTTCGACCCCTAAGCGAAGGATCTTTGATTATCGTTAATAAAGTCAAAAGTCGTAAGTAAATCGGTAAAAATTTCTGTTCCTTTCTGTTTATGTAAAATTTCGGGAACCAGTTCCCATTCCGGATTTTATTTCGTATCCTATCGGTAATCGTTGTAAATTGTAATTTGATCATTTCCGTTATGGCTGCATGGCCAATTAAGTTTACGGAGGGGTCTAAATCTGGAAAAAAGCACCCACTACCTATCGATTTATCTACAGAAAATATAAAAGCCAAAAGGTCGGCATATGAAAATGAGAGGCGACCGGGGCGGTCCTTTAATTGAAAATGGAAGGACAAAATGAACAAACAAATGAGTAGTCGCTAGGGACCGACCATTTAACTTGAAGGAGGGGGGGGTGGGGGTTATGGTTTTTTGTTTCGTTCAGAATTTTTTTTTCGGACAAAACAAGAGTTAGAATATTTATTTTTTTTGTCACTCAAAGCGCGAATTTTTTTTCCAGAATTCAACATTAGGTTTTATGACAAAAACTCTGAATCAGATTATTTTTTTTTCCTTCACCAGAATCAGAATATTTTTTTCAGCAACATTTAGAAAAAAAAACATAACCCCCCCCCCCACTTCAAGTTAAATGGTTGTTCCCTTAGCTGTGTCAAGGCTTTAAGATTGACCCTTTAATCAGGGTCCGTAGATTTACCCAAAAACACCGAAAAACACCCCAAAAACGAATTTAATCTTACACAAACATTTAAATAAACAGAGAAATAATGAACAAATGTGAAATTTATGTTTTTATGTGTATTTATTCATTATCAATCAAAAACACTGAAGAGTTAATCAAAGGGCGATAACTCAGCATGTTATTTCTTCCTGTAGGATCAAGCACAAACTCCGGTTACTAACCCGAATAATCCAGTCGTTATATTACGCTTTGCTATAATATGAACTGGCACGGCCATGAATGCTCACGAATCTGAATATTATCTGGCAATTTCACGCTCATCCAGTGCATCAAAGTGTCGAGATTATTTGGGCCAAGATATATTGGGGAAGACTTTTATTTAGGGCCGAATCTAGTCTCATTCAATCGAGCTGTCGTTCCTTTATTCGAGTCGTCGTTCCTTACGAAATCTCAAAAGTTAACTTCCGCGTAGAAACAAAAAATCTTGTCAGTATGTCAGAAGAGATTTAATAAATTAAAAAATATCAATATAAGTAAAACAAGCTAACAAAATGACTTATTACACACGGGTTCCGGGTTTCAGTGGTATCGGACGTACGAGAGAGGGTACGAGACTTCAGGATCACCTTTGCGCTTTATGTTAAGAAGATCTTCATTAGTTGAGTGTGTTACACGGAACCGGTGTTTACAAATCGTCAATTTTTTTTTTATTCGTCAATATGTCCAGCCATGTTTGTCAAAAAATCCTAAGTACACATTTTATACCATAAAGAGCTCGCTGACGCTCGCATATTAACAGTGATCATCCAGCGATAGTGCCGATAGAGGGCGCAGTATTATTCGAGTTAGACAGTTACCAGCTCCGCTCCGCACACTACCCTCCACTAGAACTAAAACAAATGTCCACAAATGTATATTTTTTTCATCTGTCCACTGATTTCATATTGTCGTTTTATTTATGATGTGTTTTGGGGTAAATCTATGGACCGCTTTAATCATACTGTATTGAAAGTGAAATATTAAAAAAATTTAAAAAAAAAAGTGGGTCTCGCTAAAACTTGATAGGTCTGGCAAAACTCTCTTACTTGCAGGACCCAATGTCTGACAGGAATTTTTTTTTATCTGCAACTCTGTTAGGGCAGGACTAAAACATGGCAATGCAGACGGTTTGTCCAGGAGACCATGTGGTGACTGTATTCATTGTGATAAGAGAGACAAAAATGAGATACCCTTAATAGACTCCCCTGCAACCAGATATATTGGTAAAGCAGGAAATGATGATACTGAAGACAGTGACCAATCAACCAATTGGGTTGAAAGAAAAACCACAAATGAACTACGAGAAGACCAGTTGAATGACCCTGTTTTAAGGATAGTACATGAATGGTTGCATCAAAGCAGAAACCAGCATGGGCAGATATTTCTCATTTAAGTAAAGTGCATAAAACTTACTGGCACCAGTGGGACAGACTTGTAGTTGTGGAAGGGGTACTTTATAGAACATGGACCAATACCACCACCAATGAGGTCACCATGCAGTATATTTTACCTAATTTGTATAGAAACCAAGCTTTGGAACTTTTGCATAATGACCAATTGACAGGGCACCTAGGTTTTAAGCGCACCTTGGCCAGAGTTAAACATAGACTCTATTGGGCAAGTAATACAATGTTTGTTGAAAGATGGTGTAAACGTTGCAAGGAATGTCAGATTAGGAATCAGCCAAACCATCGTACCAGGGGTAAAATGAAAACATACGTTGTGGGAGAACCACTAGAAAGAATATCTTTAGACATCTTGGGTCCAGGATCCCAAACCTATAAGGGAAACAAGTACATTCTTGTTGTGACTGACTATTTCACCAGGTTTGCTGAGGCATACAGTCTACCTGATATTGAGGCTACTACTGTAGCAGATAAATTGTTGACAGAATTTATTTGTCGTTATGGTCTACCCCTCCAAATACACACTGACCAAGGAGCACAGTTTACATCAAACATATTTACTGAGATGTGTAAAAGGTTACACATAAGTAAAACCAGGAACAGTTCATACCACCCCCAAAGTTCAGGTCTTGTTAAAAGACTTAACAGAACAATAGAAGATATGATTAGTAAATTTGTTTCTAAGCACCAAAAAGACTGGGATCTTTATTTACCCTATTTAATGATGGCGTATAGATCTTCTGTACATGATACCATGGGTGAAACACCATGTTTTATGATGATGGGTAGGGAAGTTACACTTCCTATTGATCTTGTTTTTGGCAAGCATACCGACCAAGAACCAAAGTCATTACCAGACTATGTAGAAGATTTTATTAACCGTATAGAAAAAGTCCATGAAGTTGTCAGGGATAGACTGATGAATTCAGCAGAACGTCAGAAAAGACGTTATGACATTTCATGTACATTCCCCAGTTTTAAAACTGGAGATGGAGTTTTGTTACAAGATAACAGAAAATTTAAGAGACGTTCTCCAAAATTTCAGATGAAATGGTGTGGACCATTTACTGTTACTGGTGTCTTGTCAAATGTCTTATACCAAATACAGGAAGGTTCAAGAAGTAAATCTAAAATCATCCATGTAAATAGGCTAAAACCATACCATGGGAACATGAAAAGGTGGTACCAACCCCCTGGGGAACCTGCCCTCAATACCAGAGGTGCCCAGAATAAGAAATAGACATAATTGACATGAAAATAGGACAGACAGAACTATATATTTAATTATAGAATGATATAATTTGATATGGATTTAGATGTGTATCTTAATCCATCATATTTATTGTGTTATATTTACTAAGAAAGTGTTGTGCATCAAAATATGATGTGTATTTTGATACCAAACTACCAGAGATACACGTACCTTGTTATGGTAGCAGTGAGAGTTTATTTTATCTGGTTTATGAAGTTGAACCAGATCATCTATTTGTGGTCATGTTACCAGTGACATAATAGTGTATTGCTTAGTAGATGTACCTGTTAATGCTAAGGAAAAAAAGCAAGAGGTTTTGATTTCCCCAATGGTAATGTTGGCTCATGACAAATGTCTATGCAGTGTTGATTATGCATTAGGATAATCAAATTATATGCAGCATAAGGAAGTGGAATTGTATTCTATAAATGACCATGATTATTTAGATATAGGAACCATGAAAATATGAGCAGTTGTTTTCCATATGGCATCTGATTTATATATTTTTTAATTTGTGTGTAATAAACAAGGAAACTAAATTTTCCTTTACCATTGGTATTTTTCAGAAATGAACCAATATGTCTACCCCCACCAATGTGAGGATTGTGGGAAGAGGTTTCCAAGAAAAGATCAACTTGGGAGACACATCAGGAGGACACATCCAACTGAGAGGGTCCAATGTAGGTGGTGTCACTACAGCCAGCCAGCTACAGATGCATACCGTGTTAGGAAACACAAGCTGATCCACCAGAAATACCTGGACTTAGAGCCCATGGCTACGCCAAGCTATACCAGAGGCCAGGTAGAGTCAGTGGTGCAGGTTCCCGATATTGATGATAGCTGCAGGCAGCTGATGCGGGAGTTAGATGCCAGCATGCCAGATTTTGCTGACCTGCTGGGGGTCGAACCCCGTACACCATCACCGATGAGGGACCTGATGGGAATTGTAGCTAGTTCTCCCCCTGAAGCAGTCGTCCCCTCAGACCAGTTGTTTTCCAGATATTTATCTCCGGTGACATCACCGGAAGGTACTTATTCTGATGAATCAGAGGAACCAGTTCCAGCCAGTGTCACCATCATTTCACCCGTCAGATGGAGCCAGCAGCCAGACCGGAACACCAGAGATCAGTGCCACCAGCAGTCTCAGTAGTACACTAGTATCCAGTGGAAACACTGGACAGACCAGCGAACCAGTGCTCGACCTCTCCAGCAGGCAAGCCAGTACACCAGTGCGGCGATGGCCACAGGAACCACAAGCCAGACCAGTGACTGTACACAAGTGCTCAATCTTACTAGCAGTCAAGCTATAGCTAGTATACCAGCATCCTGAGCGGAAATGACCAGTGGAACCCCCTGTCAGACCAGTGTACCGATCACCAGCAGTCCAATCAACACACCAATGAACTTTAGAAGTAAGTCCATCAGTAGCGAGGGAGCATTCCAAGATGAACCCTTACACTTATCCATTAGGGTAAGACCTACTACCAGGGTCATCCCATCACAGTCATTCACCAATGTCATAGACTGTACCAATACCATATCCAGAGGATCATGGAATCCAAGAAGCATAGAGGTTGATCCAATGGATAAGAGCAACAATCACATGTGCCATGATCCAAGGTGGTTCTTTGCTGGAGCACCCTCCACCTACATGGATCATCCTCTAGCCAGTACCCTTCAGGAGAAAGCAAACCTTTGCAAAAGGAACCAACAATCTGAATACCAGAGGCACTTGATCCCTGTTGGTGTTAGAACCATTATCAAGGAGGAAAGATGTTATCTGCCGGATGGGACAATTTATGAACTGAGGGACATCTGGACTGCCGATTCAACAGCCGAGGAGTAGGTTTTTTTTGTAGGGTATGTTAGGTAAGTTTGTTATAAATAGGTGTCCTTTATTTTTAGTTCGAGGACGAACTCTTTTTCCCTGGGTGGGGGGTGATGTAACGAATAGGGTGTAAGGCATAGGAGATAATATTGTTTGTATGTATGCACATATGACACTTTTATTTATTCTTGTTACTCTGGCACATTTTCACTTTGTTCTTGTTGTTGATACCGTCCTGCATTCCGGTGCCTTGAGTAACTGTCGCGACTGTGATGTGATTGAATGAACACTATTCTTGTTTCAGGTATTGTGATCGCGAATATTTATTGTATGTAAATTGTTGTTATATTATATGGGAAATATGTAGTTAGGACAGAGTTCGTTCTCATTGTTTGACCAAAAGGGGGGACCTACGACAACTTCCCAATGTTTTGTTCTCCTTATAAACCTTGTGTCACATTCTCTTACCTTTTTCATTGATTCATGCTAGGTTTATATATTGTACTTGGGCTTGGTTTCTATAAGGGTAAGCTTTATTAAGCCCGTTTTTCCCTTTCATTTTGACATGACAAACTATGTTTATACTTTCCGCCATGGGTATCCTGTGTGTAATTTAATGCCCATGTGTGTTATCTCACACTTTATGTGGCCCGGTTTGCGGCCCTGTTAACGGATATAATTACCGTGGGAACTTCCGTAAGAACGGACCAATCAACGACGACGATTCAAGCTACAGTCAAAAGTGTGGAGTCTGCGTAGATACACGCCACAGGAGTGACCCCCCCTAACAATCATAGATGGCAGCGAACATACCAGACAGCAACTACTATTGACACCATAGAACGACCAGTTTAAACCAAGAGATGTTAAATCCGTAACCAGGATATCTGTACATTACCAGTACGTTTTCATTTTATTTACACGTATTTCGACTTGACCTAGATGTTTTACTACGATTTTACTACGACCGACCATTCCATAGGGGGACCTCATATTTATTATTATCGCTTACGGGGAAGTTATATTATTGTTGTACTTGAATATATTATTACACTTGAACATAATAAATTGCTTTGTTTAAGAACCTTTATAATTGTTGTCATAATAAACTGTTATCCTTTGGATAAAACCAGTGCCTTAGACCAGCCATGCTACCAATGGGGCAAACTACTACCAAGTTATATAGATTGAGTTTGTTAACCAAAACTCACACACCGTACACTGAGCCCCCTAGGTTCAACAATATGTTCAATGTGTATAAAAACCAACTAAGTCGGCAAACAGGAAGTAGGAATCTGACGGGTAAAAAAACGCTTCCCACGATATGGGGTACCTATATGAAGCTTTTGACCAAATATCAGATTTCTGCCATCAATAGTTGCTGAGAAAAATCAGCATATATGTTCAATGTGCATAAAAATCAACCAAGTCGGCAAACAGGAAGTAAGAATCTGATGGGTCCAAAAACGCTTCCCACGATATGGGGTACCGATATGAAGCTTGTGACCAAAAATATCTTGGACGGACGGAAGGACGGACAGAGGTAAAACAGTATACCCCCCTCACCTTCGGGGAGCGGGGGTATAAAAACAAACAAAATGTAGAGAAACACACACATAAATTTATACAGAAAATAAACACTCATTATTTGTACAATTTATGTAATACTAACAGAATAAACATACATTCATACAATCCCACACATGCCTGCATGCATATATACCTACACATACATACACACACATATATACATACATACATACATACATACACACACACACATATATATATATATGTATATTATACAAACGTCTACAAGCAAGTGACAACCATACAATATATCTGTCCCACTGGATCTCAAAGTTACTAAGGATACTAGGTTAATACTAAATATTATATACGTCTGAAAATTAAACCCAACAGTGTTAGAATTAGATTTTAGAGCTGTCAAATTTTTGTTCTTCCCTTGACGGGATTTGAACTCACACCATTGATACACTGCAGCACCATTCGCTTAGCCTTGGTCGAGTGGTCTAGGGCACTGGACGCAAGGTTAAGCGAAAGGTGCTGCAGTGTATCAATGGTGTGAGTTCAAATCCCGTCGAGGGAAGAACAAAAATTTGACAGCTCTAAAATCTAATTCTAACACTGCTTGGTTTAATTTTCAGACGTATATATACAAGGTATATACATACACACACACACACATATCCACATAAGTATTTATATGCAACTATTACGGTCATAATTAGGTTAGATAACTCTGTAATGACTTCTCGACTGGTACCTATGTTTTCTCCGGAAACAGTAGAATAATAAAGGGAGGTAACAAATTTTACAGGTGGCGCTACGATTCCTAATAGCATTTTCCTTTTAAATCGGTATTTTTTCTTTATTGAAAAGCTAATAAATGAGAAAAATTCAAATTTGTTGCATGAATACACTTCAATATAGGAATAAGAACCAGAGGCTCTCAAGAGCCTGTATCGTTCACCTGGTTATAAAAAGAACCAATTGGTCCTATGTAAAAACTATGTCCTGCAGTGGTAGTCATCTTGGAATTACGATCAACATAAAAAACACAAAGTTTGTAAAGGACCTTCCAATGATTGATGCACAGTTTAGGTTCAATCAGTGCAATAGCTTCAGAGAAGAAAATATTTCTGTATTTTCCCCATATGGTCCTGTGTTAATACTATGACCTGTGGTGGCAGCCATCTTGGATTTCCGATTGGCATAAAAAACAGAGGACCTTCCAATGATCATTCCTGGGCAGTTTGGTTTCAACTGTCCTAGTGGTTTCAGAGAAGAAGCGTTTTGAAACATTTTTCCCATAGGGTCCAATGTTAAACTAAGTCCTGCTGTAGCCGCCATTTTGAATTTCATATCAGAACAAAAAACGTACAGTTTGTAGAGAACCATCCAATGAACATTCATGTACAGTTTGGCTTTAATCATATTTGTAGTTTCTGAGAAGAAGACATTTGAACATTTTCCAATAGTGTTCAATGTTAATCTATGTATTGCGGTGCTGGCCATCTTGGATTTCCGATCGGCATAAAAAACATGAAATTTTTAGAAGATCTTCCAATGATCATTCCTGGGCAGTTTGGTTTCAACTGTCCTAGTGGTTTCAGAGAAGAAGCATTTTGAAACATTTTTCCCATAGGGTCCAATGTTAAACTAAGTCCTGCCGTAGCCGCCATTTTGAATTTCATATCGGAACAACAAACGTAAAGTTTGTAGAGGACCATCCAATGAACATTCATGTACAGTTTGGCTTTAATCATATTTGTAGTTTCTGAGAAGAAGGCATTTGAACATTTTCCCATAGTGTCCAATGTTAATCTATGTATTGCGGTGGCGGCCATCTTGGATTTCCGATCGGCATAAAAAGCAAAAAATTTGTAGAGGACCATCCAATGATCATTCCTGGGCAGTTTGGTTTCAACTGTCCTAGTGGTTTCAGAGAAGAAGCATTTTGAAACATTTTTCCCTTAGGGTCCAATGTTAAACTAAGTCCTGCCGTAGCCGCCATTTTATATTTCATATCGGAACAAAAAACGTAAACTTTGTAGAGGACCATCCAATGAACATTCATGTACAGTTTGGCTTTAATAATATTTGTAGTTTCTGAGAAGAAGGCGATTGAACATTTTCCCATAGGGTCCAATGTTAATCTATGTATTGCGGTGGCGGCCATCTTGGATTTCCAATCGGCATAAAAAACAAAAAATTTGTAGAGAACCTTCCAATGATCATTCCTGGGCAGTTTGGTTTCAACTGTCCTAGTGGTTTCAGAGAAGAAGCATATTGAAACATTTTTCCCATACGGTCCATTGTTAAACTAAGTCCTGCCGTAGCCGCCATTTTGAATTTTATATCGGAAAAAAAAACCTTAAGATTGTAGAGGACCATCCAATGAACATTCATGTACAGTTTGGCTTTAATCATATTTGTAGTTTCTGAGAAGAAGGCATTTGAACATTTTCCCATAGGGTCCAATATTAATCTATGTCCTGCGGTGGTGGCCATCTTGAATTTTCGATCGGCATACAAAATATATAATTTGTAGAGAACCTTCCAATGATCATTCATGGGCAGTTTGGTTTCAATTATCCAAGTGGTTTCAGAGAAGAAGCGTTTTGAAACATTTTTCCCATAGGGTCCAATGTTAAACTAAGTCCTGCCGTAGCCACCATTTTGAATTTCTTATCGGAACAAAAAACGTAAAGTTTGTAGAGGACCATCCAATGAACATTCATGTACAGTTTGGCTTTAATCATATTTGTAGTTTCTGAGAAGAAGGCATTTGAACATTTTCCCATAGGGTCCAATGTTAATCTATGTATTGTGGTGGCGGCCATCTCGGATTTCCGATCGGCATAAAAAACATAAAATTTGTAGAGGACCTTCCAATGATCATTCCTGGGCAGTTTGGTTTCAACTGTCCTAGTGGTTTCAGAGAAGAAGCGTTTTGAAACATTTTCCTAATAGGGACCAATGTTAAACTAAGTTCTGCCGTAGCCGCCATTTTGAATTTCATATCGGAACAAAAAACGTACAGTTTGTAGAGGACCATCCAATGAACATTCATGTACAGTTTGGCTTTAATCATATTTGTAGTTTCTGAGAAGAAGGCATTTGAACATTTTCCCATAGGGTCCAATGTTAATCTATGTCCTGCGGTGGTGGCCATCTTGGATTTCCGATCGGCATAAAAAACACACACCTTGTAGAGGACCTTCCAATGATCATTCCTGTGCAGTTTGGTTTCAATTATCCAAGTGGTTTCAGAGAATAAGCGTTTTGAAACATTTTTCCCATAGGGTCCAATGTTAAATTAAGTCCTGCCGTAGCCGCCATTTTTAATTTCTTATCGGAACAAAAAACGTAAACTTTGTAGAGGACCATCCAATGAACGTTCATGTACAGTTTGGCTTTAATAATATTTGTAGTTTCTGAGAAGAAGGCATTTGAACATTTTCCCATAGGGTCCAATGTTAATCTATGTATTGCGGTGGCGGCCATCTTGGATTTCCGATCGGCATAAAAAACAAAAATTTGTAGAGGACCTTCAAATGATCATTCCTGGGCAGTTTGGTTTCAACTTTCCTAGTGGTTTCAGAGAAGAAGCGTTTTGAAACATTTTCCTAATAGGGTCCAATGTTAAACTAAGTCCTGCCGTAGCCACCATTTTGAATTTCATATCGGAACAAAAAACTTACAGTTTGTAGAGGACCATCCAATGAACATTCATGTACAGTTTGGCTTTAATCATATTTGCAGTTTCTGAGAAGAAGGCATTTGAACATTATCCCATAGGATCCAATGTTAATCTATGTCTTGCGGTGGCGGCCATCTTGAATTTTCGATCGGCATAAAAAAAACAGAAACTTTGTAGAGAACCTTCCAATGATCATTCCTGGGCAGTTTGGTTTCAATTATCCAGGTGGTTTCAGAGAAGAAGCGTTTTGAAACATTTTTCACATAGGGTCCAATGTTAAACTAAGTCCTGCCGTAGCCGCCATTTTGAATTTCTTATCGGAACAAAAAACGTAAAGTTTGTAGAGGACCATCCAATGAACATTCATGTACAATTTGGCTTTAATAATATTTGTAGTTTCTCAGAAGAAGGCATTTGAACATTTTCCCATAGGGTCCAATGTTAATCTATGTCCTGCGGTGGTGGCCATCTTGGATTTCCGATCGGCATAAAAAACACACACCTTGTAGAGGATCTTCCAATGATCATTCCTAGGCAGTTTGGTTTCAATTATCCAAGTGGTTTCAGAGAAGAAACGTTTTGAAACATCTTTCCCATAGGGTCCAATGTTAAACTAAGTTCTGCCGTAGCCGCCATTTTGAATTTAATACCGGAACAAAAAACGTACAGTTTGTAGAGGACCATCCAATGAACATTCATGTACAGTTTGGCTTTAATCATATTTGTAGTTTCTGAGAAGAAGACATTTGAACATTTTCCAATAGTGTTCAATGTTAATCTATGTATTGCGGTGGTGGCTATCTTGGATTTCCGATCGGCATAAAAAACATGACATTTTTAGAAGATCTTCCAATGATCATTCCTGGGCAGTTTGGTTTCAACTGTCCTAGTGGTTTCAGAGAAGAAGCGTTTTGAAACATTTTTCCCATAGGGTCCAATGTTAAACTAAACCCTGTCGTAGCCGCCATTTTGAATTTCATATCGGAACAAAAAACGGAAAGTTTGTAGAGGACAATCCAATGAACATTCATGTACAGTTTGGCTTTAATAATATTTGTAGTTTATGAGAAGAAAGCATTTGAACATTTTCCCATTAGGTCCAATGTTAATCTATGTATTGTGGTGGTGGTCATCTTGGATTTCCGATCGGCATAAAAAACATAAAATTTGTAGAGGACCTATCAATGATCATTCCTGGGCAGTTTGGTTTCAACTGTCCTAGTGGTTTCAGAGAAGAAGCATTTTGAAACATTTTTCCCATAGGGTCCAATGTTAAACTAAGTCCTGCCGTAGCCGCCATTTTGAATTTCATATCGGAACAACAAACGTACAGTTTGTAGAGGACCATCCAATGAACATTCATGTACAGTTTGGCTTTAATCATATTTGTAGTTTCTGAGAAGAAGGCATTTGAACATTTTCCCATAGTGTCCAATGTTAATCTATGTATTGCGGTGGCGGCCATCTTGGATTTCCGATCGGCATAAAAAACATAAAATTTGTAGAGGACCTTCCAATGATCATTCCTGGGCAGTTTGGTTTCAACTGTCCTAGTGGTTTCAGAGAAGAAGCGTTTTGAAACATTTTCCTAATAGGGTCCAATGTTAAACTAAGTTCTGCCGTAGCCGCCATTTTGAATTTCATATCGGAACAAAAAACGTACAGTTTGTAGAGGACCATCCAATGAACATTCATGTACAGTTTGGCTTTAATCATATTTGTAGTTTCTGAGAAGAAGGCATTTGAACATTTTCCCATAGGGTCCAATGTTAATCTATGTCCTGCGGTGGTGGCCATCTTGGATTTCCGATCGGCATAAAAAACACACACCTTGTAGAGGACCTTCCAATGATCATTCCTGGGCAGTTTGGTTTCAATTATCCAAGTGGTTTCAGAGAAGAAGCGTTTTGAAACATTTTTCCCATAGGGTCCAATGTTAAACTAAGTCCTGCCGTAGCCGCCATTTTGAATTTCATACCGGAACAAAAAACGTAAAGTTTGTAGAGGACCATCTAATGAACATTCATGTACAGTTTGGCTTTAATCATATTTGTAGTTTCTGAGACGAAGGCATTTGAACATTTTCCCATAGGGTTCAATGTTAATCTATTTCCTGCGGTGGCGGCCATCTTGAATTTTCGATCGGCATAAAAAAAACAGAAACTTTGTAGAGGACCTTCCAATGATCATTCCTGGGCAGTTTGGTTTCAATTATCCAAGTGGTTTCAGAGAATAAGCGTTTTGAAACATTTTTCCCATAGGGTCCAATGTTAAATTAAGTCCTGCCGTAGCCGCCATTTTGAATTTCTTATCGGAACAAAAAACGTAAACTTTGTAGAGAACCATCCAATGAACGTTCATGTACAGTTTGGCTTTAATAATATTTGTAGTTTCTGAGAAGAAGGCATTTGAACATTTTCCCATAGGGTCCAATGTTAATCTATGTATTGCGGTGGCGGCAATCTTGGATTTCCGATCGGCATAAAAAACAAAAATTTGTATAGGACCTTCAAATGATCATTCCTGGGCAGTTTGGTTTCAACTTTCCTAGTGGTTTCAGAGAAGAAGCGTTTTGAAACATTTTCCTAATAGGGTCCAATGTTAAACTAAGTCCTGCCGTAGCCACCATTTTGAATTTCATATCGGAACAAAAAACTTACAGTTTGTAGAGGACCATCCAATGAACATTCATGTACAGTTTGGCTTTAATCATATTTGTAGTTTCTGAGAAGAAGGCATTTGAACATTATCCCATAGGATCCAATGTTAATCTATGTCTTGCGGTGGCGGCCATCTTGAATTTTCGATCGGCATAAAAAAAACAGAAACTTTGTAGAGAACCTTCCAATGATCATTCCTGGGCAGTTTGGTTTCAATTATCCAGGTGGTTTCAGAGAAGAAGCGTTTTGAAACATTTTTCACATAGGGTCCAATGTTAAACTAAGTCCTGCCGTAGCCGCCATTTTGAATTTCTTATCGGAACAAAAAACGTAAAGTTTGTAGAGGACCATCCAATGAACATTCATGTACAATTTGGCTTTAATAATATTTGTAGTTTCTCAGAAGAAGGCATTTGAACATTTTCCCATAGGGTCCAATGTTAATCTATGTCCTGCGGTGGTGGCCATCTTGGATTTCCAATCGGCATAAAAAACACACACCTTGTAGAGGATCTTCCAATGATCATTCCTAGGCAGTTTGGTTTCAATTATCCAAGTGGTTTCAGAGAAGAAGCGTTTTGAAACATCTTTCCCATAGGGTCCAATGTTAAACTAAGTCCTGCCGTAGCCGCCATTTTGAATTTAATACCGGAACAAAAAACGTACAGTTTGTAGAGGACCATCTAATGAACATTCATGTACAGTTTGGCTTTAATCATATTTGTAGTTTCTGAGAAGAAGGCATTTGAATATTTTCCCATAGGGTCCAATGTTAATCTATGTCCTGCGGTGGCGGCCATCTTGGATTTCCGATCGGCATAAAAAACACACACCTTGTAGAGGATCTTCCAATGATCATTCCTAGGCAGTTTGGTTTCAATTATCCAAGTGGTTTCAGAGAAGAAGCGTTTTGAAACATCTTTCCCATAGGGTCCAATGTTAAACTAAGTTCTGCCGTAGCCGCCATTTTGAATTTAATACCGGAACAAAAAACGTACAGTTTGTAGAGGACCATCCAATGAACATTCATGTACAGTTTGGCTTTAATCATATTTGTAGTTTCTGAGAAGAAGACATTTGAACATTTTCCAATAGTGTTCAATGTTAATCTATGTATTGCGGTGGTGGCTATCTTGGATTTCCGATCGGCATAAAAAACATGAAATTTTTAGAAGATCTTCCAATGATCATTCCTGGGCAGTTTGGTTTCAACTGTCCTAGTGGTTTCAGAGAAGAAGCGTTTTGAAACATTTTTCCCATAGGGTCCAATGTTAAACTAAACCCTGTCGTCGCCGCCATTTTGAATTTCATATCGGAACAAAAAACGGAAAGTTTGTAGAGGACAATCCAATGAACATTCATGTACAGTTTGGCTTTAATAATATTTGTAGTTTATGAGAAGAAAGCATTTGAACATTTTCCCATTAGGTCCAATGTTAATCTATGTATTGTGGTGGTGGTCATCTTGGATTTCCGATCGGCATAAAAAACATAAAATTTGTAGAGGACCTATCAATGATCATTCCTGGGCAGTTTGGTTTCAACTGTCCTAGTGGTTTCAGAGAAGAAGCATTTTGAAACATTTTTCCCATAGGGTCCAATGTTAAACTAAGTCCTGCCGTAGCCGCCATTTTGAATTTCTTATCGGAACAAAAAACGTAAACTTTGTAGAGAACCATCCAATGAACGTTCATGTACAGTTTGGCTTTAATAATATTTGTAGTTTCTGAGAAGAAGGCATTTGAACATTTTCCCATAGGGTCCAATGTTAATCTATGTATTGCGGTGGCGGCAATCTTGGATTTCCGATCGGCATAAAAAACAAAAATTTGTATAGGACCTTCAAATGATCATTCCTGGGCAGTTTGGTTTCAACTTTCCTAGTGGTTTCAGAGAAGAAGCGTTTTGAAACATTTTCCTAATAGGGTCCAATGTTAAACTAAGTCCTGCCGTAGCCACCATTTTGAATTTCATATCGGAACAAAAAACTTACAGTTTGTAGAGGACCATCCAATGAACATTCATGTACAGTTTGGCTTTAATCATATTTGTAGTTTCTGAGAAGAAGGCATTTGAACATTATCCCATAGGATCCAATGTTAATCTATGTCTTGCGGTGGCGGCCATCTTGAATTTTCGATCGGCATAAAAAAAACAGAAACTTTGTAGAGAACCTTCCAATGATCATTCCTGGGCAGTTTGGTTTCAATTATCCAGGTGGTTTCAGAGAAGAAGCGTTTTGAAACATTTTTCACATAGGGTCCAATGTTAAACTAAGTCCTGCCGTAGCCGCCATTTTGAATTTCTTATCGGAACAAAAAACGTAAAGTTTGTAGAGGACCATCCAATGAACATTCATGTACAATTTGGCTTTAATAATATTTGTAGTTTCTCAGAAGAAGGCATTTGAACATTTTCCCATAGGGTCCAATGTTAATCTATGTCCTGCGGTGGTGGCCATCTTGGATTTCCAATCGGCATAAAAAACACACACCTTGTAGAGGATCTTCCAATGATCATTCCTAGGCAGTTTGGTTTCAATTATCCAAGTGGTTTCAGAGAAGAAGCGTTTTGAAACATCTTTCCCATAGGGTCCAATGTTAAACTAAGTCCTGCCGTAGCCGCCATTTTGAATTTAATACCGGAACAAAAAACGTACAGTTTGTAGAGGACCATCTAATGAACATTCATGTACAGTTTGGCTTTAATCATATTTGTAGTTTCTGAGAAGAAGGCATTTGAATATTTTCCCATAGGGTCCAATGTTAATCTATGTCCTGCGGTGGCGGCCATCTTGGATTTCCGATCGGCATAAAAAACACACACCTTGTAGAGGATCTTCCAATGATCATTCCTAGGCAGTTTGGTTTCAATTATCCAAGTGGTTTCAGAGAAGAAGCGTTTTGAAACATCTTTCCCATAGGGTCCAATGTTAAACTAAGTTCTGCCGTAGCCGCCATTTTGAATTTAATACCGGAACAAAAAACGTACAGTTTGTAGAGGACCATCCAATGAACATTCATGTACAGTTTGGCTTTAATCATATTTGTAGTTTCTGAGAAGAAGACATTTGAACATTTTCCAATAGTGTTCAATGTTAATCTATGTATTGCGGTGGTGGCTATCTTGGATTTCCGATCGGCATAAAAAACATGAAATTTTTAGAAGATCTTCCAATGATCATTCCTGGGCAGTTTGGTTTCAACTGTCCTAGTGGTTTCAGAGAAGAAGCGTTTTGAAACATTTTTCCCATAGGGTCCAATGTTAAACTAAACCCTGTCGTCGCCGCCATTTTGAATTTCATATCGGAACAAAAAACGGAAAGTTTGTAGAGGACAATCCAATGAACATTCATGTACAGTTTGGCTTTAATAATATTTGTAGTTTATGAGAAGAAAGCATTTGAACATTTTCCCATTAGGTCCAATGTTAATCTATGTATTGTGGTGGTGGTCATCTTGGATTTCCGATCGGCATAAAAAACATAAAATTTGTAGAGGACCTATCAATGATCATTCCTGGGCAGTTTGGTTTCAACTGTCCTAGTGGTTTCAGAGAAGAAGCATTTTGAAACATTTTTCCCATAGGGTCCAATGTTAAACTAAGTCCTGCCGTAGCCGCCATTTTGAATTTCATATCGGAACAACAAACGTACAGTTTGTAGAGGACCATCCAATGAACATTCATGTACAGTTTGGCTTTAATCATATTTGTAGTTTCTGAGAAGAAGGCATTTGAACATTTTCCCATAGTGTCCAATGTTAATCTATGTATTGCGGTGGCGGCCATCTTGGATTTCCGATCGGCATAAAAAACATAAAATTTGTAGAGGACCTTCCAATGATCATTCCTAGGCAGTTTGGTTTCAATTATCCAAGTGGTTTCAGAGAAGAAACGTTTTGAAACATCTTTCCCATAGGGTCCAATGTTAAACTAAGTTCTGCCGTAGCCGCCATTTTGAATTTAATACCGGAACAAAAAACGTACAGTTTGTAGAGGACCATCCAATGAACATTCATGTACAGTTTGGCTTTAATCATATTTGTAGTTTCTGAGAAGAAGACATTTGAACATTTTCCAATAGTGTTCAATGTTAATCTATGTATTGCGGTGGTGGCTATCTTGGATTTCCGATCGGCATAAAAAACATGACATTTTTAGAAGATCTTCCAATGATCATTCCTGGGCAGTTTGGTTTCAACTGTCCTAGTGGTTTCAGAGAAGAAGCGTTTTGAAACATTTTTCCCATAGGGTCCAATGTTAAACTAAACCCTGTCGTAGCCGCCATTTTGAATTTCATATCGGAACAAAAAACGGAAAGTTTGTAGAGGACAATCCAATGAACATTCATGTACAGTTTGGCTTTAATAATATTTGTAGTTTATGAGAAGAAAGCATTTGAACATTTTCCCATTAGGTCCAATGTTAATCTATGTATTGTGGTGGTGGTCATCTTGGATTTCCGATCGGCATAAAAAACATAAAATTTGTAGAGGACCTATCAATGATCATTCCTGGGCAGTTTGGTTTCAACTGTCCTAGTGGTTTCAGAGAAGAAGCATTTTGAAACATTTTTCCCATAGGGTCCAATGTTAAACTAAGTCCTGCCGTAGCCGCCATTTTGAATTTCATATCGGAACAACAAACGTACAGTTTGTAGAGGACCATCCAATGAACATTCATGTACAGTTTGGCTTTAATCATATTTGTAGTTTCTGAGAAGAAGGCATTTGAACATTTTCCCATAGTGTCCAATGTTAATCTATGTATTGCGGTGGCGGCCATCTTGGATTTCCGATCGGCATAAAAAACATAAAATTTGTAGAGGACCTTCCAATGATCATTCCTGGGCAGTTTGGTTTCAACTGTCCTAGTGGTTTCAGAGAAGAAGCGTTTTGAAACATTTTCCTAATAGGGTCCAATGTTAAACTAAGTTCTGCCGTAGCCGCCATTTTGAATTTCATATCGGAACAAAAAACGTACAGTTTGTAGAGGACCATCCAATGAACATTCATGTACAGTTTGGCTTTAATCATATTTGTAGTTTCTGAGAAGAAGGCATTTGAACATTTTCCCATAGGGTCCAATGTTAATCTATGTCCTGCGGTGGTGGCCATCTTGGATTTCCGATCGGCATAAAAAACACACACCTTGTAGAGGACCTTCCAATGATCATTCCTGGGCAGTTTGGTTTCAATTATCCAAGTGGTTTCAGAGAAGAAGCGTTTTGAAACATTTTTCCCATAGGGTCCAATGTTAAACTAAGTCCTGCCGTAGCCGCCATTTTGAATTTCATACCGGAACAAAAAACGTAAAGTTTGTAGAGGACCATCTAATGAACATTCATGTACAGTTTGGCTTTAATCATATTTGTAGTTTCTGAGACGAAGGCATTTGAACATTTTCCCATAGGGTTCAATGTTAATCTATTTCCTGCGGTGGCGGCCATCTTGAATTTTCGATCGGCATAAAAAAAACAGAAACTTTGTAGAGGACCTTCCAATGATCATTCCTGGGCAGTTTGGTTTCAATTATCCAAGTGGTTTCAGAGAATAAGCGTTTTGAAACATTTTTCCCATAGGGTCCAATGTTAAATTAAGTCCTGCCGTAGCCGCCATTTTGAATTTCTTATCGGAACAAAAAACGTAAACTTTGTAGAGAACCATCCAATGAACGTTCATGTACAGTTTGGCTTTAATAATATTTGTAGTTTCTGAGAAGAAGGCATTTGAACATTTTCCCATAGGGTCCAATGTTAATCTATGTATTGCGGTGGCGGCAATCTTGGATTTCCGATCGGCATAAAAAACAAAAATTTGTATAGGACCTTCAAATGATCATTCCTGGGCAGTTTGGTTTCAACTTTCCTAGTGGTTTCAGAGAAGAAGCGTTTTGAAACATTTTCCTAATAGGGTCCAATGTTAAACTAAGTCCTGCCGTAGCCACCATTTTGAATTTCATATCGGAACAAAAAACTTACAGTTTGTAGAGGACCATCCAATGAACATTCATGTACAGTTTGGCTTTAATCATATTTGTAGTTTCTGAGAAGAAGGCATTTGAACATTATCCCATAGGATCCAATGTTAATCTATGTCTTGCGGTGGCGGCCATCTTGAATTTTCGATCGGCATAAAAAAAACAGAAACTTTGTAGAGAACCTTCCAATGATCATTCCTGGGCAGTTTGGTTTCAATTATCCAGGTGGTTTCAGAGAAGAAGCGTTTTGAAACATTTTTCACATAGGGTCCAATGTTAAACTAAGTCCTGCCGTAGCCGCCATTTTGAATTTCATATCGGAACAAAAAACCTTAAGATTGTAGAGGACCATCCAATGAACATTCATGTACAGTTTGGCTTTAATCATATTTGTAGTTTCTGAGAAGAAGGCATTTGAACATTTTCCCATAGGGTCCAATGTTAATCTATGTCCTGCGGTGGCGGCCATCTTGGATTTCCGATCGGCATAAAAAACAGAAACTTTGTAGAGGACCTTCCAATGATCATTCCTGGGCAGTTTGGTTTCAATTATCCAAGTGGTTTCAGAGAAGAAGCGTTTTGAAACATTTTTCCCATAGGGTCCAATGTTAAACTAAGTCCTGCCGTAGCCGCCATTTTGAATTTCATACCGGAAGAAAAAACGTAAAGTTTGTAGAGAACCATCTAATGAACATTCATGTACAGTTTGGCTTTAATCATATTTGTAGTTTCTGAGAAGAAGGCATTTGAATATTTTCCCATAGGGTCCAATGTTAATCTATGTCCTGCGGTGGTGCCCATCTTGGATTTCCGATCGGCATAAAAAACAGAAAATTTGTAGAGGACCTTCCAATGATCATTCCTGGGCAGTTTGGTTTCAACTGTCCTAGTGGTTTCAGAGAAGAAGCATTTTGAAACATTTTTTCCATAGGGTCCAATGTTAAACTAAGTCCTGCCGTAGCCGCCATTTTGAATTTCATATCGGAACAAAAAACCTTAAGATTGTAGAGGACCATCCAATGAACATTCATGTACAATTTGGCTTTAATAATATTTGTAGTTTCTGAGAAGAAGGCATTTGAACATTTTCCCATAGGGTCCAATGTTAATCTATGTCCTGCGGTGGTGGCCATCTTGGATTTCCAATCGGCATAAAAAACACACACCTTGTAGAGGATCTTCCAATGATCATTCCTAGGCAGTTTGGTTTCAATTATCCAAGTGGTTTCAGAGAAGAAGCGTTTTGAAACATCTTTCCCATAGGGTCCAATATTAAACTAAGTCCTGCCGTAGCCGCCATTTTGAATTTAATACCGGAACAAAAAACGTACAGTTTGTAGAGGACCATCTAATGAACATTCATGTACAGTTTGGCTTTAATCATATTTGTAGTTTCTGAGAAGAAGGCATTTGAATATTTTCCCATAGGGTCCAATGTTAATCTATGTCCTGCGGTGGCGGCCATCTTGGATTTCCGATCGGCATAAAAAAACAGAAACTTTGTAGAGGACCTTCCAATGATCATTCCTGGGCAGTTTGGTTTCAATTATCCAAGTGGTTTCAGAGAAGAAGCGTTTTGAAACATTTTTCCCATAGGGTCCAATGTTAAACTAAGTCCTGCCGTAGCCGCCATTTTGAATTTCATACCGGAAGAAAAAACGTAAAGTTTGTAGAGAACCATCTAATGAACATTCATGTACAGTTTGGCTTTAATCATATTTGTAGTTTCTGAGAAGAAGGCATTTGAATATTTTCCCATAGGGTCCAATGTTAATCTATGTCCTGCGGTGGTGCCCATCTTGAATTTCCGATCGGCATAAAAAACTGAAAATTTGTAGAGGACCTTCCAATGATCATTCCTGGGCAGTTTGGTTTCAACTGTCCTAGTGGTTTCAGAGAAGAAGCATTTTGAAACATTTTTTCCATAGGGTCCAATGTTAAACTAAGTCCTGCCGTAGCCACCATTTTGAATTTCATATCGGAACAAAAAACCTTAAGATTGTAGAGGACCATCCAATGAACATTCATGTACAGTTTGGCTTTAATCATATTTGTAGTTTCTGAGAAGAAGGCATTTGAACATTTTCCCATAGGGTCCAATGTTAATCTATGTCCTGCGGTGGCGGCCATCTTGAATTTTCGATCGGCATAAAAAAACAGAAACTTTGTAGAGGACCATCCAATGATCATTCCTGGGCAGTTTGGTTTCAATTATCCTAGTGGTTTCAGAGAAGAAGCGTTCTGAAACATTTTTCCCATAGGGTCCAATGTTAAACTAAGTCCTGCCGTAGCCGCCATTTTGAATTTCATACCGGAACAAAAAACGTAAAGTTCGTAGAGGACCATCCAATGAACATTCATGTACAGTTTGGCTTTAATCATATTTGTAATTTCTGAGAAGGCATTTGAATATTTTCCCATAGGGTCCAATGTTAATCTATGTCCTGCGGTGGTGGCCATCTTGGACTTCCAATCGGCATAAAAAACAGTAACTTGGTCAAGGACATTCCAATGATCATTCCTTTACAGTTTGGGTTCAGTCAGTTCATTAGTTTCAGAGAAGAAGATTTTTGAAATTTCAGCCAATCAGAGCATATTATTGGCCCTGGCAGCCATATTGAATATCCGACTAGAACGAAAAACAGTAACTTTGTAGAGGACCATCCAAGGAACATTCCTGCTAAGTTCGGTTCCAATCGGCCAAGTGGTTTCGGAGAAGAAGCTTGAAATGTGAAAAGTTTACAGACGACAGACGACAGACGACAGACAACGGACGCCAAGTGATGGCAATAGTTCACCTGGACCTTTGGTCCAGGTGAACTAAAAATGAGCCAATCAGAAACAAGAATAGCCTGTGGTGGCCATGTTTGTTAACGGATCGGGACGGGATGAGCAATCGTTTTAGAGGATCTTCCATAGATGCTTCCTACCAAGTTTCGGATCATTTGGCCAAGCGGTTTCAGAGCAAAAGATTTTTAGGAATCAACCAATCAGAAACAAGAATTGCCTGTGGTGGCCGTATTTGTAAATGGATCGGGACGAAATGAGCACTCTTTCTAGAGGACCGCCCATAAATGCTTGCTACCAAGTTTCGGTTCATTTGGCGAAGCGTTTTCAGAGGAGAAGAATTTAAAAAATCAGCCAATCAGAAACAAGAGTCGCCTGTGGCCGCCATGTTTGTTAACAGATTGGGACCAAATGAGCAATCTTTACAGGGGATCTTCCATAGATGCTTCCTACCAAGCTTCGGTTCATTTGGCCATGCGTTTCAGAGGAGAAGATTTTTAAAAATCTGTATAGAGATAACTGCATTTTGAATACAGATATCTATATTTAAACAAGAGTTATCTTTCTTTTAAAAGAGAAGATATTTCAGAAATCAACCAATCAGAAACAAGAATTGCCTGTGGTGGCTATGTTTGTTATCCAATCAGGAAAAAATTAGCAATCTTTATAGAGGACCTTCCATAGATGCTTCCTACCAAGTTTCGTTTCATTTGGACAAGCGGTTTCAGAGGAGAAGATTTTTAAACATCGGCCTATCAGAAAGTAGAATTGCCTTTGGCGACCATGTTTGTCAATGGATCGGGACGAAATGAGCAACCTTCAATAGATCCTTCCTACCAAATTTCAGTTCATTTGGGAAAGCGGTTTCAGAGGAGAAGACTTGTTTAGAAATCAACCAATCAGAAACAAGAATGGCATGTGGTGGCCATGTTTGTTAACAGATCGGGACGAAATGAGCAATCTATATAGAGAACCTTCCATAGATGTTTCCTACCAGGTTTCGGTTCATTTGGCCAAGCAGTTTCAGAGAAGATTAAAAAAAATCGGCTAATCAGAAACAAGAATTGCCTGTAGCGACCATGTTTGTTAATGGATAAGGACAAAATGAGCATTCTTTATAAAGGACCTTCCATAGATGCTTCCTACCAAGTTTCAGTTCATTTGGCTGAGGTTTCAGAGGAGAAGATTAAAATGTGAAAAGTTAACGGACGACGGACGCCTAGTGATGGCAAAAGCTCACGTTGCCTTTGGCAAGGCAAGAAATAAAACTTAGAGTTTCAATGAGTTGTTTCAAGTAATGTCTCTATCAAACCATCAAACATTATGGTATCCACCTTTCATCAAATATACAGTGAAACATGTCTAAACAGAACCCTGAATAAACAGGAATCATCTATAAATAAAACTCTGAATATATAGGAATCATGTATAAATAGACGAAAAGTGATGACAATAGCTCACGTGGCCTAAAGGCCAGGTGAGCTAAAAATTGCAGGGTAGTAAGATTTTGACATGCTGAACATGTTTGCAGTTTAAACTTAACATCTATCTCTTATGGTTTTTCAAATAAAGGACAAAAAGTATTAAAATTTGGAAAATTTGATGAAAAAGAGCAATAACTCCAAATTGGGTACTCAGATTAACTTCAAAATTGCAGGGTATGTAGATCTTGATATGCTGCACATTTGTGGAATTTAAACTTAAGCTTTATCTCTAATAGTTTTTGAAATATCAGACAAAAATTATGAAAAAAGGGCAACAACTCCTAGACGGGTAATCAGATTTACTTCAAAATTGCAGGGCGTGTAGATCTTGACAAGCTGAACATGTTTTCTGTTACACCTAACATCTATCTCTTATAGTTTTTGAAATAAAGGATGAAAAGTATTAACATTTTAAAAATTTGATGAGAAAAGGGCAATAACTTCAAGATGGGTAATCAGATTTACTTTAAAATTGCAGACTAGGTAAATCTTGACATGCTGCACATGTTTGCTGTTTAAACTTAACATCTATCTCTTATAGTTTTACAAATAAAAAAAATGAAAAGTATAAGCATTTTGAAAAGGGCAATAACTCCAAGATAGGAAATAAGATTTTTTTCAAAATTTCAGGGTAGTTAGATCTTGTTGTGGTGATCATTTTTACCACGTCAGATTTCTATTATTAATGGCTTTTGAGCTATTACCAAAAACGTGCAATTTTACCATATGTTCTATTTTTAGTAACAGTGGCCATGTTTGTTGGCCGAATGGAACCAAATGAAGAAGTATTATAGAGGATCTTACATATATGCTTCCTGCCAAGTTTGGCTCCATTTGGGCAAGCAGTTTCAAAGTAGAATATTTTTTTAACATTAGCCAATCAGAAACAAGAATTGTCGTTGGCGGCCATATTTGTTGGTGGAATGGGACCAAATGAAGAAACTTTATAGAGGACCTTATATAGATGCTTTCTGCCAAGCTTGGTTCCATTTGGCCCAGTTGTTTCAGAGGAGTAGATTAACATATGAAAAAGTTAACGGACGGACAACGGATGGACGACAGACGACAAGTGATGGCAATACCTCACATGACCTTTTTTGAGCTAAAAAGGGGGATGACCCCCTTTAAAAATTGTGTTCGGCAATCCAGACATCCAACCAACATGGCCACTGTTGCTAGAAACAGAAAAATTACAAACATTATTATCGGCGTGTCCACAAAGTTGCTAAAGAGGAAAATGCACACTCTTGACATGAAATATTTTTAATCAGGTGGAATATTTTTAAAGAGTCATGAATAAATGAGTGAAATAGATGATCTATAATCTGTCAAATCCGCGTACTATTAAACATAACACAACTATGTTGGATTTTTCTTGATCGAGTAATAAGAACACAATTTAAACTGTTAGGAACTCGATTTTTGGAAAGATTCATTATTCAGCTTTTACAGTATATCAGCAAAACAAATTCATATTTTTTTTAATGATCAAATTTGACAATTTCCAACGACTGAATTTACAAATTATTGTAAATTAATAGGGATTGTACATGATTTATCAAGGTTTTTTTGCACTTTTTAAAAATTGATTTGAAAGTATTTTCTCGTTAAATTAAACTGATACAAATAACATTTTCTTATCGATATACAACATTTCAAGATTATGTGGATAACAGCAACATTTTTTTATATTGAGCAGATTTTTCTTAAATTGCGATTTAAAGTTCAATCACTGTGCATTCTTTGTTAATTCAAATGACACCTAAAATGTTGCCGACTACGTCATCAAAGTCATGTGATGACTAAATAAGCTGGATATGTGATTTATTACTAAAAAATAAAGGGGGCATACATATGCTGCCCAATTACTTTTAACATGAACAGTAAATGAATCTAAATGAGGTCAATAACCTTCTGCACAAATACAAGCAATAATCATAACATTATTTCTACGTCTACAATTAACAAGTAATGCGCATGAGTTAATTTTAGAAATAACTGTATTGTATTTGAATACCGGTAGTTGCCTGCGTCAATTTGGGAGTTAAAAATGAAGTTGTACTCGTGACGCGTACATGTACTCAGTAAAAGGGATATTTGAGACCGTCAAATTGACGCTTGCAACTACTCAAATACAACACATTTATTTCTATTCTAGTGCTGGATGAAAACAGCTCAGAAATGGTCTAAGAATTGAAAAGAAACTAGAGGCTCAGTGGGCAGAGCATGTATCACTCACATTTCATTCTGGTTTGAGGAAACTTAATACAGAACCTTCCATAGGTGCTTCCCATCAAGTTGTGGTTCAGTTGGCTAAGCAGTTTGTGGGGGAAGATTTTTAAAAATCTACCAACTTGAAACAAGAATTTCCTATGGCAGCCATGTTTGTTTAAAACAGATGGGGAGGAAATTAGCAATCTGTATAGAGGACCTTCCATAGATGCTTCCTACCAAGTTTCGATTCATTTGGCAGTGGTTTCAGAGAAGATTTTTAGAAATCAACCAATCAGAAACAAGAATTACCTATGGTGGCCATATTTGTTATCGAATCTTCATAGAGGACCTTACAATGATATTTCCTACCAAATTTCAGTTTATTTGGGAAAGCAGTTTCAAAGGAGAATATTTTTTTAGAAATCAACCAATCAGAAACAAGAATGGCCTGTGGTGGTCATGTTTGTTAACGGATCGGGACGAAATCATCCATATTTATAGAGGACATTCCATAAATGCTTGCTACCAAGTTTCAGTTTATTTAGCCAAGCGTTTCAGAGGAGAAGATTTTTTTAAATCGGCCAATCAGAAAAAATAATTGCCTGTGGTGGCCATGTTTGTTAATGGATTGGGACAAAATGTGTAATCTTTAGAGAGAAACTTCCATAGAAGCTTCCTACCAAGTTTCAGTTCATTTGGCTGAGGGGTTTCAGAGGAGAAGATTAAAATGTGAAAAGTTAACGGCCGACGGACGCCAAGTGATGACAAAAGCTCACATTGCCTTTGGCAAAGTGAGCTAAAAATAAAATGTCACAAAATATTGCATGTTTCTTCGGCACATAATCGTCATAAAAACTTCTTACATCGTATGAAACTTTTCAGTGTACGAACTAAACACTTGACGTCAGCTCACAACATGAATATTTAATTGCGGATAAAATTCATTTATACTTTTTTCCAAAGATGTCTTTGTTGTCTATCGCATCGTTTTAATTCACATGTTGAATTTCAAAACAATCAATATGGCTGCTCATCCGCACTAGAACCTTTAGTTACTCCATGTCAATTGAGGATTAGCCAAAGAAAAACTTGCTAACTAATAATTACATTATAGTTTACTTTATTTATATGCTTACAATGCAATTAATTTACCATTAGCAAGCAATAGGTATCAGTTAATTTCTATGTTTACAATATCAAGCAATAGGTATGGATTTATTTCACATCTTCATTTTACAATTTATTTACTACACCATTAATAATAAACCTCGAAGAAATAAAAACAGCTCGAACACATGGGATAAGAAGGGCTATATGACACCCTCCCTCTTTCATATTCACTAGCCAATGGATACTACCCCTCACCCCCCTCTTCTTCACCTTTTGTGGTGTTAGCTACAAATTCGTAATTCGCACAGCCATATTAAAGTAATTAGATATAATACGATTTTCAGCCAATCGGCAAGTCATTAATTTCTTCTCGTGCGATGATGCCAAAATATGTACACAGTTAACTGAAAGCATTAAGTATGTGCCAAAAACATCTTGTGCATTTTTGGAAGTTCCTAATGGGATGTTTTGCATTTTGGAAGTTCTTCATGTGATTTCTTGCATTTTTTGAAGAAACTCACAGGATGTTGCGCAATTTTTGAAGTTCTTCATAGGATTTTTGGAAGTTCCTCGTGAGATTTTGTGCATTATTGGAAGTTCCTCATGGGATTTTTTGCATTTTTGGAAGTTCCTCGTGGGATTTTGTGCATTTTCAGAAGATCCTCGTGGGATTTTGTTCATATTTGGAAGTTTCTCCTGTGATTTTGTGCATTTTTGGAAGTTCCTCATTGGATTTTGTGCATTTTTGGAAGTTCCTCATGGGATTGTGTATATTCGAGAGTTCCTCGTGGGATTGTGCACATTTTGGAAGCTCCTCCTGGGATTTTGTGCAATATTCGAAGTCAATCATGGGATTTTGTTCATTTTCGGAAGATCCTCGTGGGACTTTGTGCATATTTGGAAGTTTCTTCTGGGATTTTGTGCATTTTTGGAAGATCCTCGTTGGATTTTGTGCATTTTTGGAAGTTTCTCATGGGATTTTCTACATTTTTGGAAGTTCTTTGTGAGATTTTGTGCCTTTTTTGAATTTCACATGGGATTTTGTGCATTTTTGGAAGTTCCTGGTGGGATTTTGTGCATATTTGGAAGTTCCTCATGGGATTTTGTGCATTTTTGGAAGTTCCTCGTGGGATTTTGTGCATTTTAGAAAGTTCATGGGATTTTGCACATTTTTGGAAGTTCCTCGTAGGATTGTACATATTTCAGAATTCCTCATGGGATTGTGTACATTTTGGAAGTTCCTCATGGGATATTGTGCATTATTCGAAGTCAATCATGGGATTTTGTGCATTTTCGGAAGATCCTTGTGGGATATTCTGCATATTTGGAAGTTCCTCATGGGATTTTGTGCATTTTTGGAAGTTCCTCATATAATTTTGTGCATTTTTGGAAGTTCCTAATGGGATTTTGTGCATTTTTGGAATTTCCTCATGGCAAAGCATACTCATGTCCATTTCATCCTTTCACTTTTTCTCTACAAAATACGTGTTTTTACAACATGCATGCTGATTGATTGCAGCTATCGCTGGCTGCAACCAGTTCAAAATGTCATCCTGTAATCACGCATATCCGGGTAACACGGCCAAGGTTGATGCGGATCGTAACATTTGTCTGGCGAAGATGTCCCTCATTAGGACTAAGCCAGATCATTTTTATGATAAGATATGATTTTTCAAATATATTTTATTTTAACAATTTCTACTGCAAGTAAGCTTTGGTTAGGGTGAACTATTGATGATAGTACTATCTTGAGGACATTATGAACATTTTTTTAAACATTCGTAGATAGAAATATATGAACAAATACTTAATTGTTATGTTTTTCTTTATATAGTACATACCATAAAATGTACAAATCTATTGATCTTGATTTTTTCCCTATTTGTAAATGCAGCTAAAAATAAAGTTATTCCACCCGGAAAATCAAGGGCATATCTCCAAAACGAATAAAGCAGTCAGAAATCAAATTTGACATTCCTATATGATTACTGACCTGGTTTATACATTTCAAATGATTTGCAAAGGAGGAACATCAGTTATTGAGCGGAAACCAAATGTGAGGGACGTACAGACATACATACTGAAATGGGTAAAACTAATTGTCTCCAGCTTCTGGGATGGGCATAATTACATACATCATCACTGATAAACTATGTTTTTGAAAGAACTAGTTAATTCACATTCTAAGTTCCAGTTAGTGTCCATAGCAACAACTGGTTTCTCCAATCGGTACAATTTTAACATGAGCAAACATTGGCGCTGTTCACTATACTCAGTGGGTCAGTATAATAATATTATTATCAAACCTCTGTGGAGTTTCATTAAGGAAAACTGATTTATCAAATATTAAAATGAATGTACCTTTTCCAAAGGAACATATAGACCAAATAACATCAAATTGATCCAGATGTAGTGTTTATAGAAAGAAGATTGCCGCAGTGCTGCTGGATAGGGACCGTTTCACACTGATTTAGGGTATATATGATCATTATTAAAGACACTATTGTGATTATGAAATGTATAATGACAAGCAGAACGCTGTTCCTTTACTTTAATTTGTGTCTAAGTGAAAAAGTGGATAGTATCCCATGTGCATTTACATCCGCATTCTTTCTTACCAGACATATATTACAAAATATTCCTTTAAAGCATGCTTTGATTATAATATTGTAACCAAAAGGATCTCAGTATTCGTATTTAATGCTATAATTTTGTTTTATGTTGATTTTACTTACTTTCTCTAAAGACATCACCATGAAGCAAATATTTCGGGGTTGACACGTCAAATCCATAATTACAGTGATAAGTAACATTTAAGTCTGCTTCAGACAGATTGCGGATGACAACACCAAACCCATCTTTATTATATGTTCCATGGTATTTCACTTTGGGATCATTTGAAAATGTTTTTATATCCAGAATTATCGTCTTAGGTCCAACAAACCATCCTGCCGGCTCACTGCAGCAGTTTTCAATGGGACAAAACAATATCAAATTCTGTCCATAAGCAGTCACCTTTTCTTTTACAACCCATTGAAGTTGACCTGAGTAAAACAAAATAAATAACAATGCAATACAATTATTGAATGATTGATACTGATACTATTGGGCTTTGACAAATCATGCAAGAAACATTATTCAATGAGACCGTAGGCCAAGGAGAAGGTTGCATTTCTTGGGTTGATATATCTTTTGATTATAGCAGTATAATATTTTGTGTAGAAGTTAACATAAAGCTAAAGGACAATGTTCCCTGATATTTTCACCAGGGCAATATCGCTTCAAATCATGACGTCATCGATGTGTTATGATGGTGATTTCGTCATTTTGTTTTTAAAGTTATGCTTTACAAATAAGAATATTGATTAATAGTATCATCCCTTGCAGAAAATTAATTGCACCTACACGATCGTGCAATTCTGCTTTAAAGAATATTCATCAATATTCGTGCAATAGCCCTATGATATTAACTGAAATTAAAAAATAAATAATTGTGTTATTGAAAAAACATTATTAATGATATTTACAAAATTTTCAAAATATTTGTGTTATACCTGCTATTTATCTCATTTTAGTAACTATACCAGATTGAAAGAATAGATAATGATATAATCTACAAAAAATCTTTATCAACACAACACACATGCATTTTGAACGATAAATGATCATGAAATGCATTTTAACTAATTATTATAATATAATGAAATGAAAAACAAAACTGACAGAGAATAAACAGACAAATGAAGCTGTATTACCCTGTGTGTATTGACAATAAAAGACAAATGAAGCTGTATTACCCTGTGTGTATGGACAATAACAGACAAATGAAGCTGTATTACCCTGTGTGTATGGAAAATAAAAAAAACAAATAAAGCTGTAATCTCCTGAGTGTATGGAAAATAACAAACAAATGAAGTTGTAATCTCCTGTGTGTATGGACAATAAAAGACAAATGAAGCTGTATTACCCTGTGTGTATGGACAATAAAAGACAAATGAAGCTGTATTACCCTGTGTGTATGGAAAATAACAAACAAATGAAGTTGTATTAACCTGTGTGTATGGAAAATAACAGACAAACGGAGCTGTATTACCCTGGGTGTATGGACAATAACAGAAAAATGAAGCTGTATGTATTACCCTGTGTGTATGGAAAATAAAAAAAACAAATAAAGCTGTAATCTCCTGGGTGTATGGAAAATAACAAACAAATGAAGTTGTATTAACCTGTGTGTATGGAAAATAACAAACAAATGAAGCTGTATTACCCTGTGTGTATGGACAATAAAAGACAAATGGAGCTGTATTCCCCTGTGTGTATGGACAATAACAGACAAATGGAGCTGTATTACCCTGGGTGTATGGACAATAACAGACAAATGAAGCTGTATTACCCTGGGTGTATGGACAATAACAGACAATTAGAGTTGTTTCCCCTGGGTGCATGGAAAATAACAAACAAATGAAGCTGTATTCCCCTGGGTGTATGGACAATAACAGACAAATGAAGCTGTATTACCCTGTGTGTATGGACAATAACAGACAAATGGAGTTGTTTCCCCTGGGTGTATGGAAAATAACAAACAAATGAACCTGCATTACCATGTGTGTGTAGACAATAACAGACAAATGGAGCTGTTTCCCCTGGGTGTATGGAAAATAACAAACACATGAAGCTGTATTCCCCTGTGTGTATGGACAATAACAGACAAATGAAGCTGTATTACCCTGTGTGTATGGACAATAACAGACAAATGAAGCTGTATTACCCTGTGTGTATGGACAATAACAGACAAATGAAGCTGTATTCCCCTGGTTGTATAGACAATAACAGACAAATGAAGCTGTATTACCCTGTGTGTATGGACAATAACAGAAAAATGAAGCTATATTATCCTGTGTGTATGGACAATAACAGACAAATGGAGCTGTATTCCCCTGTGTATATGGACAATAACAGACATGAAGCTGTATTCCCCTGTGTGTATAGACAATAACAGACAAATGGAGCTGTATTCCCCTCTGTGTATGGACAATAACAGACAAATGAAGCTGTATTACCCTGTGTGCAAGGACAATAACAGACAAATGAAGCTATATTCCCCTGTGTGTATGGACAATAACAGACAAATGAAGCTGTATTACCTTGTGTGTATGGAAAATAAAAGACAAATGAAGCTGTATTCCCCTGGGTGTATGGAAAATAACAGACAAATGAAACTGTATTCCCCTGTATGTACGAACAATAACAGACAAATGAAGCTGCATTACTAACCCGGTGCATCACTAATACAACGTCATTGTGGACGTAACGGTATTTCGCTGATTTAACCTTGTGTTTTAACCTGTTTTCTTGTTTTAATCATGTGGCTTTTCTGACGAAACCTACCTCGTTAGAAAGATCGTTTTCTGCTCGTTAATTTGATATAACTTTAGCGTCGATCATGAAATTTTAAACGAAAATGCAAGCGTTTGAACACGACGTTATCTACAAATATATAATGCGGTGTCATAATTTGACCGTAAAAATGTCTCCGGTACCAAACTTCAGCCTATGTTTGCCATTATCGCCCCGAGGATTACAAAAACAAAATTTGTGTCGTAGTAATCTGCGTTTTCTCAGCTTTATTTTCGTACCACTTTATTGATGATATACGCGGAGTTTCATATCTTATTTTCGATTTAATTGTTTTAAACGAAATTTGCATATTGTTAATGGCGGAATATTGAGAATAAAATTATA
Source organism: Bathymodiolus septemdierum (assembly GCA_963383655.1). Taxonomy (NCBI): domain Eukaryota; kingdom Metazoa; phylum Mollusca; class Bivalvia; order Mytilida; family Modiolidae; genus Bathymodiolus; species Bathymodiolus septemdierum. The sequence goes on along the minus strand of OY726527.1, from coordinate 34,464,254 downwards.
TCATTAAAATCTAGAGAACTTTTTCTGTCAAACCATCTAATTTACATTTTATACGAAAATAAAGCGATATCGACTTTTACTGTTTGTAATAAAGGTTGCGACCTCCAAAAGACGCTGTAAAAATGACAGCGCTTATTGTACTAGCAACAAAAATCAATGGCGTGTTTCGATGGGTCGATCACGCGTTGAAGCACAAAAATCGAGGTATTATTTTATATCAATTCGGAACCGGGATTTTGCTAACACAATCAGATAGATTACTTGTTATTCTGTCACATTTCCACAATGCCTGTGGCATAATTTGTTTACGACCGAGCTACTCGAGAAATTCAAAACACTGCATGTCTTTCTTCAACTGAAATTCTTCTTGCATATTTGTATGCCACCTTTATAAACTGCTTTAATTGTTGCATCTATGAATGACATTCATGACTTGGGAATTTAAAAAAATTGAAGTTGGGGAAGAGGGATGTAGCATATAAAGTCCCACTATGAAATAGGGACCAACCATTTAACTTGAAAATGGAGGGGGGGGGGCTATGGTATTACGGTAAAATCACACTTTTCTGAGAGTGTTTCCATGGAAACTTCTAGCATTATCCAGAAATTGAAGAAACTTTAACATTATTACTAACTATACAAATCATATATTCAATTATTACCCATACAATATCATTCTTTGGTGAAAGAAAACAGTATGTAAGGAAATATTCAATTTTTTCCTATTTCGTTGCTATGGTAACCAAGCTTCCCTGTTGAATTTGTAAAAAAGTTTGAAAAATTTAAAGGATACAAATTTTGAAGGTCTGTATAAAGAGAACCATGTCCTATTATCTACATTTATGGAAAAATAACTGTTTGGAAGTAGTATTTAATTTTTTCCCCCATCCATTGCCATGGTAAACACTCCTAGAAACGTGCTTAATTAGAAAAAAAGCTTCAAGAAATTATCTTTCATAATTTTGAAGTTATGGTCATTTTTCTGCTATATTTTGTATTTATGTCACCTTTTCGGTGCCATATTTGCATATAAACACATTACATTGAATATGTCCAGAATCATCAAGAATAGCAGACCTTAAAATTCAATATCTCGGAAACTACTTAGCCAATTTTCACCAAATAAATTGCATTGACTTTGTTTTTCATAGTACTTTCACTTGTAAACAAAATAATTAATAATTGCTATACTAAGAAAATTGGATGCACCAGGTTAGTATTACCTTGTGTGTATGGACAATAACAGAAAAATGAGGCTGTATTCTCCTGTCACCTGTGTGCATGGACAATAACAAACAAATGAAGCTGTATTACCCTGTGTGTATGGACAATAACAGACAAATGAAGCTGTATTACCCTGTGTGCATGGAAAATAGCTGACAAATGAAGGTGTATTCCCCACGCCATTGTCCTGATTGACTCAAATGTCACACCTCATCGTAGAAAAACAACACAACGACTTATATATATATATATATGGAAACAGGCCAACATAAACGAAATGAAGAAAGAACTAACCGACTACTCTAAAAATTTTAATGGGAAGTTCACAACATCATCATCTATAAATGAAATGTGGTTAGACTTTAAACATAATTGTACTGAGACCTTAACAAAACATGTGTCATCAAAAATGACAACCACTAGGTTCAATCAACCATGGATTGACAAAAACACTCGTAGGTTGTCCCGCAGAAAGAAAAGGGCATATAGGAAAGCAAGAAACACAAACAACAAAAAAGACTGGGACCGTTACAAAAACATCCAGAAGCAGAACAAACAAGGCTGTCGAAAAGCATATAATGATTATGTCAGGAACATGGTCTCCAAGGACAAAGGAACAAGCAGTAAGAATCTGTACTCGTTTATCAAAAGCATGAAATGTGATGGCTCAGGAGTGGCTTCATTGAAAAAAGACAAAAAACATATGCAGATGCATCAGAGAAAGCAGAGCTTTTGAATGAACAATTCTCCTCTGTCTTTACTAAGGAAAACACAAGCACCATCCCAAACTTGGGCACTAGTAAGACACCAGATGCACCGAATATAATAGTCGATAAAGAAGGCGTTCTGAAACTACTTCTCAACCTCAATCCACACAAGGCTATGGGACCAGACCAACTGTCCACACGCTTCTTGAGAGAAATGGCAACATCTATAACACCATCACTGACCCTAATCTTTCAAACATCACTAGAAAGGGGCACAGTACCAGATGACTGGAAAATGGCTCATGTAACACTGATTTTTAAGAAGGGAGACACAAGCAAACCTTAAAACTACAGGCCGGTATCATTGACATCAATTTGTTGTAAGACCTTGGAACACATAATATTCAGCCATCTAATGAAATTCTTTGAGAGCCATAACATACTCTCTGATAAACAACATGGTTTCAGAAAAAAAAGATCGTGCGAAAGCCAGCTGATTTTGACCATACAAGACCTTGCTGCGGGACTAAATTCCAAAAGTCAGATTGATGCCATTCTACTCGATTTCAGCAAGGCATTTGATAAAGTCCCACACGAGAGACTGGCAGCGAAGCTTCATCACTATGGAGTCTGTGGTAACACCTTGTTCATGGATTAAAAGTTTCTTGGCAAACAGAGACCAGCAGGTAATATTAGATGGAGCCAAATCCAACTCAGCACCAGTATCATCAGGTGTACCTCAGGGGACAGTACTTGGCCCACTGCTATTCCTGGTTTATATAAACGACCTGTTATCTAACGTTAATGCCACCGGCAGACTTTTTGCAGACGACTGTCTGTTGTATCGTACCATCAAGACTACGGATGATGCAGTGTTATTACAAAACAACCTTGACACTTTACAGCAGTGGGAGAAAGACTAGTTGATGTCGTTTAATCCTGACAAATGTGAAGTCATCAGAATCACAAACGAGAAAAAGATCATAGATGCCAAATATACCATCCATGGCCAGGTATTACATGAAACTAACAGAGCAAAATACCGTGGAGTTACCATCGATAACACACTATCATGGAACAGTCATATTGACATCATGACTAAGAAGGCAAACAATACCACAGCCTTCCTATGTAGGAACCTATCATCGTGTCCAGCTGATGTCAAATCAACATGCTATAAGACATTAGTAAGACCACAGCTAGAATACGCGGCCACTGTGTGGGACCCGTGGACACAAACAAATATCAGTAAAATTGAAGCGGTACAACAAAGAGCGACACGCTTCACACTCGGTGACAATAGAAGACCAAGCAGTGTATCATCTATGCTTCACCAACTTAAGTGGGACGACCTCATCACCCGTCGACATCAATCCAAAGTCACCATGATATACCGAGATATCCATCAACTGGTCCCAATTCCATCAGCACCTTATTTACAACCAACCAGCGTAAGAACAAGATGAAATGAAATGAGGTTCCCAGTACCATTCACAAGTGTCAACTCCTATAAGAACTCCTTCTTCCCGTCTACCATCAGACTATGGAACAGTCTTCCATCAGATATTACAAGAATGCAATCCCTAGAGGCTTTCAAGGGAGGGATTGCTTCCAGCTTCCACTAGACCAGCCTCAGATGTTTTTAACCAGATTGTTTTATCCTGCACCTGTAAATGTTTGTAAATACACTAACCGACCCTCTCTCACGTGTACATAGTTAATTGTGCGAAAATGTTCCAGAGGAATCATGCACACTAATGGAAGAAGAAGAAGTGTGTATGGACAATAACAGACAAATGACGCTGTATTCCCCTGTGTGTATGCACAATAACAAACAAATAAAGCTGTATTACTCTGTGTGTAGGGACAATAACAAACAAATGAAGTTGTATTCCCCTGTGTGTATGGACAATAACAAACAAATGAAGCTGTATTACCCTGTGTGTATGGACAATAACAGACAAAGGAAGCTGTATTATCCTGTGTGTATGGACAATAACAGACAAAGGAAGCTGTATTATCCTGTGTGTATGGACAATAACAGAGAAATGAAGCTGTATTCCCCTGGGTGTATGGAAAATAACAAACAAATGAAGTGTATTACCTATGTGTATGGACAATAACAAACAAATGCAGCTGTATTACCTATGTGTATGGACAATAACAGAAAAATGAAGCTGTATTACCCTGGGTGTATGGACAATAACAGACAAATGAAGCTGTATTCCCCTGGGTGTATGGAAAATAACAGAAAAACGAAGCTGTATTCCCCTGGGTGTATGGACAATAACAGCAAAATGAAGCTGTATTCCCTTGTGTGTATGGACCAAACAAACAAATGAATCTGTATTCCCCTGGGTGTATGGACAATAACAAACAAATGAAGCTGTATTACCCTGTGTGTATGGACAATAACAGACAAATGAAGCTGTATTACCCTGTGTGTATGGACCAAACAAACAAATGAATCTGTATTCCCCTGGGTGTATGGACAATAACAAACAAATGAAGCTGTATTACCCTGTGTGTATGGACAATAACAGACAAATGAAGCTGTATTACCCTGTGTGTATGGACAATAACAGACAAATGAGGCTGTATTCCCCTAGGTGTATGGACAATAACAGAAAAATGAAGCAGTATTACGCTGTGTGTATGGACAATAACAAACAAATGAAGCTGTATTCCCTGGGTGTATGGACAATAACAAACAAATGAAGCAATATTCCCCACGGGGTATGGACAATAACAGACAAATGAAGCTGTATTACGCTGTGTCAGTGTGTGCATGGAAAATAACAAACAAATAAAGCTGTATTCCCCTGGGTGTATGGAAAATAACAAACAAATGAAGCAGTATTCCCCAGGGGGTATGGACAATAACAGACAAATGAAGCTGTATTACCCTGTGTGTATGGACAATAACAGACAAATGAAGCTGTATTACCCTGTGTGCATGAAAAATAACAAACAAATGGAGATGTATTCCCCTGGGTGTATGGAAAATAACAAACAAATGAAACTGTATTCCCCTGGGTGCATGGACAATAACAGATAAATGAAGCTGTATTACCCTGTGTGTATGGACAATAACAGACAAATGAAGCTGTATTACCTTGTGTATATGGACAATAACAGACAAATGAAACTATATTACCGTGTGTATGGACAATAACAGACAAATGAAGCTGTATTAACCGGTGTGTATGGACAATTGTATCAATAAATAGTGTCCGCCATGAAATATTGTCCTCTTTTACAATTGACTAAAAGTCCGAGGACGGAACAAAGCGCAGTGATGACTTCTTTCGGTCAATTTAAGGTTTATCATTTGAAATATCAGGCCTCTACATTAACATAATTTTCAACTTGTCCCTTCGGACAACTAACTAAAACCAGAGGGTCCCAGGAGCCTGTAATCACTCACCTGGATCAAAGCTGCTTTCAATAACAATGCAACTGCACTGTGGCGGCCATCTTGGTGGGAGAGGGCGACTGCCGGACACAACTTTGGAAGAGGACCATCCAATGACAATTCCATCAAAGTTTGGTTCAAATTGAGCTACTGGTTCCAGGCAAGATGGTTATTATGTGAATTTCCCATAGGGTCCTATGTTAAACTAAGTACAGCTGTGCAGCCATCTTGGTCAGAGGGCGGGACCACCAGAAACAATTTTTGAAGAGGACCATTCAATGACTATTTTATCAAAGTTTGGTTCCAATTGAGCAACTGGTTCCAGACAAGAAGATTTTTATGTGAATTTCCCATAGGGCCCTATGTTAAGCCAAGTGCGGCTGTGGGGGCCATCTTGGTCGAAGGGCCAAACCGTCGGACATAATTTTGGAAGAGAACCATCCAATCACTATTTCATCAAAATTTAATTCTTATTGAGCAAATGGTTTCAGATAAGAAGATTTTTATGGGAATTTCCCATAGGTCCCATGTTAAATCAAGTTCGGCTGTGGCGGCCATCTTGGTCAGAGGTCTGAAATGCCAGACATAATTTTGGAAGGGGACCACCCAAGAATCATTTCAGCAAAGTTTGGCTGAGATTGGCTCAATACTTTCAGAGGAGAAGATTTTCTTTAAATTTCATCCCCCCTTTTTTCTAATTTGCATAATCGGTCAAATTCGGCAAAAGTTCAATGTTCATAAAAAAATCCTGTAATATATGTTAAAAAACTCATCATTATGCTGATACAGTTCAAATTTGGGCACATTCTGGCTTAAAATAAGAGCAGTTTTAGCCATTTGAAGAAATTTCTATTTTTAGTAACGGCGGCCATCTTGGATACAGGACGGTGCTAACGGACACAATATTAAAAGGGGACCACCTAAGCATCATTCAGACAAAGTTTTGGTTGAAATTGGCCTAGTGGTTTCTAACAAGAAGATTTTTAAATGATTTTTTGCTTATTTATGCCTAATTTGCATAATCGGTCAAAATCGGCAAAAGTTCAAAGTTCATAAAAAATCCCATAATATATGTTAAAAAGCTTATCATTATGCTTATACAGTTCAAATTTGGGGGTTGTACTAAACTACGAAACGAAATCGAAATGCAACGCACGAAACGAAATATTACGAAACGCAACAAAATTTACTAAACTGCGAAATGAGTACAACGAAACGAAATAGAACGAAACGGAATTTAGCGAAACGCGATGAAGTTTTCCCTATAATTATCATTCATCAGAAGCAAGGCAGTTCTCATTATTAATTAAAAACTCAGAATTCAATGTAATCTAATAGCTAATAGTTACAGTGACAATACTCTGCCTTTGAATTTCTCCGATAGGCATCGGTTACGGTTCCATCCTAATACCCGTAATTAACGGAGCAGCGAATATGTTTCAAGTACGATATACATTATCTGGCGTCAAAAGAAATTAAATATCTTAAGACACTGAGGTTCATTTATTATGATGAAAACCCTGTCGCTTCACATGCAAACAAATAATGGGGTTTCCACAAACATGGGTATTGTCTATGTGGCCCCTGTCCAAAATAAAGCGGGCATACATAATAATAGTTTTTTAGAAACCTTTTGTTTGATCAATTGACCAAAAGGAGCTTTTGTGCTAGTACTGTAAAATTTAATGCTGATTTCCAAAAGGTACATCACATTGATTTGATTGATTGATGTTTAATGCCACTTTCAGCAGTATTTCAGCTATTTCATGGCGACCAGTTTTAGTGGTGGAAGAAGCCAGAGTACCCAGAGAGAACCACCGACCATGGTCAAGCAACTGGTAAACTTTATCATATGCGACTGCGAGTCAAGTGCACCCTTTTTTGTAATTTATAGTCGGGCGCGAACCCACGCCGTATTGGTGATAGGCTTGTAGGAGTTGTTAGATAATCCAACTACCTAACTCATTGAGCCACCAAGGCCCTGGAATAGAGTTTAAAAATATTTTAAACTCTTGGAATATAGTTTAAAATTGGACCTTTTTGAAATATGTTACAAAAGAACCACTGCATGGATTGAAACCAAACATGACAGAAATAGACCTTATACGGTCCTCATAACGTGTCCAACATGCATGTATTTATCAGCACCTTAGATTATCCCCAAGCAGTGAGGTTGCACAGGGTGTATTGTATCTGGACTGTCCTCACTCCCTGCATACCAATACCAGTCCTGTTGTCACAGTTAACGTAGCAGGAGATTCCGAATATTAGCTCGGAAAATAGAGTTCGGAGTATTCGGACTTTTCCAAATGAGAAAACAAATATTTTCGTGAAAAAACAGAGGATTTTGATGAATTTCCATATTTTTTTCGCATATAATTCGGAAATCTGTTCGGAATTGTCCGAATACTCCGAATGAGCTCGGGAAAAAATTCGGAATTGTCCGAATACTCCGAATTGACCTCGAAAAAAAATTCGGAATTGTCCGAATACTCCGAATCGACCTCGAAAAAAAATTCGGAATTCCGAATTAAGGTCGGAAACTACCACCCTTATTCGGAAAATATTGTCATATTCGGAAATTATTCCAAGCTAGCTCGGAGAAAATTTCCGCATTAGCTTTGCCACTTTTGGTGCAATTTCTGAACTTCATTCGGAAAAAAATTCGGACAAAAATTCTGTATAAATTTTTTTATACATAAATTTACATAAAATCAGAAAAAGTAGATTTATGTCTGACAATGAAATCATTTAACATAATATACTTTTTGTTTTATTTTAATTCTTCAAAGAAAAAACAATGTCCACTATCTTTGTAAAAAAGTGTTTTTGGCACTATTGTCTAAGTAGATATCTAATTTTAAAGCTCCTTGAACAGGTTTGGCTTTAAGGCTTCTGCCAACTTCCCAGTAACATCCTTTTTAGATACATGTGGCCACCTTTTACCAATAATATCTGAAAAAGAAAGATTTTTTGTAATGCATGTAAATATCAAAGCATGTTTTTTTTTATTCGTGCTTATCACTATCAGTATCAGTTTATAATGTGATTTTGTTTCATATACATTTATTGCACATCCACTCAGATTGAAATATTATTTGTTGTTATTTTACATCATGTACAGGAATATCAATTATATTAATTAATATTTTTAAACATTTGAAAGCTTATATCAACTTCCCTACATTAACATGTCTCTCTTTCTCTCATAATTTGTTTACGACTTAGAAAATGTGATGTCATTTAATCATTTGCAGCGTAAAAGACAAATCCTGGACATTTTATTTCCATATGGGGCTATAATGGTCATAATCGTATACAAGTTGCAATTACCTATGCAAAACTTGCAACACTGCTTATGGCGAGGTGTACTCGATAGAACATCAATATCAAATTCACTTGCAGTATTATGTCAATTTTCTCAAATAATTTTGAACGAAATAATGTTATGTTTTGGTA